>CM038141.1:460375602-460712114 GCA_021437245.1 Aegilops speltoides
TTAAAAGTGTTCCTACTTTCTGAATTTGTTCACAAATTCAAAAAATATTCATGTTGTCATATTTTGCTCACAAATTCAAAAAATGTTCGTGTTTCGGAAAATTTGTTCACAATTTCGAGTTCTCATTTAAAAAAATCCCTGTTTACATGAAATGTTTGCGTATTTTTAAATATTGCGCATAATTCCAAAAACTGTTCTTGCTTTTAATTTTATACTTTTTCCGAAAAATGTTTGAGACTCCCCAAAACTGTTTGCTTTTTCACAAAATGTTCGAGTTTCTATTTTTTCATAATTTTGAATAGTTTCACGTTTCTAAAAATATTTACCTTTAACAAAAATAAATCACGCCCAAAATTTCAAAAATGTCTAAATATGTTTGATGTTTATAGTTCATATAGAAGAGGCTGCCGTATAAGGTGTAGATTCCCAGGAGTTACAGTGGCTAGCTACCTGCTTCACAAGCCAGAGGTCCTCCATTTGATCCCTCACCGGGGCTTTTAGTTTTGGGGAATTTTCGCAAATGTTTCAAGTTTTTCCCGCTGTATTTGGTTTCTTTAGGTGTTGCGCTGCACATTTATCACCGGAGCTAGCCTATCGCAGTGGCTAGTAAAGCGCTCGCATGGGTTCGAGTCTGCCTACCGCAGACCTTCTCAATTTCGTTTTTTCGTGTTTTTTCACGTTGTGACCCACAAATGGGCCAGCCCATGTGAGCCACCCCTGTGCGAAATGTCAACATTTTGACGCAAAAAGCGTCACACAGGAGCTCCCGCCGTATAGCCGCGCCCGTGGTAATTACCCATCATGTATCAGGTATGTGTTTGGGTGTTTGCGCAAAATAAACATGGCCTTGTTTCAGGCGATCAGTAGTTGTTTGGAACCAAACCCCAGGCCCATCACAGAGATTCGTCGTCATTGGATTGGACCAAACCCCAGGCCCATCACAGAGATTCGTCATTGGATTGGACTTGTGCGTCGGCCCAGTCATCCTTTTTGTTTCGGATTGATGAGACAACTTGAACCAGCACTCGTCTGTTACAAACCCAAAAAAAAAGGAAAGAAAAAACTGCACACTACTTGCCTAGTCTCTTAAGAATATACACCAGGTTGCACTGAAGTCGTGGCACTATATTAAACTGGAGCTGGAATTTGCAAGGTTCCTGATGGCTGGAGCAGAACCTCTCACGGTCGGCCATGCAGATAATGCACGGATGTAAAATTTGAGCCATGGCCATATCAACAGCATGAAAGATTTAGTTTGTGAAGATGAATTTCGTCGGAACCTTGCCACCACCATGGATGCTCTTGATCCCCTGCTTTTGTATCTAAGTTTGTATGCAGAAGTGGTTTGAGCTAAACAGTAGAAATAAGCCATGCCACACGGAGCACAGTAGTAATACACTGATCCCTGCTGGCTGCTGGTTGACATTCCCGCGGCTCTGTTGTTTTACTCTTTAGCAGCATCTATCTCTCGCTTAGGATCATCTGAAGATGGTTTGCGATGTACAGTTGCTGATGGAAAAACATAGAAACACCAGCAGACTAAGAAATGAAAAAGGATTCAGGAGAACTAAATAATCTGCAGGTGACCTATATATATAAGCAATAGGAAATCAAGACGAATCATCTTCTTTACTTACCTGTTAACCGTAGCACAAAATTATTTGTCATGCACACTATTACTGCATAAACCAGCATCGTTCGCCCGCCAGCATGGTCACGCGTGCCCCCTACTTTCCTTTTCTTGCTTTTGTGTTTTCCTGTTTTTTCCAATATATAGGGATATCAAAAAGTTATAAATTTTCAAAAAAAAAATGTTCATGCATTAAAACAAAAATCCTGATTACAAATTGTTCTTAAAAATACTCAAAATTTGTTTATGGTATAAGAAAATCTTCACGAATTTGTAAAAAAATGTTCAGACTTCGAAAAATATTAACGAATTTGTAGAAAGTTTCCGCAAATTTAAAAATGTTAACAATTTCAAAAAATCATTTGTGAATAAAAAACATTCGTGAATTCAAAAAATGTTACGACTTAAGAAATTGGTCAGGATTTGTAAAACATGTTCACGAATTTTAAAAATATTTACAATTTTGAAAAAAAATCATGAATTCAAAAATTGCTCATGATTACAGAAAATATTTACGATTTAAAAAAATCAAGATTTAAGTAAATGTTCACGATTTTTTATTAAAATGTTCATAATTTCCATAAAATGTTGATGAATTTAAAAATATTCATGATTCTACAATATTCAAGAATTTAAAAATATCCAAAATTTAAAAAATAATAAAAATGAAAATAAAATAATAATTGAAACGATAAGAGAGAAATAATCATAAAATAAAAACAAAAAGGAAAAATGGATGAAACCCGGAAATTGGCTGGGCCATAAGTAAACCCGCGCCTGAGGTGGGCACATGCGCGGTCGTTAACCATAAGCTCCCGGAGTGGACAAAATCAATGTTTTGACCTCTTTATGAAAGTTTAGCTTGATTTGACCATGCTTATATGTTCTTTGGGATCTGACCCTTTTGCTGCTGCCATATTGTTCATTTTTATTGGAAAAAATTATAAAGAAAGAAACTACTCATGCGCCATCTGGCAAGTGCAAATACACGTACCCAAATATAAAATATCTCATCATATATGTTTATATCTTTTTGGAAATTTTAAAAAATAGTTACAAATATGTTAAAAAAAGTTTTTTTTGATTATTCATACCCTTCATTAACAGGACAAAAATTTTATTTTATTCGATAGAAAAATAATAAACGGCCGGCAAGTGCAAATATGCATCCAAATATCCCATCACATAGGTTTATAACTTTTTGAGAATTTTACAAAATAGTTACTGATAAGTAAAATAATTATTGTTTGTCAATAATCCATATTCTAGAATTAATTGGACAAATTGTTCATTTTTATTGGACAAAAGAATAAACAAAGAAACCACTCGTGCGCCGTCTGGCAAGTGAAAATACATGTAACCAAATACTATGCAATATCCTGTCATATATGTTTATATATTTTTGGAAATTTCATAAATTGTTACAGCTAAGTAAAATATAGTTTTTTGTCAATTATTCATATCTAGCATTAACATGAAAAATTGTTCATTTTATGCAGCAAAATAATAATAGATAAAAATACTTGCATTTGGCAAGATTCGAACTCAAGACCGACCAGCACAAACTAGGCCCATATAGTATCCCGTGGGAGCGATTTTTAGATGTGTTTTTTGTGTGTTTCTTTAGCTTTTGCAACTGTTTTCTCGGGTTTTCCAACAAAAAATTATTTCCTTTTTCATTTGGTTTTCTATGGAGAGCAACTAGTTGAGGAGCGCTCCTTTGGGAGCCCCCTCAACGATCGAATGGTTGGGTTGAGAGCATGCCACTTGGCGTGCTCTCAGTCACCGCCACGCGTCGCACTTTGGGCGCTCCATCCGAATTTATTTTTTATTTTTTTCACACGCTTTTTCGGCTTTTTAGATGTTTTTTTTTGTTTTTTCGACATTTCGGTTTTTCATCGGTCTTCCTTAGCTTTTCAATAAAAAAATTCAAACAAAAGTTTGCATTAAAAATGTGTTTTTTTCGTACGAGGCATGGTTTTTCTTCTGCAAGAGGCACGGTTTTGATTCAGCGAGAGGCACGGTCGTGCCTCTCGGAAACAAAAAAATATATGCATTTTTTCTTTTTTTTTCTTCCGCGAGAGGCACGGTCTTGCTTACGTGAGAGGCACGGCCGTGCCTCTCGGAAACAAAAAGGAAAACATGTTTTTTTTCTTCCGTGAGAGGCACAATTTTGCTTCCGCAAGAGGCATGGCCGTGCCTCTCAGAAACGGAAAAAATACATGTTTCTCTTTTTTTTACTTCCGTGAGAGGCACGATTTTGCTTCCGCGAGAGGCACAGATTTGTTGTGGCGAGAGGCACGGCCCTCTCGGAAACGACCTCCGAAAATGGGAAAAACGTGCTCCCAGTTCGGTCTTCGTTGGTTTTTTCGTGAAAAAAGAAGTTCGTCAAAACCTATCAACATAGGATTTCGTTTTGAAGATCTCAATGTGAGGAATCCAACACTGAAAACGGTCTGAGATTTGGATGCACGGTTTAAGAGATAAAACATTTTGAATAAACAGAACAACGAAATAAAGGGATAACTCCCAGGTTGCAACAAGTGGCACACATACATCACGCCAGTTGTCACAACCTGGGGAGAGGGAGTAATCTTTGGAAGGAGTACTCCTCAATTAGTGATTTCGTTTTTTGTGTCTGTTTTCAATATTTTTGTTTTGGGTCGGTTTTCTGTGTTTCTTTACCTTTTTACCTTATTCTTTTAATTTCTGTTTTTCATATTTATTCAATACATGTCTACTTCACACATTGTATACTTTTCGTATGCATCAGAAGAAAACTATACAAGTTTTTTTAAAATACATGATTCACATTTTTTCAAATTTATGTTTTGATGTTTACTTCTTCGTACATATTATACATTTTCCATATACATCTAGAAAAAAACTTATACACTTTTACCATTTTACAAATATATGATTAACATTTATTCCATATACTTATTTTTTATTTTATTTTTGAATATGTGTTAACCATTTCTCAAATATAGGGGGAAACTAGTATAGGACCTCCCCTTTTGGTGAGATCGTAGGATCAGCCTCGAAAATTTATATGTAGATTATCTGAACAATTCTGAAAACAAAATTGCAACATACCTACAAGGTATGTCTACCACTCCAAAGAAAAATCAGCGCGAAACTCTATCTACAGTTAGAGATTCAAAAAGACGAATTCGATTATGATTAGTGTCAGCATGGGGTGAATAGCATTTGACACTATTCACTTTCGATTATCTCTTTTTTGGTTCTCTAAGTGTAGTTCGAATTAGGAGCAGAAACTTTTTGAGGTTGTACAACAAACATGGATGTGTGTCTGTAAATATTTTCAGAATTTGTTAACTTGTTTCGTATCTTCATAAAGATTAATCTTACTGATCTACCCTAAGGGCAGGTTCTATACTAGTTTGAGTAGTCCCCCACACCCCTCAAATACAGGTAGAAACATTTTTATGTATGATAAGAAATAATTTTCTAGAAATAACACGGACATATTTTTTGCTCAGTGAATATTATTGGAATTGGATTAACATAAATATTTTTGGATGGTATGAAACATTTTCTTTAAATTGCATAAACAGTGTTTTACATTGTATAAACATTTCCAAAATGTTATGTATATTTTTTTAAATGCGTGAACATTTATTAGATGTCACATTTTTAATGCTATCAGTAAAAAATTAATTCATGCTAACAAAACAAATTACACCATGTTATATTTTAAAATTCATGATTTTAATTTCCAAAGTTAATTAAGTTTTGGAATATATGTGTTTGAACATTTTTGAAAAAAAGTAAAAAAAACGTTGATATGCTGCATATTGATGGCTAGACAGTTACACCTTACAACACTAAATTGCAAAAAAGAAAAAAGAAGTCAAAACATACTCATGGTGGATCTAGTTTGGATGAGCACCTCGCAAGGATTCAAATGGTGAAAAGGAATCTTACTATTATGTTCGATTCAAAAGTTATGGCTTATAAAAAATTAAAATTCGAATTTAGTGTGTCTGCATCATATGGGTACTTTACAATCGTTTCTAAAAAACGTTTTGAATCGAGCTGATCTCTAGTTTTTCTTTTGTAACAAAGAGAAGACCAATACTTTCTTTTTCTGTGTTGGCTCTAGTCTAACAATAAGCCAACGACCACTACTTAGACGCGTCCTATTTTATGATGAGACAACCTCACCCAACACTCTTTTTCACAAAAGGAAAATGGAAAAGGAGAACAACATTCTCCTAAAGACGCGAGAATTATTTACGAGGCGAGTCAGACATGCAAATACGTTTACCAACTATTTTTGTGAAAGATTCTCCGGCCTCATCCTCCTCCAACAACCAGGCTGACTGCAGCTGGTTAACCAGAATAGTAGTTAGCTTAGCTGGTACGCAGTATTGTATTCCGTCAGGCAATTATGCCTGACACTAGTTTACTCATCCATCCAGTGCCCAGACATTCAGTCCGAGCACAACATCAGGCCGTGTTGACTGGAGCGTCCATGTGAGATCCTGCAGGCGTTGGGTGCAACTTAGCCATTGGCGACGGCAAATAAAGTTGGGATGTGACAATCATGCAAGTAAAGTCGGACTTTGGAGTTGGACATGGACCCGAGGAATGGGGTGGGAGAATCTCACCTCGCCTGCCCCCTCCCTTTTCTATCCGCGCCTGTCTGCGGGTGCACGATGGATGGGTAGGTGCCACCGTACAGTGCAGTGCAGCACTGCAGCTTAAAATTAGTTGATCCGTTATGTTAATCTGGTCAGCTTCGGAGCTCGTGTTAGGTGCTCTCTGCCCCGCTGGTTCCATGTCGCCCAGCCATGCGTTGCAGAGTTAGCACACGCTTTCAGACACAGGTGTTCAGTCCATCACATGAACAATTCAGTCTTCAGTAATAATACTAGTACTTCACAGCGTTTTGATATTTTCCTTGGAGTGTATGGCACACATTTTTTCTTCACATGTACGAGTGGTTCATTATTTGTTTCTTTATCGTCAGTGGTACTGGTTTTATTGTACACATGTTTACGCTCCTGTCATTGTTGGTACAGTGTTGGTTGGTGTTTTCCTTGGACTGCATTGCACCTGCTGTCATGAAATCTCGCAAGATGCGGGCGGATAATCCAACAATTAGGCACAAAAACAGCCGGGGAATTGTACGGGCTGCTCCTTGTTTATGATTAGTGGCAGCACCGGTGTTGTTCATACGCACCATTCACATGTGTTAGGTTCTCCGTCAGTTGTCACTCGAGACTAAAACGTACTCCGCCGAAAGGCTTTTGTGGGCACCGACTTGTTTAACCACCTTCCCTCGGCGACATGGGTCGAATATCTATGGACTAGAGCATCTACAGTCGTGTGTTTCAAACCCGGCTCAAATGTGCAGACGGACTGCCTGGTCACTTACTGGTAAAAAAATCCAGACAAGCGCCTCAAACAGGTCTCAAACGTCTGGGCTGACAGGCACCCTTCATATCCAACCTAAATCTGGGCGGATATGGGGAGGCCCGGGCACTATCAGGCGTGTTTGTCTCGTCGGACTGACCACTAGGGCCCGCATCAATTCGCCCATATCCCCTCATCCCCCCTCCCCCCTCCCCCCGTCTTGTCTGACCAGCCCTCTCCTCTTCTCTATTTGTCCTCGCCCGCAACCAGTCAAGGTCACCATCGCCGGACGCCGCCCCGTGGTCATTATTTCTAGGTTATCGGAGGATTATTCAAAAGTAAGAGAACAAAGGGTAAGTGGGAAAATGATTGAACTTTAAAAAGGTAGGGTCATCAATGCTCACTTTGTGAAGGATATGATAGAGAAGATTCATACCGACGGTCCATACCCTTCACAAAGGGTGCATTGATGGCCAAACTCACAGGGAGAGAGAAGTTTGCCGCTTTTGGTCGACGTGGTTATTTACGCTGGTCATGTTGCTCCTCACGCGGTGAGGTGGGACTAAACTCCCAACCCCCAGTCCCAACGCGGATGTTACATTCACATTAAAAATCGTACGAACAACTTGTATTTGTATGCACTGAACTATATTTGTCCAAGATGATTGACGTGCATGGTTTGCATGGATTTGAGGATTCACATTTGAGCTGTATGGTTGTCCGACAGACCAAATGAGGGGCTAGTCGGCTGTCCCCGAACGCGCCCGCGAGCGTGTAGGTACCCGGATTTGCCAAGTCCGGCTGTAGATACTCTTATCTCTTCATTTCCTCTGATTCTCTCATAAGACTACTAGGGCGAAATTTCTCCACTCGATCTTCGTCAGCAAGTCCAAGGATTCACCTCCCCTCTACCCGCTTCGGTGATCAGTGGCTTCCTGGTGCCTCGGCTCCAACTAATAGGTAAGTTAAAATTTTAATCCATGCAGAAGCAACATGTTGCCTCCGATGGATGACGATGCTTTA
The DNA here is from genome assembly GCA_021437245.1 of Aegilops speltoides. NCBI lineage: Eukaryota > Viridiplantae > Streptophyta > Magnoliopsida > Poales > Poaceae > Aegilops > Aegilops speltoides. The sequence continues at coordinate 460,383,638 of CM038141.1, forward strand.
TCGTCCAGTCAGTCTTCCAAGCTCTAATCTTCCTTAGTTATCCACGAGGAAGGATTAGGTGGAGCTTAGTTGTAGTCTTGTAGATTCACGCCGGCTCCCCAGAACGTCGAGGTTAGGGGTTTTCGCCTGCGACTGTGATATTTGATGCCAGGTTCTTTGGATTGATTCAAGGGTTCCTCTAGGACGTTGGTCCTTAGAAGGCACATGCACAAAGACTTCTTGGCTATCATCGACAAGGTCAAGCCGGCTCCGGTATGAGAGCGATGATAGCAGCTTGTCGATGGGTCCTTCTGGCATCCCTAGTGTTCATTCTACTAGGAAGAGGAACCCTATACCCAAACCATCGGATCGAAGACGTCACACCAGAATCGAACCGAGCGCGCTACCGCTGGGGGACACCGGCATCCAAGCCAAACATTGGTACACCATTGCTGCTTGAGAACCGAAGCCACCCAAAGCCCCCACCTTCAGCGCTCCTCAGCAAAAATCCAAGACCTACCCAGCGGTGCCGCTAAGAAGGACACGACACGTCGTCTCATCATTACCGTTCAATCCAAGACGGATTCGGACTTTCGCCTAGGAGATGGAATAGGGGTGAATAGAAGGGACCTCAATTGTGCCTCAATGGAGGAAGGACTGTTGGGGATCGTTGCAGAAATTAAAAAAATTCTATGCATCATTAAGATCAATCTATGGAGTGACTAGCAACGAGAGAGAGGGGAGTGCATCTTCATACCCTTGAGATCGCGAGTCGGAAGCGTTACAAGAACGCGGATGAAGGAGTCATACTCGTAGCGATTCAGATCGCGGTGGATTCTGATCTAAGCACCGAACAATGCCACCTCCGCGTTCAACACACGTGCAGCCCAGTGATGTGTCCCACACCTTGATCCAGCAAGGAGGAGAGAGAGGTTGAGGAAGATGGCTCCAGCAGCAGCACGACGGCGTGGTGGTGATGGAGTGACAGTTCTCCGATAGTTCTCCGGCAGCAGCACGCGGAGGAGGAGAGGTGTTGTGGAGGGGAGGGGTTGCGCCTTGGATGTGGTGCTGCAGCCCTCCCTCCACCCCTCTATTTATATGGAGAAGGGGGAAGGGGGCCGGCCCCTCTAGATGAGATCTAGAGGGGGGGCGGCCAAGGGGGAGGGGGCTTGCCCCCCAAGCAAAGGGGGCGCCCCCTTTAGGGTTCCCCCCCAACCCTAGGCGCATGGGCCCTAGGGGGGATGGCTCCCAGCCCACTTAGGGGCTGGTTCCCTTCCACCTACAGCCCATAAGGCCCTCCGGGGCAGGTGGATCCTCCGGTGGACCCGGAACCCTCCGGTGGTCCCAGACAATACCGTATACCCCGAATATTTTCGGTGACCGTATGATGACTTCCCATTTATAAATCTTCACCTCCGGACCATTTCGGAACTCCTCGTGCCGTCCGGGATCTTATCCGGGACTTCAAACAACATTCGGTAATCACATACAAATCTTCCTTATAACCCTAGCGTGATCGAACCTTAAGTGTGTAGACCCTACGAGTTCGGGAATCATGCAGACATGACCGAGACAGCTCTCTGGCGAATAACCAACAGCGGGATCTGGATACCCATGTTGGCTCCCACATGTTCCACGATGATCTCATCAGATGAACCACGATGTCGGGGATTCAAGCAATCCCGTATACAATTCCCTTTGTCAATCGGTACGTTACCTGCCCGAGATTCGATCATCTCGGTATCCCAATACCTCGTTCAATCTCGTTACCGGCAAGTCACTTTACTCATTCCGTAATGCATGATCCCGTGACCAACTACTTAGTCACATTGAGCTCATTATGATGATGCATTACCGAGTGGGCCCAGAGATACCTCTCCGTCATACGGAGTGACAAATCCCAGTCTCGATTCGTGCCAACCCAACAGATACTTTTGGAGATACCTGTAGTGCACCTTTATAGCCACCCAGTTACGTTGTGACATTTGGTACACCCAAAGAATTCCTACGGTATCCGGGAGTTGCACGATCTCATGGTCTAAGGAAATGATACCTGACATTAGAAAAGCTTTAGCAAATGAACTACACGATCTTGTGCTATGCTTAGGATTGGGTCTTGTCCATCACATCCTTCTCCTAATGATGTGATCCTGTTATCAATGGCATCCAATGTCCATAGTCAGGAAACCATGACCATCTATTGATCAACGAGCTAGTCAACTAGAGGCTCACTAGGGACTTGTTGTGGTCTATGTATTCACACATGTATTACGGTTTCAGGTCAATACAACTATAGCATGAACAACAGACAATTATCATGAAAAAATATAATAATAACCATTTTATTATTGCCTCTAGCGCATATTTTCAACAGTCTCCCACTTGCACTAGAGTCAATAATCTAGTTACATTGTGATGAATCGAACACCCATGGAGTTCTGGTGTTGATCATGTTTCGCTCGTGGAAGAGGTTTAGTCAACGGATCTGCTACATTCAGATCCGTATGCACTTTACAAATATCTATGTCTCCATCTTGAACATTTTCACGAATGGAGTTGAAGCGACGCTTGATGTGCCTAGTCTTCTTGTGAAACCTGGGCTCCTTGGCAAGGGCAATAGCTCCAGTGTTGTCACCAAAGAGAGTCATCGGGCCCGACGCATTGGGAATAACTCCTAGGTCGGTAATGAACTCATTCATCCAGATTGCTTCATGTGCTGCCTCCGAGGCTGCCATGTACTCCGCTTCACATGTAGATCCCGCCACGACGCTTTGCTTGCAAATGCACCAGCTTACTGCCCCACCATTCAAAATATACATGTATCCGGTTTGTGACTTGGAGTCATCCAGATCTGTGTCAAAGCTAGCATCGACGTAACCCTTTACGACGAGCTCTTCATCACCTCCATAAATGAGAAACATATCCTTAGTCCTTTTCAGGTACTTCAGGATATTCTTGACCGCTGTCCAGTGTAACATGCCGGGATTATTTTGGTATCTTCCTACCAAACTTACGGTAAGGTTTACATCAGGTCTGGTACACAACATGGCATACATAATAGACCCTATGGCTGAGGCATAGGGGATGACACTCATCTTTTCTCTATCTTTCGTCGTGGTCAGGCTTTGAGCCGAGCTCAATTTCACACCTTGCAATACAGGCAAGAACCCCTTCTTGGACTGATCCATGTTGAACTTCTTCAATATCTTATCAAGGTATGTGCTTTGCGAAAGACCTATGAGGCGTCTCGATCTATCTCTATAGATCTTGATGCCTAATATGTAAGCAGCTTCTCCAAGGTCCTTCATTGAAAAACACTTGTTCAAATAGGCCTTTATGCTTTCCAAAAGTTCTATATCATTTCCCATCAATAGTATGTCATCCACATATAGTATGAGAAATGCTACAGAGCTCCCACTCACTTATTTGTAAACGCAGGCTTCTCCATAAGTCTGCATAAACCCAAACGCCTTGACCATTTCATCAAAGCGAATGTTCCAACTCCGAGATGCTTGCACCAGCCCATAGATGGAGCGTTGGAGCTTGCATACCTTGTTAGCATTCTTAGGATCGACAAAACCTTCCGGCTGCATCATATACAATTCTTCCTTAAGGAAGCCGTTAAGGAATGCCTTTTTGACGTCCATTTGCCATATCTCATAATCATAGAATGCGGCAATTGCTAACATGATTCGAATGGACTTCAGCTTCGCTACGAGTGAGAAGGTCTCATCATAGTCAACCCCTTGAACTTGTCGATAACCCTTAGCGACAAGCCGAGCCTTATAGATGGTAATATTACCATCCGCGTTCGTCTTCTTCTTAAAGATCCATTTATTTTCTATCGCTCGCCGATCATCTGGCAAGTCTGTCAAAGTCCATACTTTGTTTTCATACATGGATCCTATCTCGGATTGCATGGCTTCAAGCCATTTGTTGGAATCTGGGCCCGCCATCGCTTCTTCATAGTTCGAAGGTTCACCGTTGTCTAACAACATGATTTCCAGGACAGGGTTGCCATACCATTCTGGTGTGGAACATGTCCTTGTGGACCTACAAAGTTCAGTAGCAACTTGATCTGAAGTACCTTGATCATCATCATTAATTTCCTCTCTAGTCGGTGCAGGCACCACAGAAACATCTTCCTGAGCTGCGCTACTTTCCGCTTCAAGAGGCAGTACTTCATCAAGTTCTACTTTCCTCCCACTTACTTCTTTCGAGAGAAACTCTTTCTCCAGAAAGGACTCGTTCTTGGCAACAAAGATCTTGCCTTTGGATCTGAGGTAGAAGGTATACCCAATGGTTTCCTTAGGGTATCCTATGAAGACGCATTTTTCAACTTGGGTTCGAGCTTTTCAGGTTAAAGTTTCTTGACATAAGCATCGCATCCCCAAACTTTTAGAAACGACAGCTTAGGTTTCTTCCCAAACCATAATTCATACGGTGTCGTCTCAACGGATTTAGACGGATCCCTATTTAAAGGGAATGTGGCTGTCTCTAGAGCGTATCCCCAAAATGATAGTGGTAAATCGGTAGGAGACATCATAGATCGCACCATATCCAATAGAGTGCGATTACGACGTTCGGACACACCATTACGCTGAGGTGTTCCAGGCAGCGTGAGTTGTGAAACAATTCCACATTTCCTTAAGTGCGTACCAAATTCGTGACTCAAATATTCTCCCCCACGATCTGATCGTAAGAACTTTATTTTTTTTGTCACGTTGATTCTCTACCTCATTCTAAAATTCCTTGAACTTTTCAAAGGTCTTAGACTTGTGTTTCATCAAGTAGACATACCCATACCTACTTACAGTAAGGGTGAGAACATAACGATAGCCTCCGCGAGCCTCCACGCTCATTAGACCGCACACATCAGTATGTATGATTTCCAATAAGTTGGTGCTCACTCCATTGTTCCGAAGAACGGAGTCTTGGTCATTTTGCCCATGAGGCATGGTTCGCACGTGTCAAATGATTCGTAATCAAGAGACTCCAAAAGTCCATCAGCATGGAGCTTCTTCATGCGTTTGACACCAATGTGACCAAGGCGACAGTGCCACAAGTATGTGGGACTATCATTATCAACCTTACATTTTTGGTATTCACACTGTGAATATGTGTAACATCACGTTCGAGATTCATTAAGAATAGGCCGAGCAAACCACTCCCCTCTCCCGAGAAGTCTCTCATTTTCTCCTTTCCCTTGAGAGTCCACCGTTGGTGGCCGGGCCAATCCGATGCCTTCTCCACCGGAGTAGCCGGTCGGGAGTGGGATTGGAGAGGCGCCGGAGGGCTGTGCATATTAGTAGTAGTTCTAGTACTTTTAGGGTGTCTCCGCGAGTTGCAGGTCTTTGGCTTTATGCTAGTCGTAGGCTCTATGCCGGGAGGTGGGGTTCAGATCCATCGAGCTAGATCCTGGCCTGGCTGGTGGTGCTTCTTCTCGTCGCGGAGCTTCGGTGGTCGGAGCCGATGGTGATGGGGAGGAGTTCTGCTGGCACCTCCATCAATAAAGCTCGTTTTGGCAGACCTGTTCATCGTGTTCCAGGTGTGTGGCTCTTCTTCTTTGCTCATGGGGATGCGGAGGAGATGGGGCTCGTGCTGCTGGGCTGCGGCGAGGCGGGTCTGCGGCAGGGGAGCTCTGGAGCTTCTCCTGGGAGGGCATCCGCGACAGTTCTTCTTCAACTGCCGCCCCCGATGGTCGAAGGGCAACCCCTCCCGCCTTTGTCGTCGGCTACTGCTTCCTTTGGCCGGCGTAATCAGGTGATGTTCAACCTCCAGGCTGCTATGCCAAGAAGGAAGCCTTCTTGCTCTAGTACGACATGCTCCCGCTGCACCGCCCCAAGTGGTTTCGTCCCCGGCGGCGATGTGGTCGGCCGTGCTGCGATGCTCAAATGTGGTGGAGAAGGAGCTGGACCCGATTGTGTTTTCCAAAAGTTGTTTAGGATCATCTGTGCAAATTGTAAGGACCTGTGTCTAATTTCTATTTTCCTTTTGGTCCGAGATGTAATATGTATCTCCACCGCTGAAATTTAATGGAAGCATCGGGGTCTTTCGGGACCCTCCCATGTTAAAAAAAATCATTAAGAATAAACCATTGACCAGCGGGGCATGACCATAAAACATATCTCTCATATAAATAAAACAACCATTATTCTCGGATTTAAATGAATAGCCATCTCGTATTAAACGATATCCAGATACAATGTTCATGCTCAAAGCTGGCACTAAATAACAATTATTGAGGTTTAAAACTAATCCCGTAGGTAAATGTAAAGGTAGCGTGCTGCTACGTCTTGAGCTTGCGTTGGTTTTCCTTGAAGAGGAAAGGTTGATGCAGCAATAGTAGCGTAAGTATTTCCCTCAGTTTTTGAGAACCAAGGTATCAATCCAGTAGGAGGCTCCTCAAAAGTCCCACGCACCTACACAAACAAACAAAGAACTCGCAACCAACGCAATAAAGGGGTTGTCAATCCCTTCACGGCCACTTGCGAAAGTGAGATCTGATAGAGATAGTATGATAATATAAATACATTTTTGGTATTTTATAATATAAATGCAAAAAAGTAAAGATGCAAATAAAAGTAGATTTAAGTTTATATGATAAAAGATAGAGACGGGGGCCATAGGTTTCACTAGTGGCTTTTCTCAAGATAGCATAAGTATTACGGTGGGTGAAAAAATTACTGTCGAGCAATTGATAGAAAAGTGAATAATTATGAGATTATCTAGGCATGATCATGTATATAGGCATATCACATCCATGACAAGTTGAAGGAAATATGCCCTAGAGGCAATAATAAAGTTATTATTTATTTCCTTATTTCATGATAAATGTTTATCATTCATGCTAGAATTGTATTAACCGGAAACATGATACATGTGTGAATGCATAGACAAAACATTATGTCACTAGTATGCCTCTACTAGACTAGCTTGTTAATCAAAGATGGTTATGTTTCCTGACCATGAACAAAGAGTTGTTATTTGATTAACAAGGTCACATCATTAGTAGAATGATCTGATTGACATGACCCATTCCATTAGCTTAGCACACGATCGTTTAGTATGTTGCCACCGCTTTTATCCATGACTTATACATGTTCCTGTAACTATGAGATTATGCAACTCCGTTTACGGAGGAACACTTTGGTGCTACCAAACGTCACAACGTAATCGGGTGATTATAAAGGAGTACTACAGGTGTCTCCAAAGGCAAATGTTGGGTTGGCGTATTTCGAGATTAGGTTTTGTCACTCCGATTGTCTGGAGAGGTATCTCTGGCCCTCTCGGTAATGCACATCATCAAGCCTTGCAAGCACTACAACTAATGAGTTAGTTGTGAGATGATGTATTACGGAACGAGTAAAGAGACTTGCCGGTAACGAGATTGAACTAGGTATTGGATACCGACGATCGAATCTCGGGCAAGTAACATACCGATGACAAAGGGAACAACGTATGTTGTTATGCGGTCTGACCGATAAAGATCTTCGTAGAATATGTAGAAACCAATATGGGCATCCAGGTCCCGCTATTGGTTATTGACCGAGAATAGTTCTAGGTCATGTCTACATTGTTCTCGAACCGTAGGGTCCGCACGCTTAAGGTTTCGATGACAGTTATTATGAGTTTATGTATTTTGATGTACCGAAGAAGTTCGGAGTCCCGGATGTGATCACGGACATGACGAGGAGTCTCGGAATGGTCGAGACATAAAGATTGATATATTGGAAGCCTATGTTTGGAGTTCGGAATGGTTCCGGGTGAAAACAGGAATTTACCGGAGTACCGGGAGGTTACCGGAACCCCCCGGGAGGTAAATGGGCCATAGTGGGCCTTGGTGGAAAGGAGAAAGGGCCAGCCCTAGGTGGCCGCGCGCCTCCCCCCTTTTCCCTAGTCCTACTAGGACTAGGAAAGGGGCCGCCCCTTCTCTCTTTTCCCTCAGGAATCCTATTCCAACTAGGATTGGAGGGGAATCCTACTCCCGAGGGAGTAGGACTCCTGGCGCGCCTCCTTGGCCGGCCGCCCCCCCCTTGCTCCTTTATATACGGGGCAGGGGGCACCCTAGAACACACAAGTATTGATCTACGGATCGTTCCTTAGCCGTGTCGGTGCCCCCTCCACCATATTCCACCTCGGTCATACTGTCGCGAAGCTTAGGCGAAGCCTCGCTACCGGTGAAACATCAAGATCGTCACCACGCCGTCGTCCGACGGAACTCTCCTCGACACTCGGCTGGATCGGCACGAGGGACGCCATCGAGCTGTCGTGTGTCAAGAACTCGGGCGTCGGAGTAACGGCGCCGGATCGGTCGGATCGCGAGGAGAACGTCGACTACTTCCTCTACGCCAGATCGCTTCCGCCGGGTCTACAAGGGTATGTAGACAACACTCTCCCCTCTCGTTGCTATGCATCACCATGATCTTGCGTGTGCGTAGGAAATTTTTTGAAATTACTACGTTCTCCAACACAAGTAGACCGACTCCTGCCTACATCTACTACTATTACTCCACACATCGACCGACTCCTGCCTGCATCTAGAGTATTAAGTTCATAAAGAACAGAGTAACGCATTAAGAAAGATGACATGATGTAGAGGGATAAACTCATGCAATATGATATAAACCCCATCTTTTTATCCTCGATGGCAACAATACAATACGTGCCTTGTGATACGTCTCCAATGTATCTATAATTTTTGATTGCTCCATGATACTTTATCTACTGTTTTGGACTATAATGGGCTTTATTTTCCACTTTTATATTATTTTTGGGACTAACCTATTAACCGGAGGCCCAGCCCAGAATTGCTGTTTTTTTGCCTATTTCAGTGTTTCGAGGAAACAAAATATCAAACGGAGTCCAAACGGAATGAAACCTTCGGGAACGTGATCTTCTCACCGAACGTGATCCAGGAGACTTGGACCCTACTCCAAGAAGCTTCCGAGGAGGTCACGAGGGTGGAGGGCACGCCCCCCCGGGCACGCCCCCCTACCTCGTGGGCCCCTCGGAGCTCCACCGGCGTACTCCTTCCTCCTATATATACCTACGTATCCCCAATAGACCAGAGACGGAGCCAAAAACCTAATTCCACCATTGCAACCTTCTGTATCCACAAGATCCCATCTTGGGGCCTGTTCCGGAGCTCCGCTGGAGAGGGCATCCACCACGGAGGGCTTCTACATCAACACCATAGCCCCTCCGATGAAGTGTGAGTAGTTTACTTCAGACCTTCGGGTCCATAGCTAGTAGCTAGATGACTTTTTCTCTCTTTTTGGATCTCAATACAATGTTCTCCCCCTCTCTCGTGGAGATCTATTCGATGTAATCTTCTTTTTGCGGTGTGTTTGTTGAGACCGATGAATTGTGGGTTTATGATCCAACTTATCTATGAATAATATTTGAATCTTCTCTGAATTCTTTTATGTATGATTGAGTTATCTTTGCAAGTCTCTTCAATTATCCGCTTGGTTTGGCCAACTAGATTGGTAGTTCTTGCAATGGGAGAAGTGCATGGCTTTGGGTTCAATCTTGCGGTGTCCTTACTCGGATGTAAAGAGTTGCAAGGCACGTATTGTATTGTTGCCATCGAGGATAACAAGATGGGGTATTTATCATATTGCATGAATTTATTCCTCTGCATCATGTCATCTTGCTTAAGGCGTTACTCTGTTTTTAACTTAATACTCTAGATGCATGCTGGATAGCGGTCGATGAGTGGAGTAATAGTAGTAGATGCAGAATCGTTTCGATCTACTTATCTCGGACGTGATGCCTATATACATGATCATACCTAGATAACCTCATAACTATGCTCAATTCTATCAATTGCTTAACAGTAATTTGTTCACCCACTGTAGAATACTTATGCTCTTGAGAGAAGCCACTAGTGAAACCTATGGCCCCCGGGTCTATTCTCATCATATCAATCTCCATCACTTTATTTACTTGCTTTGCCTTTTACCTTTTTTACTTTGCATCTTTATACCAAAATACCAAAAATATTATCTTTTTCTGATCTCACTCTCGTAAGTGACCGTGAAGGGATTGACAACCCCTAAGCGTTGGTTGCGAGTTGCTATCGTTTTGTGCAGGTACGAGGGACTTGCGCGTGACCTCCTACTGGATTGATACCTTGGTTCTCAAAAACTGAGGGAAATACTTACGCTACTGTGCTGCATCACCCCCTCCTCTTCGGGGAAAACCAACGCAAGCTCGAGACGTAGCACCTTGCAACCCTTTCTGTCACTGGGTAAGGACACCGCAAGATTGAGCCCAAAGCTAAGCACTTCTCCTATGGCAAGAAAGATCAATCTAGTAGGCCAAACCAAACTGATAATTCAAAGAGACTTCCAAAGATAACTCAATCATACATAAAAGAATTCAAAGGAGATTCAAATATTATTCATAGATAAACTTGATCATAAACCCACAATTCATAGAATCTCGACAAACACACCACAAAAAGAGTTTACATCGAATAGATCTCCACAAGAGAGGGGGAGAACATTCTATTGAGATCCAAAGAGAGAGAAGAAGCCATCTAGCTAATAACTATGGACCCGAAGGTCTATGGTAAACTACTCAAAACTCATCAGAGGGGCTATGGTGTTGATGTAGAAGCCCTCCGTGGTCGATTCCCCCTCCGGCGGAGCACCAGCAAAGGCTCCAAGATGGGATCTCATGGATACAGAAGGTTACGGTGGTGGAAATTGTGTTTCGTTGGCTCCCTGGATGTTTTCGGGGTACGTAGGTATATATAGGAGGAAGAAGTACGTCGGTGGCCGCCTGTGGGGCCCAGGAGATAGGGGGCATGCCCAAAGGGGGTGGGCGCGCCCTCCTGTCCCCTGGCCACCTCGCAAGCTTCTTGACTTGCACTCCAAGTTCTCCGGATCACGTTCATTCCAAAAATCACGCTCCCAAAAGGTTTCATTCCATTTGGACTCCGTTTGATATTCCTTTTCTTCGAAATATTGAAATAGGCAAAAAAAACAATACGGGCTGGGCCTCCGGTTAGTAGGTTAGTCCAAAAAATGATATAAATGTGTAAAATAAAGCCCATAAACATCCAAAAGGGATAATATAATAGCATGGAACAATAAAAAATTATAGATACGTTGGAGACGTATCACGTGCCGACGGCGATCACATCGACCTTGGAACCATTCCCGACGCGCAGTGTCACCTCGTCCTTCGCCAGTCTCCGCTTATTCCGCAGCTCCTGTTTTGAGTTACAAATATGAGAAGTCGCACCGATATCAAATACCCAGGAGCTACTACGAGTACTGGTAAGTACACATCAATAACATGTATATCACATATACCTTTGGTGTTGATGGCCTTCTTTTCCGCTAAGTACTTGGGGCAGTTCCACTTCCAGTGTCCGTTTCCCTTGCAATAAAAGCACTCAGTCCCGGGTTTGGGTCCATGCTTTGGCTTCTTCCCGGCAACTGGCTTACCGGGCGCGGCAACTCCCTTGCCGTCCTTCTTGAAGTTCTTCTTGCCCTTGCCTTTCTTGAAACTAGTGGTTTTATTGACCATCAACACTTGATGTTCCTTTTTGATCTCCACCTCCGCTGATTTCAGCATTGAATATACCTCAGGAATGGTTTTCACCATCCCCTGCATATTTAAATTCATCACAAAGCTCTTGTAGCTAGGTGGGAGCGACTGGAGGATTCTGTCGACGACCGCGTCATCCGGGAGATTAACTCCCAGCTGAGATAAGCGGTTGTGCAACCCAGACATTTTGAGTATGTGCTCGGTGACAGAACCATTCTCCTCCATCTTACAATTGTGGAACTTGTCGGAGAAGTTATATCTCTCGACCCGGGCATGATCTTGGAAAACCATTTTCAGCTCTTGGAACATCTCATATGCTCTGTGCTGCTCAAAACACTTTTGGAGCCCCGGTTCTAAGCTGTAAAGCATGCCGCACTGAACCAGGGAGTAATCATCACTACGCGACTACCAGGCGTTCATAACGTCTTGAGTTGCTGGGAAAACGGGTGCTTCACCAAGCGGTGCATCTAGGACATATGCTTTCTTGGCAGCTATGAGGATGATCCTCAAGTTCCGGACCCAGTCTGTATAGTTGCTGCCATCATCTTTCAGCTTGGTTTTCTCTAGGAACGCGTTGAAGTTGAGGGCAACATTAGCGTGGGCCATTTGATCTACAAGACATATTGCAAAGATTTTAGACTAAGCTCATGATAATTAAGTTCATCTAATCAAATTATTTAATGAACTCCCACTCAGACAGACATCCCTTTAGTCATCTAAGTGATACATGATCCGAGTCAACTAGGCTGTGCCCGATCATCACGTGAGATGGAATAGTCATCATCGGTGAACATCTTCATGTTGATTGTATCTGCTATACGACTCATGTTCGACCTTTCGGTCTCTTGTGTTCCGAGGCCATGTCTGTTCATGCTAGGCTCGTCAAGTCAACCTAAGTGTTTTGCATGTGTAAATATGGCTTACACCCGTTGTATGCGAACGTTAGAATCTATCACACCCAATCATCACGTGGTGCTTCAAAACAACGAACCTTCACAACGGTGCACAGTTAGGGGGAACACTTTCTTGAAATTTTATGAGGGATCATCTTATTTATGCTACCGTCGTTCTAAGCAAATAAGATGTAAAACATGATAAACATCACATGCAATCAAATAGTGACATGATATGGCCAATATCATTTTGCTCCTTTTGATCTCCATCTTTGGGGCGCCATGATCATCATCGTCACTGGCATGACACCATGATCTCCATCATCATGATCTCCATCATCGTGTCTTCATGAAGTTGTCTCGCCAACTATTACTTCTACTACTATGGCTAATGGTTTAGCAATAAAGTAAAGTAATTACATGGCGTTATTCATTGAAACGCAGGTCATACAATAAATTAAGACAACTCCTATGGCTCTTGTCGGTTGTCATACTCATCGACATGCAAGTCGTGATTCCTATTACAAGAACATGATCAATCTCATACATCACATATATTTCATTCATCACATCCTTTGGCCATATCACATCACATGGCATATGCTGCAAGAACAAGTTAGACGTTCTCTAATTGTTGTTGCAAGTTTTTTACGTGGCTGCTATAGGTTTCTAGCAAGAACATTTCTTACCTACGCCAAAACCACAACATGATATGCCAATTGCTATTTACCCTTCATAAGGATACTTTTCATCGAATCCGATCCGACTAAAGTGGGAGAGACAGACACCCGCTAGCCACCTTATGCAACTACTGCATGTCAGTCGGTGGAACCTGTCTCACGTAAGCGTACGTGTAAGGTCGGTCCAGGCCGCTTCATCCCACGATGCCGCCGAATCAAGATAAGACTACTAGTGGCAAGTAAATTGACAAAATCGACGCCCACAACAACTTGTGTTCTACTCGTGCATAGAAACTACACATAGACCTAGCTCATGATGCCACTATTGGGGATCGTTGGAGAAATTAAAAAATTTCTACACATCACCAAGATCAATCTATGGAGTGACTAGCAACGAGAGAGTGGGGAGTGCATCTTCATACCCTTGAAGATCGCGAGTCGGAAGCGAACATAGATGAAGGAGTCGTACTCGTAGTGATTCAGATCGCGGTGGATTCCGATCTAAGCGCCGAACAACAGCACCTCCGCGTTCAACACATGTGCAGCCCGGTGACGTCTCCCGCACCTTGATCCAGCAAGGAGGAGGGATAGGTTGAGGAAGATGGCTCCAGCAGCAGCACGACGGCGTGGTGGTGAAGGAGTGGCAGTTCTTCGGCAGGGCTTCGCCAAGCTCACGCGGAGGAGGAGAGGTGTTGGGGAGGGGAGGGGCTGCGCCTTGGATGTGGTGCTGCAGCCCTCCCTCCACCCCTCTATTTATAGGGAGAAGAGGGAAGGGGGCCGGCCCCTCTAGATGAGATCTAGAGGGGGGGGGCGGCCAAGGGGGAGGGGGCTTGCCCCCCAAGCAAGGGGGTGCCCCCTTTAGGGTTCCCCCAACCCTAGGCGCATGGGCCCTAGGGGCCGGGGGATGGCGCCCAGCCCACTTAGAGGCTGGTTCTCTTCCACCTACAGCCCATAAGGCCCTCCGGGGCAGGTGGACCCTCCCGATGGACCCCCAGAACCCCTCCGATGGTCCCGGTACAATACCGATATACCCTCGAATATTTCCGGTGATCGTATGATGACTTCCCATATATAAATCTTCACCTCCGGGCCATTCCAGAACTCCTCGTGATGTCCGAGATCTCATTCGGGACTACGAACAACATTCGGTAATCACATACAAATCTTCCTTATAACCCTAGCGTCATCGAACCTTAAGTGTGTAGACCCTACGGGTTCGGGAATCATGCAGACATGACCGAGACAGCTCTCTGACCAATAACCAACAGCGGGATCTAGATACCCATGTTGGCTCCCACATGTTCCATGATGATCCCATCGGATGAACCATGATGTCGAGGATTCAAGCAATCCCGTATACAATTCCCTTTGTCAATCGGTATGTTACTTGCCCGAGATTCGATCGTCGGTATCCCAATACCTCGTTCAATCTTGTTACCGGCAAGTCACTTTACTCGTTCCGTAATGCATGATCCCGTGACCAACTACTTAGTCACATTGAGCTCATTATGATGATGCATTACCGAGTGGGCCCAGAGATACCTCTCTGTAATACGGAGTGACAAATCCCAGTCTCGATTCGTGCCAACCCAACAGACACTTTCGGAGATACCTGTAGTGCATATTTATAGCCACCCAGTTACGTTGTGACGTTTGGTACACCCAAAGCATTCCTATGGTATCCGGGAGTTGCACGATCTCATGGTCTAAGGAAATGATACTTGACATTAGAAAAGCTTTAGCAAACGAACTACACGGTCTTGTGCTATGCTTAGGATTGGCTCTTGTCCATCACATCATTCTCCTAATGATGTGATCCTGTTATCAATGACATCCAATGTCCATAGTCAAGAAACCATGACCATCTGTTGATCAATGAGCTAGTCAACTAGAGGCTCACTAGGGACTTGTTGTGGTCTATGTATTCACACATGTATTACGGTTTCCGGTCAATACAATTAGAGCATGAACAACAGACAATTATCATGAACAAGGAAATATAATAATAACCATTTTATTATTACCTCTAGGGCATATTTCCAACAAGGACAACATCCGAGGGCGTTGTCCCTGCTGGGCCGGACCAACTGTGTAGGGTTCCATCGGTCCCTAGCTACACCAACAGTTACCCACCAGGTCCAAACCGGTGGCATAGAGCCGCTGTCAACCAGATACAGCAGGGGGAAAGGAGTCATAGGGAGAAACCAATACTTGTAATTGATGGGACGAAGAGCTCCGGGCCGTCGTCGCCATATCACAACCCAAGTGGTAAAGGACGTCTACCACAACCGCCCGCGAACAATGTGACAGTGTCTCGGCTAGGGGGGCGTGACCACATCAACTCCCGCCCTGGTGGGCCGGCCTAAGGACTCCTAGGTTAGTTCCGTCTTGGACCACTTTGGGCGGCCCATGGCGATCGATAAGGAAAATCAAGAAGCATTGTCGTTCAAGAAAAGGGCTCCATATTTGTAGAGGATTCTCCTCCACCGGCATAGCCGACTAGGACTCTTGTGATCCTAGGCTCCGGTATCTTATAACCGAGGCTAGGCTAGTCGATAGAAAACAACTTAGATCATCATATCTTACATTATATAATAGACAACAATCTCAGGGTAAATCATGTGTATTTTGTACTCCAACTCAAAGAAATAAACACAAGCATGACATAGGGTTTATCTCTTCGGAGAGCCTGAACCTGGGTAAAACCTCGTGTCCTTGTTATCATAGCATCTAGACGCCTAGTTCGGGATCCCCTACCCAAGGTCTACCGAATTTAGCTCCGTCATTGGTGGCCAGGACATATCTTTGTTTTTGACGCGATCTCATTCATCGCTGACTCGACTGGTCACCTCGATCAGGTCAAGGACTACTCCTATATCGGATCGTCAGAGATCAGATGGACTGACTTCTTCATCAACATAAACTTTGATCTCAACCATGAGCATGTAAAAAATCATCCTTTGATCTCTGGGCGCCCAACGTCAACTTTGCCTCGCACGACTATGCAGAATTTTCTGGAGAGCAGATTCGTTTTTGCCATCCCCGCCTCCTCAAGCATCCGTTCGAGGATTCCTTCGGTGGGATTGTGTGTAATTGAGTCTACAACAACCTTGTAAAATTTCATCGTGATCCAATAGTGGAATCTCTGGTAATATCTGGAATACAAAGACCCTGTCGGATCTGTACAGAAATCCACACGAGATATGGAAGAAGGAGGCTAGCGGCCAACTCCGACATCCTTTGAAAGATCCAGTCATTCAGATCATGCAGAATTTGTTAGGGAACATAGCATGCAATTTCAAAAAAATTCCTACGCTCACGCAAGATCTATCTAGGAGATGCATAGCAACGAGAGGGGGAGAGTGTGTCTACGTACCCTCGTAGACCGAAAGCTAAAGCGTTTGACAACGCGGTTGATGTAGTCGAACTTCTTCTAGCTTCGACCGATCAAGTATCAAACGTACGACACCTCCGAGTTCTACACACATTCAGGTCGATGACGTTCCTCGCCCTCTTGATCCAGCAAGGTGTCGAGGAAGTAGATGAACTCCGTTAGCACGACGGCGTGGTGACGGTGATGGTGAAGTGACCAGCGCAGGGCTTCGCCTAAGTACTGCAACAATATGACCGGGGGTGTAAATTGTGGAGGGGGGCGCCACACATGGCTAACAGTTGATGTTGTGCATTGTAGGCGCCCCCTCCCCACATATATATAGGTTGGAGGGGAGGAGAGGCAGCCAAGGGGGGCCCAAGTAGGCCGAATCCTACTTGGGGTCCTCCACAATTCGGCCTCCTCCTTCCATAATTGTCGGAGGGGGAAAAGGAAAGAGGAAGTAGAGAAGGAAAGGGCGGCGAATCCCCACTTTCCCTTCTCCCCCTCGGCCTCCTTCCTTGGGGGGGGCACCCCTTGTGGGCTGGTGTGCTCCCCTCTTATGGCCCATATCTTTCCGGGGGGGGTCCGATAACCCCTCTGGTACTCCGATATGTACTCGGTACCTTCCGGAACACTTCTGGTGTCTGAATACTATCGTCCTATATATATCAATCTTTACCTCTCGACCATTTTGAGACTCCTTGTCGTCCCTGTGATATCATCCGGGACTCCGAACAACATTCGGTCACCAAATCACATAAATCATATAATACAATATCGTCATCGAGCGTTAAGCATGCGGACCCTATGGGTCCGAGAACTATGTAGACATGACCGAGACACCTCTCCAGTCAATAACCAATAGCAGAACCTGGATGCTCATATTGGCTCCCACATATTCTACGAAGATCTTTATCAGTCGAAACGTTATGACAACATACATTATTCCCTTTGTCATCGGTATGTTACTTGCCCGAGATTCGATCGTCGGTATCTTCATACCTAATTCATTCTTGTTATCGGCAAGTCTCTTTACTCGTTTCGTAATACATTATCCTACAACTAACTCATTAATCACTTTGCTTGCAAGGCTTCTTATGATGTGTATTATCGAGAGGGCCCAGAGATACCTCTTCGATACTCGGAGTGACAAATCCTAATCTCGATCTATGCCAACCCAACAAACACCTTCAGAGATACCTCTAGAGCATCTTTATAATCACCCAGTTATGTTGTGAAATTTGATAGCACAAAAGGAACTCCTCCGGTATCCGGGAGTTGCATAATCTCATAGTCGGAGGAATATGTATTTGACATGAGAAAGCAATAGCAATAAAACTGAACGATCATAATACTAAGCTAACGAATGGGTCTTGGTCCATCACATCATTCTCCTAATGATGTGATCCCGTTTATCAAATGACAATACATGTCTATGGTTAGGAAACTTAACCATCTTTGATCAACGAGCTAGTCTAGTAGAGGCTTACTAGGGACACAATATTTTATCTATGTATCCACACATGTATCAAGTTTCTTGTTAACACAATTCCAGCATGAATAATAAACATGTATCATGAAATAAGGAAATATAAAATAACAACTTTACTATTGCCTCTAGGGCATATTTCCTTCATAATTGTCATGTCGACATACCCTCAAAATTTGAGGTAGATCCAATGGTCCAAACTCTGGGAGGAGCCCGAGGAATGCATCATTTTTTAAATATGTTTTCACTGTGAAAAGGAATCCACCCCGAGTTTTATTTTTTTCATGAATGGACATCAGACGTCCTTTAATGGATTTTTTTGCAGGGTATTGTGTTTTGTTCTAAACATGTACCTCCAAATTTTGAGCTTTTTCGAGGTGCTTTTCGCCCTGCGTTGGTCTCACACCGGTCCAACCTCGTTGCTCCATGGATGCCGACATGCGTCGTCGCTTCATCGAACCGTGGTCAAACACGCCGCATAGCCACCTCAGTTAGCCGACCTGGAGTTCGACATCGTCAAGACCACATTGTCACCCCACAGATTACACGGGTCGGGTGCGCCGACATCGTCTTGCCTGCCGCAAGGATGCCATCGCCTTGCCTGCTTGGGCCGTCGCCTAGTTCCGAGAGTCCTCCGCCTCAAAACGGAGCTACAAGGGCTTCACCTCCACCGACACCGGTGTACAACTGAGCTTGCCCAAGGCCTCCTCTGGTGTCGGTGATGGGGAGAGAGGGTGGTGGTGCTCGAAAAGAACTAGTCGTTGCCCGAGTCACCCGACGCAGACCACACAATGGTCTGTTGCCCCTTCCTCTGCGGTTGTGTCTGGTGGGCTTCTTGTGGCTTTGGGATGTCCACGGGTCTCGACAGTGTGGCCGATGTGCGGTGTTTTCTCATTGACATGGTGATTGCACTTTGTGGCAGCTGTAGGCCAAGTTTGGCACCTCTTTAGCTCTCGGGTGAGTGTCTCTCGTGTCTGATGGTACATCGCCTTTTGAGCTAAGGCGAGAGGGTAGGGTCCCTCTTTGGCTTGAGAGCAGAAGGGTGTTCTGCCTTCAGCCCAAGTTGTCATCCTTGGTCGAGACCTTCATTCTGTATCAAGAGCATCTGCAGTCGCATCCTGCAAACCGGACCGTCAAATGCCCGCAGAAGCGCCCGGGCGCATCCGCGGGCACTGACTGGACACTCCTGAAATCATGCCGTCCACATCCGAGTAGCTCATATCTGGTACCTCATATCCATACTAAGCATGCAACGTAGATAAAACCAGCATAGATCATCACACAAACATAGAATTTGACATAGAAATGCACATTCCGATCACCAAAAGATCACCGACAAATGTCCAAAAGATCGCCAAAGTTCACATAATTCACGTAAACGACGAACAAGTTTAAACTAGATTACTAGAAACTTGAAATTGAAGACGAAGACGGAGCTTCACCACTTACTCGCCATCCCTTTGCCCTTCCGGTCGCCGGCGCAACTATAGGCGTTGACGGCTGGTGGTGCATCGTCTGAGTCGTCAGACGAGGACCGTGGTCGTCGTCGTCATCGGAGGTGTGGGAGAGGATGATGAGCCCTTTCAACCGTCGTACCTCCCTGTTTTGCTGTCGCTTGAGCTTCGCGAGCCGAGCCGCCTCCGCTGCTGCCTCCGTTGCCTCGCGCTCGGACTGCTTAATGGCAATCCGGAGCGCCTTGGCGTTCTTCCGGCGGACACAACGCGCGTCTGTCTTCACGGTCTTAAGCGAAGCGGTAGACCCATTCGAGGAGCCGCACGTCCTCGTCGGGCTCCGCTTGCATCCCACGGCGGCGGCGCACGGACTGCTCCGCCTCCTTCCTCTTCCTTTCCCGCTGCCTCTCGCGGCGGGCGGCGCGCACCACTAATTCCGGCGTGCGCGTCCGGACCGGCGAGGTGGGCACAAGCACCCGCCGCTACCCACGTGGGGGAGCAGCATCCGTTGGCAGGGGACGACGTAGGGGAGGCGTGGATTGCGCATGCTGCATGTCAGAAACTGCGCACGGGCCGGGAGGGGCCAGTGCCGGTGTTCGAGCTGCACCGGCAGGGAAGCTGCGACTGCGGCGAGGCTGCAGATCCGGAGCTGCTCCCGATCTCCACCTTGGACCGCTGCAAGGCGTTGTGGAGGGCAAGCTCATAATCTGGATCTAGCTCGGAGTCAAACAGGTTGCCGGAGCTCCCCCCGATCTCCACCTTGGACCGCTCCAAGGCGTTGTGGAGGGCAAACTCATAATCCGGATCTAGCTCGGAGTCAAAGCGGCTGCCGGAGCTCAACATTGCGTCAGATTCGATCGGAATCGGTGCAGGGAGAGGAAAGGACGGAGCGAGAGGGGAAAGTATGAGTGAGCTAAGGTTTCAGAGCGATGAGTCGGATGGGGTTTTTTGTGGGACAGCTGTGGGATCGGTGATGGGTTGGGCTTGTCAGCCAAACGCGTCCGAGCGTGTCCAGGCCACCCCATATCCCCATATTTGGGCTAAATATGAGAGGGGCTGGTCAGTCCAATCCGTTTAAAGGCGTCCGCCTGAATAAAAAAAGTGACTGAACGGACCGTCCGAATGTTTGAGAGTGGTTCGGGGCGCTCCCTCATTTGATGCTGTGAAGGCAAGGCCTCGTCGTACCTGGCCGGACTCGGGGGAGGTGGAGGAGAGTGAGGAGCGAGGTGCACCACTGCAACTTTAAATTGGTTGATCCGTTTTGTCAATCGGGTCAGCCTCGGCACTCGTACCGTCGTACAGTACGTGTTAGGTGCTCTGCCTCGCTGGTTTCCTGCCACCCAGCCAGCCATGCGTTGCACATATACTACACCGGTGTACACACCACGCTTTCGGACAGAGGTGTCGAGTCCATC
Source organism: Aegilops speltoides (assembly GCA_021437245.1). Taxonomy (NCBI): domain Eukaryota; kingdom Viridiplantae; phylum Streptophyta; class Magnoliopsida; order Poales; family Poaceae; genus Aegilops; species Aegilops speltoides. Next base: position 460,404,483 of record CM038141.1, read on the forward strand.
TCAGTGCTACAGTTCCTTGATAGTAGTATCTCGGTAGCACTATTTTTTTTCCTTCGAGCGCACTGCACCGCTGTGACGATCTTTGCAAGATGCGGGGCCAGATGACCCAGCAAACAGGCACAAAAAACAGCCGGGAAATTGCACTGTCACTGCATTTGTTTATGATCAGTACCAGTGCTCAGCATCGTTCATACACACGACACACATGTGTTAGGCAGCCTCTCCTCAGTTGTCATCAGTTGTCACTGAACACCCAAAACGTCCTGCGCCGAGCATCGATCATGCTGGCCCCGACTTGTTTAATCAGTCTCTGTCAGAGACATCGATACAAGACAGATAGGATTAACCTGACAGACAAACTGTATTATATTATATTAAAAATAAACTATAAGCAAAGTGGGAACGGACCACATGCATGCGCGAGTGTGTGTTTAGGCGCATATATTCGTCTGCTTTCCCTTGTCGTTGACAAATATCATTGCTTCCATTATACTACAAAAAATACCACAATCTCCTCCTCCTACTACTAACCCACACCACTGATTACATTTCCGTCTCCTTTTGAGATGCTCACACCACACCACACCACCCCACGCCACTGATTGATTTGATTGGCGGTGCGGTGCGTACGCACCGTTAGTGGTGGCCGGTGGCATTATTGACGCCCGGAGAGCTAATAACTAAAATTCAGATTCAGACCCAACAGCAATATCAACCGAAACGGGGGAGGCTATCATTAGCCTGCGCGCCATGATCGATTGATTGATTAGTCGTGAAAAAAAGAAACTTGTACATTACATATATAATTAAATGCACAAACATCTTAATCTGGAGTCTTTGTCATGGAGCGCATTGCTCTTGCCGGGCATGACAAATGCACCTACGTTTCATTTCGGACGGCGGCTTTTCTTTTATGGTGATATATCAGAATGTGTGTTGTTCCATCTATATATTGCATTTCAACGAAATTTGAAGGCAAAGGACTCTCTTACTAGAAAATACTCCCTCCATTCCTAAATATAAGTCTTTGTAGGGATTTCACTAGATGGACTACATACGAAGCAAAATGAATGATCTACACTTAAAATGCATCTATATACATCCGTATGTGGTTCATAGTGAAATCTCTAGAAAGACTTATATTTAGGAACGGAGGGAGTATTTGCAGTGGATGCGAGTTTTTGTCGGAAAGACATTTGCAGTGGGGCATGAGTAATTAATTGGGCGTTCTTTCTTGGATACTAGATTCGTCCTGGTTTATTGGTTCTTCGTATTTTATGCCAGAATTTGATCATAGATTTAACTAAAAAAAATTTAATGCGTGTCACTGAAAATTTTCTTGGGTACCATTGTCAGTCTCAAGCCTTCTTTTTGTTGCAAGAATTTTTTTTCTTGGGTACCATTGTCGGTCTCAAGCCTTTTTTTTTGCAAGATTTTTGTTTCTTGGGTACCATTGTCACTCCCAAGCCAACATTATGAATTAACCAATGCCACTCATAATTTCTTGTGGGTGCACTTTTTAATCATAAATTTGCAGACGAATTTCTTGGCAGGAGTACTGATTAACCCATGTTACTCTAGGAACAAATGCGCGTGGCATTAGTCAAGCAATCCCAGCTGGACACCCCGTTCTGCCCGTGGGCCCCACGCGTCAGTCAGCCCTCCAACTGGAGCACGCGGTTCCGCCGAACTCTGCAGGAATATCGCGTTCACGCCCTCAACAATTCAACATATTACAGACAGATCCCTCCCAAGTCACACCAGTACATAGCCGCTCTTCCACTTGCCCCCCTCCTCGTCCTCCTCGCCGCGGCCACTCCGCCACCACACTGCCACGCCGCCCTCCCTCGCCAATGCCGACCGGCCCCCTCCTCGCCGCCGCCGCGAAGCTCTGACGGAGAACCGGAGGCGCCGCCGCCGCCGCGTACCCCGCGCCGTAGCCTCTGTGCCGCGGCCGAGAACCGAGAGCCGAGAGCCGCGAGCTCTCCGACGGCGCGTCGAGGTAACCGCCGCCGCCGCCTCCTCTCTCTGTCATCGCTGTTTAAGGCTCTCTACGACGTGCTACCTATTATCTCCCGTTGGTATTCTCTGATCCGCCGCGATATCTGCCGGATTCTGCAGATTTCTGCAACCGCTTTTACGGTTCTTGGTTCCGAGAAAGGGGGCAGGGGAGAGAATCCGGCGCCATGGGGAGCGAGCCCAAGGAGATGAAGTACAGGCGGAGGGCCAGGCCATCCGAGCTGGGGGAGTACGGGCAATGCGGCGGCGCCGACCGAGGCGGCGCGGTGGACTGGGCCGCGCTCAAGCAGCAGGACCCGGCGGAGCTGCTCCGGAAGCTGGACGAGATACGGGACCAGATCACCCGGTCTTGCGAGGCCGCGGGGCCGCGGCCGGACCCGCCGCACCGCATGGGCCGGGGCGCCGTCTCCATGCGCCACGCGCACGCCGACCCCCTGCCACCCCCGCCGGGCCGTGGCCGCGCGCCGCCGGAGTACTACCGCTCCTCGCGCCAGGCGGGCCGGTACGGGCAAGGCGGGCCGCCGAGCTCGTACGACCAGCGGTCCGTGTGCGATGACAGGTACGCGAGACAGCCCAGCGGGAGGTTCCGGCAGCCGCGCCCGGAGGGGCAGTGGGATGGCTACGGGTACGGCGGCCAGGGGAGCGGCCACCACAGCTCGTGCCAGTGCGCGCAGTGCGTGCACGGCCAGCGGGCCATGCCGCCGCAGGAGGAGAGCATTCCGATGGCGAGGTTCTTCGCGGGGCAGCAGAGGCCGCCGTACCAGTTCGACAGGTCCGCCTCATCGATATCGTCGGAGTACGACCGGAGGTCGGTGGCCTCGTCGCTCTACTCGCACCTTTCGATGTCCAAGAGAAGGGTGGAGTACTTCAGCAAGAGGGCGGATAGCTTCTGCCGGCCGACGAAGGGCGGCGCGCCGTTCGTCGTGTGCAGCTCCTGTAACCAGCTTCTGCAGCTGCCTCCTGGGAAATGCACATCACCGAAGCAGAATCAGGTTCAGTGTGGCTCCTGCTCAGAGGTTGTTACTTTCAAGATTAAGGGTGCGAAAGTTCACCCGGTGATCCCATCATCGTCTTTCAGTGTACCAAAAAGTGTGAGAAGCTCCGATCGCCGGGCTCCTCAAAGTTCTGGGTGGTATCCATATCAGGATGATGACACTTCTAGTTTCGATAGCTATCGACAGAAACAGAATTTTTCCGACAATCTGTCGCAGTCTTCTATTGGAAGCTATGGCAGCAGCACAAGCAAAGAGCGAGGGCCAAATAAGATCAGTCAGGTAAAACCTGTATCTGTCAGCAAGTCTAGATTTGCAGATAGCCCAAAAGATATATTATGTCAAGGAGATGCAGACAGTCAGGTCGAAGCTTCAGTTATTCGCAGAGTCAGTCCACAAGCCCCAGTTTTAGAGGATAAACTTGTTGATCCCTTTTCCAGCCAGCAAAATGATTGCAGTGCTGGGGATCAAATCAAGAGCAAGAGGTATGGCTTAAGTAGCAAAGGAAACTTTGATGTTAGAGGTGAGAGGATTGATGTGAAATGTGAACAAAAGAGCAATGAAAGTCGGAAGGATGGATTTAGTGGAGAAACCGCGAAGAAAACATATGGACAGAAATATCTCAAACAACTTAATGCTAGTTGTCATGATGGTCACATGGGTAACAAGAACATGCGGAAGGCCAATAGTGATGATAGCAGGAGCAGCAGCCTTGAAGATGAAGCTACAAGCAAAAGGTATGAAGCAAAGAGCAAACAAGATGACAACAACTTTGAAGTACAAGGCGTTAATAAGAGATATGACAACTGCAACAAGGAAGGTTATAACAATGACTTTGGATTCGATAGCATAACTAAGACATGTGAAGAAGAGAGCATAGAAGATGATTGTGCTAAATCACTGTCCTCAAACTGTGAAAATGCCAAGGGAGTAGCCAAAAATGAGTCGTCAGTCAGTGAGCGAACAAATACTAGCTCACATGTCTCTTCTGATGCTGGGCTAGATGAAATTCAATCTTCAGCTGGTAAGAGTGGGGATTCATCATTTTTTGGTGGTTTCTTAAAGAAAGGTTTCAAAGATCTTTCTTTATTCAACCAGTCTATGGACAGTGTCAAGGTTTCCATCAATGGCCATCCAATCTCTGAACGCGCTCTTCGTAAGGCGGAGAAAAAAGCTGGTCCTGTTAGCCCTGGTTCATATTGGTAAGTCATTTCCTCCCATTAGAATTCAGAAAATGTGCTGTATTTGCAGCATATGCTGTATATCCTCTTGCCTTAGTTCATCATTTACTCTGCCATCATCTGCCCAGAACATACACTTTTCTTACCTAAGGGATGCTGCCACAATCAAGAGACAAATAAATTGATCCGTATTCTCCTTCAGAATAAATCTAGTTTAACAGTGGGAATCATGATGAAGTATACTGACCCACTGTTAATGCATAATTCCACTGCATAACTCTGTAATATTTCCTTCCCTGAGCTAAAGAAAGAAGACTTTGCTTTTTTAGCCAAATTGGTCACTTCATCTTGAAATCATCACTAGACTAGTTTGTACATTCTTTCATAGACTTAAGATTCTTGTTCATCATTGATTTGTATTCTTTTGTGATTGCTCCACGAAATGCTTTAAGCTCAAAATCAGACTTCAATGTTTGTCTGCCTTTAACCAGACACAACATTCTGATAAGAATACTTAGAAGGCAGATACAGATGCATGATTAAATAATAGTTTGTCTGTTTGTGCAATATTACCATGTAGCTAGTTTATTAATTGTTGCAATTCCGTTATATCTTCAGCACAGAGATAGTCGGTTACAGTAACTTTTAATTCACAGGCATTGGAAATTTCTTTAAAGCAAAGGTAACATAGTGTTTTCTCTCTTTCGTAATTCAGGTATGACCAACGTGCTGGATTTTGGGGTGTCATGGGGCACGAGTGTAGCGGCATTATCCCTGTAAGCTGAGTCTTTTCCATGGGACGCTTTCCCTAGAACTGTATGTGTGCAAGACATAACCTTGACCGGTCTCTCATTTTGCAGCCATTTATAAAAGAATTCAGTTTTTCAATGCCCAAGAATTGTGCCGGTGGGACTACTGGAGTGCTTGTAAATGGAAGAGAACTTCATCAGAAAGATTTTGATTTGCTTGTAAAGAGAGGCCTTCAACGTTTATCTGAAAAATCATATACCGTTGATATCTCAGGAAATGTGATTGATGCTACAACTGGCGACAAATTACGCAGCCTTGGAAAACTCGCTCCTACGTAAGTTCCTCCTTTACAGATTGCATTTCCTCAGGAAGAGTGGGCTATATCTATATGTATGTTTTTGTTATCTTCGTATAAAAGGAAACTTCAACCCATTTTGAAGTCAACACTAGTTTTGGTTTCTAGATATCTACAGTCTTCGGTAAAATTTCCCTGGCATTAGTAATTTGTATTTGACAAATCATCTAATGGGCTAATGGTTTAATCAATAACCCTCCTGTGATTCACTACTTGAGATGAATTACCTAATAGCAGGGGACTGCCTAATAGGCAAAGCCAGTGTGGTCATGCCTTATTTCCACGCAGTAGGTCAACATCATTTGTTCACTTTCTCCTTTGACCATTTCTTGCTGTGGTTATTTTAAACCTTTTGTTCAATTGTTGTTTGTATTCTACACGAAAGAAATTACTGATATCATGTGAACTTGTGCAAGGTTGTCACTTTGGTCGTCGTACGGAAACGTGCAAGCGTTATGTTAGAACTTTTTATTGCTTTTAGCCACAACTTGTCTCAACTCTGAGTACCATGTATCTAATAACCTCTTAAAATTCTTGATAAGCAATTCGTCTATCAATTTCCTCTGAACCATGTTTTTTTTAGTCAGACACTAACCATTTCAATTTTCAAATGACAGAATCGAGAAGATGAAACGCGGTTTTGGCATGCACGTCCCTGAAGAGATAAGTTAGCACTCTGTGACTGTCTATGATGATGGCTCCTTGCTTTGCTATCCCCGTACCCTACCGCACCTGTGAGCTGCCTCTGCGAGTTAGATCTTTGGACTCTGCTATGGAAGAAAGCCTTTTAGATGATACTACTTCTTGCAGCCTGGCTGCGCAGCAGCACCAATAATACTCCCAGGAAAACCTATTTCCACACATTCCTTTCCTTCACTTCAGATATATGTCCCAGTGATATATTCGGGCAGCAGCAGCAGCAATAATACACCCAGGAAAACCTATTTCCACACATTCCTTTACTTGAGAGTTGAGATATATCCCCTAATGATATATTCGGGCCGAGGTAGCTCCAAGTTCCTCCTATTGTGCATCCACACATTCCATTCCTTTACCTGAAACATCCATCCAGATATATCTCCTGATCATACATTCGGGCATGACGCAGCTCGAAGTTCCTTGTATTGTGCTGTTCCTCATCTCATCCACTGCAAATGTATGTTGTCGATGCAGTTCTTCGTTGGCATAGTTAGCGTTGAAATGTCAGCAGAAATGTACTTTGTGGGGTTGTAATTCAGCGGTAGAATCCTTCTACCTTGTGGAACCAACTGTAAATATCAACTCTCTGCCACCTCCTGCCGGGTGGCTGGTGTGTGCTTTCTGAAATGCAAGTCCTGGTTTGTACACCTGTGTGTGTCTGAGGATCACAATTATTATCTGTCAGTTTGGACCATGGTTGCAATGGTATAGCAGTAACATGGTCATACTGCTGCAACTCTGTTTTTTGTACTGCTGTTCTTCTTGTCTGAAGAGCAGGAGTAGCCAACCCTTGCGTTTCTCCCGGTCAATGTTGCCGGCACATGGGAATGGGAATGGGTGGAAGCTGAAGTGAATGCAAGCTGCATGTTTGAATCATTTGAGTCAGCATATCTTTTTTTTTATCCGAGTCAAGCTGAGACGTCATGCGGAAATTGGATCTTGCTACACAGTCAGAGATGGTCAGTCCGATCTTCAGTTGTCTTGCTTACCGGGCTGCTGACATTTAATCGCCGCGCGCCTTTCTTCTTCTTCTTCGAGGATACTCATGTTTATTCACCGGAGACGAAACACAATGTATGCGTTCAAAAGTGATCTAAACGCTCTTATATTTCTTTTTACAGAGGGAATAAATTCGAACAACACTTCACAGACTTATGCTCCAGCTGATATCCAGGACTCAGTCAGTCTCTCAACTGCCCTATCTGTCAGTACGTACCATGTCCAACTTTGACCAAGTTGCAATGGGCCAATACTTTGACCTAGTTACAATGGGCCAATGAGCAGGCCACATGGATGAAAAACGGTTTGTTTTATCTTCTCTTGAACAATTTAATGGGACTAGTGTTGTTATACTATGATTCATTCATCTCTGAAAGTGCTATCTTCATAGTAATTTATACTCCCTCTATCTTGGTACTGACATTTTTGATACTAGTGTAGTATAAAAAACGCTCTTATATTGTGGGATGGAGGGACAGAGTATATTTGACTTCCTCGGTCAGGCCGGCGCCCGCTTCTCCATGTTATATATGTGATCCAGCCAGCCTTTTACTTCGATCCAAGCGTCTCTACTTGCTCAGTTGTGACCCTGCGAGAGTAATCTTCTATTGAGTTTTGAGTCTTGTATGTAGTACGAGTGAGTACTCACAGTCCCAGCTCACTACCATTGCTTGACTGAGCTATCTCCATCATCCGTCGGTCTCCATTACAAAGTTGAAACACTTATTTTGAAACGGATGGACTATGTAGCTGAGCATGCACGCTGTAATCCTCCTCCTCCGCCGCCGCCGGGGCCATGGCAAATGGAGCAGCGACCCACCGTCGCGCGCCCAGCGTCGGCGAGGGCAAGGAGGCAGCGGGGGACGCGGGTGCGGCGTTCGTGCTGGAGTCCAAGGGCACGTGTTGACACGCGGGCTCCACCTCACCACGGCCATGGTGGGCCCAACGGTGCTCACCCTGCCGTACGCGCTCCGGGGCATGGGCTGGGCGCTCGGGCTCGCGACGCTCACCGCCGTCACCTTCTACACCTACTACCTCATGTCCCACGTGCTCGACCACTACGAGGCCGCCGCCACATCCGCTTCTGCGAGCTCGCCGTCACGTTCTACATGGAACGAAATTACTCATATCATATGAACGTGTGCATGATCGTCACTTTGGCCGTCATACGGAAACGTGCAAGTATTATGTTACTCCCTATGTTCACTTTTACAAGGCTTTGTAGATGTGTGCTCTCTGAATTGCAACCATGGTTGGTGCAATACACCTGTACCACCCATTCTTCTATTCCTTCTGTAAAGAAATATATGAGCGTCTGGATCACTGTAGTACTGATCTAAACCATTTTTGGAACATGGTTGGAATTCTATAATAACGCAGTGTGTATACTGTTGCAACTCTATTTTCGTTATGGTCAGTTTTCTTGCCTGAAGACCAGTTAAAGCCTGCGTTTTTCCATGGTCAATGTGTGTCGCCGGCACATGGGCAAGCTGGAGGCTGAAATAGATACACTTTTGCATATTTGATAGTCTGAGTCACGTGGAAATTAATCAGGGCTTGGTTATGTTCTTCCTCTTTGTTTGGAAGAAGTAGACTAGATCAGTTGCCTTTGCTTTACTCACACACTAGATTAAATTATGTATAATCAGAGAGAAAGCAGAGCATATGCCTTGGAAGTGTTGCCTCTACTGACACTCCACAGACTCAGTCAGTCTCTGAAGTGCCCTGTCAGTAGTTGAACCTTGTAGTTGGGCGTGTACCATGTCCAACTTTGAATGTTTCCTTTTTGCCATATCAGTGGTAATTTTATGCATTTTTTATGGGAAAAGAGATGTACGTGACGCCTGCATAGAGGTACGGTACGACACCGTAGTGCTACGAGTTAGGCGCCGCCGGACGTAGCAGCCTGCATGCGGGCGGCCCCCGGCCTTGACCGTGCCGAGTATGTCACGAAATGCGACATGGTCAATGTGAACCGCATGAATGAAACCATGCCATGTTGGTATACAATATGATTCTCGTGTTTGAAAATGCCATCTTTGAGTAACTGGATGGGGCCACTGTTGTTATACTATGATCCATCATTCACCTCTGAGGTTTGAAAAATGGTATGTTCGTAGTAATTTATATATTTGACTTGCGGTCAGGCTGGTGGTAACCGCCGGCACCTACTGCTCCATCGCCATGTGGTATATATGTATGTGTGATCCAGCCAGCCTCACCTCCATCCATGCCATGCGTCTCACTTGTGAGTTGTGAACCTGCGACTGCGTGAGCAATCTTCTTTAAGTCGTGTATGCTGTGCTCCCTTGTCCGAGCTCGCCAGCATCGGTTGACTGAGCCACCTCCATCGCCCGCCGCTCTCCATGGTACATGTAACTGAGCATGCATGGTGACGCCGTGAGCCCGTGACGGACCACCATCCATCAACCTTGCAGCGAAGCCAAAGGAAGGAGGAGCATCCATGGCCGTGCCAACGCCGCCCTCCTCCGCGGCCGTCGCGGACGAGGCCGCGACCCGCCGCCGTGCCGGCGACGGCGAAGGGAAGGCGGCGGAGGACGCTGGGGCGGCGTTCGTGCTGGAGTCCAAGGGCACGTGGTGGCACGCCGGGTTCCACCTCACCACGGCCATGGTCGGGCCGGCGGTGCTGTCGCTGCCGTACGCGCTCCGGGGGATCGGCTGGGCGCTGGGCCTCGCCACGCTCTCCGCGCTCGCCGCCGTCTCCTTCTACACCTACTACGTCATGTCCCGGGTGCTCGACCACTGCGAGGCCGCCGGCCGCCGCCACATCCGCTTCCGCGACCTCGCCGCAGACGTCCTTGGTATGTATATATTGTATAGCTGCTTCATCATCGTTGCTCACTCTCTTCAGCTTACTAGGCACAAGCATTTCTAGATCACCGATTTGATCGATAGAATATAAGTAACTTTAGTATCGTTAGATGAGAAATTCTATCTAAATACGATTTGATGGTATGTTTTTAGCATATAATGTTCCCTCCGTTCATAAATGTTAAATGTTCAACTAGTAGTTTTTTTGTTAATCGGACGTGCACGTTTTAGTGTGTTTGTTCACTTATTTCAGTTCATATCTATGTAAGCTAAAATCACGACATTTATTTTGGATCGAGGGAGTAGCTCATATTAAAACATCTAACACATTTTATATTTGTGAACGGAGGGAGTACGTGTTTTATTGATCCTTGATGATCTGGAAATATCCGTCCTTAAAGGCTTAAATACAACTGAAGTGAGGTAGTACTGTAGTGTATTACTCATCAGTAGTTGATATGAACCGACTGATGAGCGGTATGATTTTTGGTAGGTTCTGGATGGGCGTTCTACCTAATGGTGGCCGTGCAGGGTGCTATCAACGTAGGGGTCACCATTGGCAGTATCTTGCTCGCCGGCAACTCTCTGCAGGTAATCAGTCGATTATATTCTAACCGTCAGGAACTTAGGATGATCTATGCTCATAATATTAGCGAGCCTCCTTTTTTTTACAAAAATATATCTAATTGCGAATATATTGATATTGATTTGGTATTGTTCCCCTTCCCCCTTCGTTTTACAGAACTTATTAGCACGGTGATGTCACTTCTCACTTGTGAGTTGTGAGATACTTCCTTCGTTCCTAATAGATGATGTAACTTCAGTTAAGAAGTCAACTATTTCTAAGTTTGACCAAATATAAAGATGAAAATATTAACAACTATCTATTGAATAAATACAGCATAGAAATGTATCTAATGGTGACCCCGTGAAAAAAGAGAGAAATGTATCTAATGGGGGATATATTGATATTGGCATGATATTGTTTATCTTCATATTTCTGTATATATGCTTGGTCAAACCTAAAAAAACATTGACCTTTTGACTCAGTTTACATACACCATCTATTAGGGGACGGAGATGGAATACCAAAACTGCAATTTTTGGATTAATGTAATATGCAACATTAAATGGCTTGTATTAGTTGCTTGATTTCTTATGTACATGACCTTTGTAATTCAAATCACTATGATGTGGGGAAACCTACGACTTCCCTACAAATCATTAAATGGCAAAGATTTAGTAAAAACACATCCGGTTTATAAAACGTAAAGAAGAATTACAGTCGGAGAATGTATTTGATCACATTAAAATTGTGTTTTGATTTCACAAACATGTGCCCCCTGCCAACCCACTTTTTTTTTATTCACGGTCAAATAAGTGGTTTTTGTTGCGTTGGCCACTGATGTTTTGGAATGGCACCAATGGTCAATGGTTATCTTTGTCTTTTCCCCCGTTAATATTGTCAAAAAATTGGCTAGCTAAATCGAAATCAAAACGGCACTCCAAGTATCTAAGCTTAATTAATCTTTCTCTGACAAGTGTATAACTGCGTAGATTATGTACACGAGCTTGGTGCCAGATGGCCCTTTGAAGCTGTACCATTTCATCATCGCCGTCGCCTCCGTGCTGGCTCTCTTGTCCCAAATGCCATCATTCCACTCGCTACGGTACATTAACCTCGGCTCATTGGTCCTTAGCGTCGGCTACACCATCCTCGTCTCTGCCGCTTGCATTCGGGCAGGTACGCACAAATATCAACAATGATGCATACATGTGTCCATGTCTATGTTATGTTTCAAAAAAAAAATCAGAATAAAAATATCTTGCCTATGATAGGTCTCTCAAGCAATGCTCCGGCGAAGGATTACTCGCTGAGCACATCCAAGTCGGAGAAGACTTTCGACGCCTTCCTCTCGGTCTCCATCCTAGCCGCCGCGTTTGGCAATGGCATCTTGCCCGAGATCCAGGCCACCTTGGTGCCTCCGGCAGCCGGGAAGATGGTGAAGGCGTTGGTGATTAACTACTCGGTGGCCTTCTTCACCTTCTACCCGCTGGCCATCACCGGCTACTGGGCCTTTGGCAAAACGGTCCAGTCCAACGCCATCCAGAGCCTAATGCCAGACACGGGACCCTCGCTGGCGCCGAGGTGGCTGCTCTGCCTCACCGTCGTGCTCGTCCTCTTCCAGCTCCTGGCCATCGCGCTTCTCTACGCCCAGGTGGTGTACGAGGTCATGGAGAAAAGGGTGGCGGACGCGACGCTGGGGAGGTTCTCGTGGCGGAACCTGTTGCCACGGGTGGCGATGCGGACCTTGTACGTGGCGCTCTGCGCGTTAAATGGCGGCGCTGCCGTTCTTCGGTGAGATTGTGGGTGTGATCGGCGCCGTGGGGTACATCCCGCTCGACTTTATACTCCCCGTCGTCATGTACAACATGGTCGTGTCGCCGCCTAGGAGGTCGGTGGTGTATGTGACCAACGTGGCGATCATGGTCTTGTTCACCAGCCTCGGGGTCGTTGGCGCGGTCGCATCCGTGAGGAAGCTCGTGCTTAACGCCGGGCGTTTCAAGCTCTTCAACGACCATGTCGTCAAATGAATTAATTTCTTGCTTCTATCACACAACTTCTCTGTTGGATATATGGGCATGTATTATTAGGTGCTCAATATGGCTCTAAAACAAGAGCTCGGGGTGTGATTTTCTGGTAACTACTCCTAGAAGATAACCGCTAGAGAATCAGACATATTCAGTAGGTAAAAATGTTGTGTCTAGATTGCTGCAAACAGCTAGTGAATCGCAAGCTGGAATAATCTCGTGTCGAGACACTTCACCACAAATATGTATCACAACACAATCTAACACCTACGACGCAGAGGAAGAAAAAACTGGGGTCTGGATCTCTGCTGGTTTGGGCCACGTAATGGGATGCAGTCCACGTTAGTCTACCGATGGGCTTTTGGGCCTGAAGGATCGGGCTCCTTCGCTCACGCGGGCGCGGCCGGGGAGAGAGCAAAACACAGCAGTGTAAGGTTGTTTAGTCCCACCTCGGCAACGCAAGAACGATTCGACCGGTTTATAAGCTCGAGCGTGACTGCTAGACTCGTCCCTTCGGGGACATCCGATAAAATTGGAACGATACAGAGAAGATTAGCATGGCCCCTGCGCAAGGATGACACGCACAAATCGAGAAATGGTCCAAATTTTTTTAAGATTTCGCGCGCCGGTCCCGCGGGACGTTCTTTTTCTGTTGCATCTATGCCCCTGGAGCCTTCTTTCAGATTCAGCGGCATTGTCTTTCCTTATACTCCGTAATAATTTCAACAAGACCCTTCTGTCCGCCGGTATTTCCTCAGCCACACCATATCCACTAGTCAAAACTCTGTTTTCTTGCAGATTCCCAAATTTTTGTCAGCTCCTTCTCATCTCTGCAACCAAGTCTTAAGTTGATAATCCTCACAGTTTGGCCCTTTTTTTTCAAGACACGTACAGATCGGCTGCCTTGTATACATTTCTCACCACCTTATGTACCCTGTAACTAGACCCCTAACTAAATCTCAATCTCAATTGTAGGACATGTAGATAATTCTATCCTGGAGAAAAAATTCATAGGTTCTGGTGGCCATCCTTGTTAACGAAAAGCAACATAAACCTTTGGTGATCTGTGATCTCTATGCAACATAAACTACTAGACTTGAACATTTTGATGATCCTACATTTGATCGTCAGAGCATACCTAAATATATCAATACACAGTCAAAGGAAAAAACTAACATTAATCATGTCATTCACATAACGACTCGTATTCACATATTGACTCACATCACTCAAATAAAAGAGGTATATGAGAACGAACATGCAATTTATCAAAGGTTAATGGTAATGCCGCAGATTGTCACGGCATGGCATATTTAATGGCAATGACAGAAGCTTCTTTACCCCTCACATGTTATAACGACCTCAACGCATGACCGATATGAATGTAGTCGCAGTATGCCATTGCATGGAGGCAAATAGATGATGGCATATTGGCAAGACTTGCCGAAGATGAGGGGATTATATGAGTAGTTGGTGGGGATGGAAGAAAAAACTATGCATTAAACACGGGCACAAGCTCTTGATTGCATTAGTGGGACCTGGTGACAGGAGATGATGCATGAGTTACAGACGTGACATACATAGGTAGTGGGCTGTAACTATTTAGCAACAGCGGGCTTTCTCAAAATCTTGTTTTGATAGCCCTAAACACCAGAAAATAATTGTACGTATGAGTTTATATACCATCGTGGCTGTCCTTTGTAATTCCGGCAAAGGGGTAGGAGCATCAGGAGTGCAGGATTATTGCCCTCCTTTTACATAACTTGTAGTTATCAGAAATACGCCGAAGCGACAGTACCAGACCGAACAGGAGATCCGGGTGAGGGGCGCCACAGCTGGGCTGCCTTCGGACTCGCTGAAGGAGGAGGAGGAGGAGGAGGAGGAGGAGGAGGAGCAGTCGGCTCCAAAGGAGGTGGAGCAACCGGAGCAGGAGCTGGCGCCGGCTTCGGGCTTCAATATGGAGGACGCGGAGGTGGAGTTCGCCGTCGCCCAAGCGGAGGAGATGATGGAGCAGCAAGCCATCCTGGAGTCCTTCCAGGATGAGGCCTATGTGTACGTCAACCGGCAGTTCATCCGCCAGGAACGAGCGGCGACCGACGCGCTCTTCGACGAGGTCAAAACAGAGATGGATGTGGATGACGACGTGGAGGAGCCGGAGTTGCGGCTGCCGCCCATGTACCAGGAGCCAGGCATGGAGATAGTGGACATCTCCGACGAGGACTAGGGTAGTTGATGAACGTAGTACGTGGGTTTTTTTTGCATGCTTTTGTTTGGATTTAAGATTTTTAGTATGAGGTATCCGGATGCAGATGAGGAAATTTGAAGGGTGACGAATCAGTGCCAGTGGACGTGCCCGGACGCATCCGCAAGTGTTTGAGCGGGTCAAATTTGCTCTCGGCAGCTGTAGATGCTCTTACCTAGATAAAAGATATCGAAAACAATGGCTCGTGCACTTATTAGTTACTCCCTCCGTTCACAAATATAAGATATTTTGAATATTTCAATATTGACTAACACACGAATTGAAATAAGTGAACAAACACACTAAAACGTTTCTATATACATCTGATTCAGAAAAAAGAGAGATTAAAACAACTTGTATTGATGGACGAAGAGAGTAGTAATGATACCGATTTGCTCCATTCACAAGCACGTAGTCTCATGATATTGCGCTATAAAACTAGCAACTAACTCCTAGAACAAGTAACAAAAACTTATACCTCTTTCCCAACCCTCGAAATACAGCAGTACCAAGCAAACAATGCCCAAATCATACGAAACTGTCATATACCGTTTCCGTCTCTTTAAAATAGCTTTGACAAGGCCACACACAATGGTGCTATTTTAGCAACGCCATGCAAGATAATTTGGTGAGGCGTAGAAACGAAAAAAAGAGAAAGAAATCCAGCATCTATTAATATGAAGGACAAAACATCGTCCCCCAACGTACAAGATGACTTTCCCCAATTCACATGTTTTATACTCCCATTCGGTCCATATTAATTGTCGCTGATTTAGTACTACAAATTTTTAGTACTAGGTGTGAAGTACAAAATCATCGACAATTAATACGGACCGAAGGGAGTAGTTTAAATTTGATCAAATCATCCTAAAATTTCAGAATTACACAAAGATTAATTGTCAGAGATAACCATATTCTTTGTACTAGCTTGTATGAGTAATAAGAAATGCATTGAAAAATATCCTCTAATGCTCTTCTTATTTTACATTACACTTTTGGTATCTACTGAAATGTGGATAAACATAGGACAAGCCAAGAAAGGAAGCATTCATTTACGTCAGTACCACATATAGATAGCCAGAAACAACCCATACATATCCCACCACAAGCGTGTATTTATACTTGTATTCCCGCCATTTCTTTTTAATCTGCATATAAGGTTTGGTCAAAGTCAAGCTTTGTAAAGTTTGACTAACTTTATATTAAAAAACATCATCGTTCACAATATGAAATCAATATTATCGGATGCACCATGAAATGTATTTTCGTACCGTATAATTTTAGTATTATAGATGTTCATATTTTTAATATAAATTTAATTAAACTTTATGTAGTTTGACTTTGATCAAATTTTATACGTGAGAAGGAAGTATGGGCGCTCCCCAAGTGTTGTCGTCTTGCTCCCCGATCCCGGAGAGGATTGGTGGATAGATACGGGCAGAGAGTTGTGTGGCACGGCACGCATGTGGATGCAGGCAGCAGCTTGTTGGGTGCACTCCACACCTAGTAGTATTGTCCTATATATCGAGTATTTTATCTGGATGTCGACGAATTGGCAGCTCCGCTTTGTTTGACCTTCTTCTTCCTCCTCCTTCTTTTCCCCTGCAAATCGAGTGAGAAAAGTAAACAGGAGAGTAGGGGAGCTCCCCCGGCGTTGACTTGGCGTCTGCCCGCCTGTCCGTCCGGATCTGTAGCTCAATCCAATCCCTCCACGTGATCCAGCCTCGCCTAGTTACAATCCAGCAAGAACACGAGCGCGCCAATTAATCAGTAGCAGTCGTAGCAGCCACGATCTCCCCGAGATCCCGCGCCATTAATCCCGCTCCACACCTTCCTTCTCCTCCTCTCCACGCATGCCCTCTTCCCGCGCTTAATCTGACGCCGCGCTACCGGGAGGGAGGGGTCGATGGATCCGAACATGGCCGGGCACACCGGGGCGAGCCCGTTCCTGGTGTCGCCGGCGACGGGGCGCGCCATGACCCCCTCCGCCTCCTACGGCGGCGGCGAGGACGGGAAGCCGGGGCCGGCGGCGGGGGACGCGGGCGCGGAGTTCGTGCTGGAGTCCAAGGGCACGTGGTGGCACGCGGGGTTCCACCTCACCACGGCCATGGTGGGCCCCACGGTGCTCACGCTGCCGTACGCGCTGCGGGGCATGGGCTGGGCGCTCGGCCTATCGGCGCTCACCGCCGTCGCCGCCGTCACCTTCTACACCTACTACCTCATGTCCCGCGTGCTCGACCACTGCGAGGCCGCCGGCCGCCGCCACATCCGCTTCCGCGAGCTCGCCGCCGACGTCCTCGGTACGTACCTTGCGTGTTTGTACATACGTACTACTTTAATTGTCTGCTGGCTGCTTTAATTACCGCCATTAATGCGCTAATAATAATGAGCGGGCGGCGTGAATGATGTGCTGCTTTGGATGGGTGTGGTGTGGGCAGGGTCCGGGTGGGTGTTCTACGCGGTGGTCACCGTGCAGACCGCCATCAACGCCGGCATCACCATCGGCAGCATCCTCATCGCCGGCAACTGCCTCCAGGTAAACCACTACATTTCACAATATTTATTCTATGAAACTCTTACCACGCGGCATGTCAAAAGCACACCAGAATGTTAACATTGCCCAAGGCATATGATAGTTTTATTATCTATGGACGATTTTTTCCCCATCATTCAATGGCCTTTTTAAACGGTCTCGGAGATAGAAAATTTCCAATCTTTCTTTGGTTAAATGGCATGGCACGATTATGATCCCCCGTGTTTTGTTGTAAAATCTTTGGTACTACCATAAACTGCTGTTGCTTGCTAATAAAGTAAATGTTCAATGTAAACGAAAAGCATTGCACAACTAATAATGGTGTCAGGAATAGATCGTGTCAAAAAGCACAATAAAATGTTGTAGAGAAACAAAATGTTTACCAAGCTATGTGCCTAACTGATATGTGTGTTGCACCTTGCCTGGACGTGTACATATCAACGGGTGCAGATTATGTACGAGAGCTTGGCGCCGAATGGTACCCTGAAGCTGTACCACTTCATCATCATCGTCGCCGTCGTCTTGTCTCTCTTCTCGCAAATGCCGTCATTTCACTCGCTGCGCTATATCAACCTCGGGTCCCTGGTCCTAGCCTTCGGCTACACCATCCTCGTCTCCGGTGCGTGCATTCGGGCAGGTATGTGCAAACACCGACCGATGATCGTGCGTGTGTTACTACATGTTTATTACATCTATGTTGTACTTGGTGTTATGAGATGAAAAAGAGTTAGGACGAAAAGAAATTGGTCAATCTTAGATATGAATTTTTTATAGGTATGATGAGCAATGCTCCGGTGAAAGATTACTCGCTGAGCCCATCAAAGTCCGGGAAGATGTATGACGCCTTCCTCTCCATCTCCATCCTCGCCACCGTGTTCGGCAACGGCATACTGCCCGAGATCCAAGCCACCCTGGCGCCACCAGCGGCGGGGAAGATGGTGAAGGCGTTGGTGCTGTGCTACACTGTGGTCTTCTTCACCTTCTACCTGTCGGCCATCTCTGGCTACTGGGCCTTCGGCAACAAGGTGCAGTCCAATGCGCTGCAGAGCCTGATGCCGGACTCAGGGCCCTCTCTGGCACCGACATGGCTCCTTGGCCTCGCCGTCGTGCTCGTCCTCCTCCAGCTCCTGGCCATTGCATTGGTGTACTCGCAAGTGGCCTACGAGATTATGGAGAAAGGGTCGGCAGACGCGGGCCATGGAAGGTTCTCATGGCGGAACCTGGCGCCGCGGGTGGCGCTGCGGACCTTGTACGTTGCGGCGTGCGCGTTTGTGGCGGCAGCGCTGCCGTTCTTCGGGGACATCGTGGGCGTGGTCGGCGCCTTGGGGTTCATCCCGCTCGACTTCGTGCTCCCCGTCGTCATGTACAACATTGCGTTGGCCCCGCCTAAGAGGTCGGCGGTGTATGTAATCAACGTGGCGATCATGGCCTTGTTCACCGGTGTTGGGATCATTGGCGCCATTGCGTCCGTGCGGAAGCTTGTGCTCGACGCCGGACAGTTCAAGCTGTTCAGTGACCATGTCATCAGCTAAATTAGTTTCTTGCCCCATATGTAGATTATTTTATCATTTTTAGGGCAAATTCTTTTTACAGCTCGGGCAAAGTAGGCCGGGCGTGGCCCATCAACCACACAAACTCTATCGTCGAATATATGGTTCTGTGTCACAATATGCCGAATATTTCTCTGAGCAACACCAAAAGAATACTGATATATTTGTTTTTCTGTAATTTACTCACAATTTTAATTTGTCAGCTATAAATATTCATGGCCTCTCAGCAAATAACCTAAAATGGCAACACTTCACATGGTTCAGTTTTGTTTTTGTTTTCATTAGGTACTCCCTCCGTGCCAAATTACTCGTCGCAGAAATGAATAGAAATGGATGTATCTAGAACCATACTAAAATACATCTAGATACATCCATACATGCAACGAGTAATTCAGGACGGAGGGAGTATATTTGTTGCATTCCTGATCAGTGATCAGATCCAGCTACACAGACTCGTTTCGAAACAATGGAATAATTGCTAAGCATCATAATATCACATCACATCACCACCTACGCGGGGGCAAAGACCTTGCACCAGTTGCAGACAATAATGACATGATGAACTTCACTGCGCATAAAGAATACATGAATAACTACATATGTTGGAAACAGTTTCAGCCTGCAGTATCCAAATAATATTCAGAAATTGGTTTTGGTCCCAACTCCATGGAACCCGGATTTGTGAAAAATACAAAAAGAAACATATTTTGAAGTTTGAAACATTCTGGAAAAATAAAATAAACCTAGGGATGTATACTACATCTTCATCAATTTTCACGATGAAATAAGTTTTGGTGAAACCTACAAAAAAAACCATGTATATCTAGCACATGCACTACTACACCTTGAATTTTTTTTTTTGCAGCGCACACCAGAAGCATATTTTGTCATCAAATTTTACAGAAATGCAGTCGACATTTGTATGTTCATGTGTATTGTTTTTCAGAATTTTATGAAATAATAAAAATATGATTTTGTTCTTTTTCAAAAGATGACTCTATGGAGCTCGGGAGCAAGAAACCCACTCTCAATCATTTGCCACTTCTTCAAAATGATCCAGGTGGCATAGATTATATGCAAAATGGCATGGCTGAAAACATTTTCACTCAAATAAAACAATTAATGATCCAGGTGGCATAGATTATATGAGCATAGCTGTGGATATATGAATATAAGAATACACAGACACTAATAACCTAACCCAGTAGGTTACTAAGCAAGACGAAATTAGGCAGTAGGTTACACTGCACCATCACATTTGTCGCATCATGAGGAGAAAATTAGAAGAACATTACTGCAATACAAATCCAGTACGTACTTACAGCAACTCTAGCAGACCCTGCATAAATTTGACCCGCAAAACGCATTTGCGGTTCCACGAAGATCACGTTTGTGGCTCGAAAACTAGCGTGCCCGTACAGACCCCGTATCTAAACCTGCATAATTTGAAAAAAAAAAACACTTTCGTGGGAGAAATTGCACAAACATAGTTCATCACATACTACATAGTTCATCACATGATCAACAAACTACAAGCATAGTTATACTACATACTAAGTTAAACTAGTACTAGAGGGGTCGGATCTGACAGCGGCGAAGTCGTGGCAAAATGGACGATGCCGTGGAGGAGCCGGACGCTCAATCCTCCTCGCCGGAGCTGCACAGATCGACGTACACAGCCGCCTGCTCCGCGCGGATGCGGCGCCACTCCTCGTCCTTCTCCTTGGCGGCGACCGCCTCCCGCCACTGGAGGGCTTCGAGCTCCTCGGCGTGGCGCTGGTGCTCCGCCTCCTCGCGCACGCTCCGCTCGGCGATGGCGGTCGCAACGGAGTCGATGTCGGTGACATAGTCTTCCGGCCCGATGACTCCGCGGCAGCCGAGCGGAGCGGGCTCCTCGGGCTCCTCCTTCACGGGGACGAAGGCGAACGCGTCCGGCTCCTCCTCGTCCTCCGACCACCCCCTCTTCACGGGGAGAAGGCCCGCGCCGGAGGAGGAGGAGCTCCCGGCATACGAGAAACTCACGGAGGAGAAGGACGCGCCGGCGGTCGTACTCCTCCGTCTCGCTCCGCCGGAAGCTCGCCGGCAGCGACATGCCGTGGTTGGTCCACCTCCGAGCCCCGCGCTTCCGCGCGCCATCAGACCGGACGCGCCGCTCGCGCTCCGGGTCCCTTCCGCCGCCGGATCTGCTGCTGGAGCCGCGTCCGGAGCTCCACATTCGGCCCCATATGGCGGCTGGAGGCGGGACGGGTGGTCGCCGGCGGCGAGAAATGTGGAGAGGGGGAAGGGGAATCGCGTGGCTCGGCGGTGGCGAGGGATAGGGTTTGGACCCGCAAACGAGTCGCGGACCGCAGTTATAGCGGTCGGGGCGTGCGGTTTGCGGGCCGCGGCAAAAAAATTTGCGGGGCGGGCGAGTATGCGGGCTCTGTTCTGGCCGAAAAAATGGGCCAAGCCCGCATATTCGTCGGAATTTTGCGGGTTTGCGATTTATGCGGGGTCTGCTAGAGTTGCTCTTATAGAACTTGAGTGGAGGGGAGATGTGTCGATTGTTGATTGTTGCCTTGTTGAACACCACCTTGGTCAAGCGGTGTTGTAGAGGGAGAGGGTCGGCGACACCACAGGGAGCACGTACGGTGGTCGCGCATGGAGGGCCGGCGCTTCGGAGCTAACCTCCTCGCTGGGCGACAGCTAGTTCGTCGGCTTGCGGAACTACAGACGAGAGATGTGGATGGCAGGCGATGGCGACGGCGAGCGACAACAGGAGAGGACAGAGGGCTGCCGGTGCCTGGTAGGCCGTTCTGTGTGTGTGAGGTCGAATGGCTTCTGTTCTGCTCTTTTGATATTTTTTTTAACACAGTACAAATGCAAGCACTCATATACATCCTTATGAACGTACACCCTACACCTATGATCACCTCCGAAAGACTGAGCCGACATATCATTTTGAAATTTACAAAGTCACCTTGTCATCGAAACGTCTCCTCCCACCGGAAATCGTAAAATAAATCCTGAAATAAATGCGAGCACCAGGACTTGAACCCTGGTGGGCTGGTTGACTCGCTCTTTTGATATCTTTTTTTGAAGACAGTACAAACGCAAGCGCTCATGTACACGCGCATACACTCACCCCTATGAACACACACCCTATCCCTATGAGCACCTCCGAAAGACTGAGCCGATATATCATCTTGAAATTTACGAAGTCACCATAGCCACCTTGTCATCGATGGGAACGTCTCCTCCCACTGAATGCGCATCGCCGGAAATCCTAAAATTCAGGAATAAATGCGAGCACCAGGACTTGACCCTGATGGGCTGGGGATACCACTATCCCTCTAACCATCCAACCATTCACTCTTTTGATATCTTTTTTGAACACAGTACAAACGCAAGGCTCATGTACACGCGCATACACTCACCTCTATGAACGCACACCCTACCCCTATGAGCACCACCGAAAGACTGAGCCGGCATATCATCTTGAAATTTACGAAGTCACCGTAGACACCTCATCGTCGATAGGAACGTCTCCTCCCACTGAATCCGCATCGCCGGAAATCCTAAAATAAATCCAGGAATAAATGCGAGCAACAGGACTTGAACCCTGGTGGGCTGGGGATACCACATTCCCTCTAACCATCCAACCAAGTTCTGACCCTGGTGGGCTGGGGAACACAACGGTCGGGCAAGCGGCACTCCGGCATTTTGATCGAATCCGCCTTCTTAGCTAGGGGCGTCATGGGCGGGGCACGCCCCGTCCCCTTTGATAGCGGTGGAGGATCGGCACAGACACATGAGGGGGGGGGGGCTCAGCGCGGGGAGCGGGGGTGGTTGGTGGGGCACTCCTTCGGAAGTATGATGTGAAGAGATTGTGCCATGGTAAAAGTGAGGTGGGCGTCATCCGATTTTAAAGAAGGGGTCTCCAGCGAGAAATATCCCACTATGGCGAGAAACCGAGCGGGAAGGGGAATGTCCGACATGAAAAGGAAGGATGCATCGTGTGGTGTGGTTTTTGTGTTGGACCACGTGTTGGAGATAACATGACGGATAGTCCGAACAACCACATCCTCCCCCCCCCACACACACACACATGGGCTCGAATTGGGTAGCCCGTACTATCCAAACGGTTGGATGTTAGGGAGTGCGTTGGATGCCCATTTGATACTCGAACACACCCGGACATATGAACGAGTAATGAGCTTCGACTTTGGAAACGGACTTAATCATTGTTGACTCATTTATGTACATTGTAGCCTGTAGCAACGCACAAGCGTTCACTTTAATTATTTATTAACTTGCTCAAACGTATGGAAGCTATTTTTATTATATTTGCTCAAACATCGTCCGAATGAAGCTAAAGACAACTTTTTTGATATTATGCGAGAATTTCTTAAGTGCATCAAGTAGATCTTAATAATTTATAATAGATTTTTTGTTGGACCATCGCTTTATATGTACATCGTCAATTTGCCATTTTGCTACCAGATTACATTACAAGTGAATTGGACTCAACTATTATGCAATCGTGACCGTGTTATATTGTCTCTACCTGTGAAATTTAACATGCATTATCTATATGTAAGTTTAGAAAAATATTTCAGAAGCCCGTAGCAACGCACGTGCATTCTACTAGTTAGTAGTAGATGATCTCTTAGCAACAATACTCTCACCATAAATTTAGGAATTTCTAGTACTAGTGGTAAGACTAAGATATAACCCATTGTACACCTCTTTTTTTTTTGCTATATCTAAATTACGTGGCAACACTAAGATAAGAGAGCATTATCAACCATTGTACATGCCCTAAGGCATCCTTTGACAGTGAATTTGGCATATCTTGTTGAGCTTTGAGGATATCTAGGATCTGCTTCTTATTTACTACTACCTCCCTTTTTAAATATACGGCGTTTATGACAACAACAATTTTAGTTCAAAATGAACTATTTTTTTGGGTCCTAAACGTCACATATTAAAAAAAACTGAGGGAGTATTTGATTCTAACAAAAAGGTGCGGAGTGTCGGTTCATGTTTTAGACCCCAGATGATGTGAAAACAAAGGTACATACATGCATGGTCCAAAGTGAAGGAACCGAGATTCTGTCCCAAAAAAGAAAAAGATAAAGGAAAAGGCAAAAAAAGTAAAAACAAATCACAGTTCATGTTCATGTTTCTTTTTAACGAAAAAGCCCGCCCGGTGTCAGTTCACGCTGTAGACCCAGATAACGTAAAAGCAAAGATACATGAGGTAGAGAGAAGGAAACGATATTTTGTCCAGAAATAAAAGGATAAAGATGAAGCAAAAGGCAAGAAACAACTCAGGATGGTTAGCCAAATTAAAGCGGGATGTGTGTGCTGGTGGCCTCGACCAGATCCTGCCCTAGCTTCATGTGCTCGCTGTCCTATAAATGGATGTTTCATTTCACTGTGAATACAGTTGCATATATACTTCTACTTGCATTGCCAGCATTCATAGTCCAGTACTATGAATTTATAAGGTACTCCCTCCGTCCGGAAATACTTGTCATAAAAATGAATAAAATGGAATGTATCTAGATGTATTTTAGTTCTACATACATCTCTTTTTGTCCATTTTTTTTGCGAGAAAATTTCCGATCTATTCATCTTCAATCATGGCAGTACAACGAATACCAGAAATAATAGAAATTACATCCAGATCCGTAGACCACCTAGCGACAACTACCAAAGATCAAGCGAGCCAAGGCGCGCGCGCCGTCATCGCCCTCCATCGCCGAGTCGGGCACAACTTGTTGTAGTAGACGGTCGGGAAGTCGTCGTGCTAAGGCCCGTGAGACCAGCGCACTGAACAAAGAACCGCCGCAGATGAAGAATAACGAGATCGAAAAATCCAATCCAAGACACACGAACGTGAGCGAACAACGACGAGATCCGAGCAAATCCACCAAAGATAGATCCGCCGGAGACACACCTCCACACGCCCACCAACGATGCTAGACGCATCGCCGGAACGGGGGCTAGGCGGGGAGACCTTTATTCCATCTTCAGGGAGCCGCCGCCGTCTCGTCTTCCCGAAAGGGACACAAACCCTAGCAAACCGAAAGAAACGATTAAGCGGAGCCCTCCGCCCGACCCTTGCCGAGATCCATCTGCGCCCCATGGCCCTAAGGCCATCGGAGAGTAGGCGGACCTGCGGCGGCGGCGGCGGGAGGCAAAAACCCTAGCTTTTTGTGGAGGAGAAGGAGGAGGCGGCGGCTAGGCTTTTGATGCATATTCTTTTTGTCCATTTTGATGACAAGTATTTTCGGACGGAGGGAGTACTTATTATTTTCAAAGGTTTGGTAGTAGAATTGAGTTGCAACATAGTGGTTCATACAGAAAAGGGTTGACGTCCACTATTGCGTCGCTGCTTCCTGCTTGAGCGCTGTAAATGTATCTCTCAAGCCTGTAATGAGCACACTCTCTGTCGCTCAGCTACGCGTGGAGCAGAGCAGAGCAAGTGGGAGAGAGGAGCAGCAGAGGCACTCCCTGTAGAGGAAGTAGAGGAGGGGAGAGGAGCACCGTGGCGCCGCGCAACTTGGGCATCGGCCTTGTCGCCGGCTTCTCCTCGTCACCTGCGTCTACTCCTCCACATCGCCCCGCTCAGTAAGCAAGCACCTCCCCCTACCTACGCGCATCCGCATTCGCCTCTCTCGCCCACGCCTCTGACTAATCCCGATGTGTGCGTGCGCAGTCGGTCCCTCGGACAACCGGATTGGCTCGCTGGTATTAGGTGATGAATCCCTCCTCGGCGCTGGCATTTCCGCGGAGTCCCCTGCGCGAATCCAAGAGGCTGCCTGACTGACGCCGACGCCCTGTTCGTTCCTCCTCTTCTCTTCAGATTTGGGCGTCCAAGGAGGGGAGCAAGGGCGGGCCAGGTGCTGGACACCGGACGGTGACGACGACTCAAGCAACCCCTCCTCCTTGGCGCAAGGTAAGCAACAAATCATTTGCTTATTACTACTGTCATGGCCGCCCTCTCCCCTGCACTTTGGGGAAAACAGAGAGAGCAACTGTATACTGACTCACATAGACAAACATAGCAAGAATGAACATTAATCGGAAGCCTCAACACTCACCCCGATAGAGTTTCAATCCTTCAAACCTACTTTCAGCTGTAGTATAATATTGCTCATTTCGGAGGGACAATGAAATAAGTATATCTCAGACCATGCGCATTTTCTTTCTTTTTTTGCCAAGAATGCACATGCTTTTACATGAAAATGAACTAATGGAACAATACAGCACACACACACACACACACACACATCTACGGGTGCAGCTCGTGAAAGATATGCTTCCACTGGGGAAAAGTTTTTTTTTAGAAAAAAACATCAACTGTGGAAAAAGTTTGAACGTCAAGAGCATATGCTAGGGGTAAAGAATGGTACAATACACACGAATCAACAACATCGGCAGTGACATAGATCTCGACATGTGTGCATAGTTGCCCTGACTTCCAGCCCCTCGAGTGAGGGCAAGGCTTCCAGGACAAATCCATTCTCTAGTGAAGCTCAAGTCATAGACGTTTGAACATATGCCTATAAAGTTTGGGTGATCAGTTACTCTATATATAACCATTTGTGTCATACACACCCCTTTCATAATCTATATTGATAGGTATATATAGCCTTTGATTTTTTTTTACCACTCATTAGTTCCTATTCCTGTTGTACAATTGATTTAGTATTGTTCACACCGGCCATATGTAAGAACTCTTTTCACCATTGAATCCTTGCCCTTATAAGAATTCATTTTAAAGACAGTAACTTAATTAGCATCTACTCCCTCCGTTTTCAAATATTTGTTTTTCTAGACATTTTAAATGGACTACAATATACGGATGTATGTAGATATATTTTAGAGTGTAGATTCACTCATTTTGCTTCGTATGTAGTCACTTGTTGAAATATTTAGAAAGACAAATATTTGGAAACGGATGGAGTATCCTCTAGCGCAGCGCCACTTGCTAGTTTCTTTAGAAGGGATCCGGCCAATTGCTTGTTTAGCTCGAGCTACTTCATGGACGCTTCTCCGTTGATTGGCGAGTACTTCTCAGTACTTTCGAGTACTCCCACCAAAATTATTTCTATCGGTTTGATCAAGCACACAGCTAAATCAAATAAATTAATATTTTATTACTGGTAAATCATTACTTTCAGTACTTTTCAATACTTTTTTTAGTACTTCTTAATACTTATTTTATTTTCACCGTTAGATTGACTTGATTCAACGGCTCCTAAAATTCCCAACCATGATAAAAGTTATACTACTATTTTGCTATATATCTCAGCTTGTGACTGTGGGCACGCAGGCTGTTAACATAGCTAGACTAGTACTGTAGCACTTGTCTCTCTGGTTTTGCCCGTAACTCTTACTCGATGAATCCATCCATTCCAGACGGGACATCGATGGCAGGGGCAGGGGCAGGGCAAGTACTGCATCTATGGAAAGAATGGGGCATCCAGGTGCTGGTGCTGCTCAGCTTCTCCCTCCAGATCATGCTCCTCATCATGGCGGAGCTCCGCCGGCGCATCGACTCCGGCGTGCTAAGGGCCTTTGTGTGGTCAGCGTACATGATGGCCGATGCTACGGCAATCTACGTGCTGGGACACATGTCTGTGATGAGCAGATCGCCGGAGCATGAGCTGGTGGCGTTTTGGGCGCCTTTCCTCCTTCTGCACCTGGGTGGGCAAGACAACATCACCGCCTACAGCATCGAAGACAACAAGCTGTGGCTGCGCCACCTACAGACTCTTGCCGTGCAGGTGGCTGCAGCTACTTATGCCGTCTATGCGTCTTCCATCCTTACCAGCGGGCTCCTCCTCCGGGCAGCCACCATCTTGATGTTTGTGGTTGGTGTTGCCAAGTATGGAGAGAGAGTGTGGGCACTCAAGTGCGCTGGTAGTACATCAGAGCAGGGCCAGGGCGGCAACTATCAACCTCTATTTTACGCCTCGGGATCCCATTACCGGACCATACCGTCCAAAAATTGCAGCCCGAATAAGGAAGATTACCTGTTGGATGCTCACCTCTTCCTGTCCGTTCCAAAGAAATTCCTTATGAGCATGCTGCGGGATGAAGAGTTGCGGTTTCATGATGTAGATGAGCATGCTTTGGAGGAGGTGGTTGAGATGCAACTCTCCTTGATGCACGATGTCTTGTTTACAAAGACTGGGGTGGTGCACAGTTGGTGTGGCCTTTGCGTCCGTGTCCTCTCGTTGCCGGGCACAGCCGTGGCATTGTTGTTGTTTTATCTTTCGGGTGATCATCATCATCATCATCATATGGCTGGGAGTTACAGTAAAGTAGACATTGCTATCAGTTATGTCCTGCTTATTGGGGCTCTTGTTTTGGAGGTCATGTCAAGTATTAAGGCAATGTTGTCGAGCTGGACAAGTTCGTTCCTGCTAGAGCCGAGGAAGGATTTCACTAGGCCAGGAGAGGAAGAAAGAAATATGAGGATCTTGCTTGGTCGTGGGATTACATGTGTCCGCCGGTTTGTGCATGCAGCAGAATGGAGAGGAAGGTACTGGTCCGGCTCCATGGGGCAGCACAACCTGCTTCAGTTGTGCGTTGGCAGTAGGGTGAGCCGGATCAGCAAAATCGCGAGATGGATGGGATTTGAGGACCCGTGGAATACGCTGGCATACTGCTCCTCCATCCCCGTCTCGGCATTCATCAAGCAGCTGCTGGTCAACCATGTGCTGAGTCGCAGCGTCCTTCCAACAGATGAAGATCACATCGCTAACTCAAGGGGTCTGGCGGCCCTGATGAGCAAGGGGCTGTATGAGGAGCTGGAATGGAGCTTGGACCCCAAAAGGTCCCTGGAGCAAACCATCCTTACATGGCACATCGGCACCAGCATCTATCTCTTTTGGTACAAGAAAGAGAAGCTGGAGCAAGCAAATGCCGACGCACAGAGGAGGCAGCAGGTTGATTATCTCGTCGAGGCGGTGGAGGCGCTCTCCAATTACATGCTCTTCCTCCTTGCCTCACGACCCTACATGCTGCCTGCCCCTGTTGACCGTGGGATGTACGCTAATTCCTGCTATGAGTTGGTTGGTATAGTGTGCAGCTCAGCTGAGGATCTGACCAACTTGCTGCTGCGGTACTACAGGGAGGAGGCGGAGGAGGAGGCGAGACTGTCTAATATGCCGTCTGACACTAATCTGGAGAATAATAAGCCCAAGCCGAACCTGTCTGATATCATCCCGTTTGACACTAGTCTGGGTGATGCACAAGACAGGCAAAAGGCCTATCGGCTGGACCTTACATTGCACCGTGGATGTAGGCTTGCCGCAGAGCTGATCCACAACGGGATGCCAGGCATGCCTTCTGTTGCAGTAATGCCGGAGCTCATCGCCCAGGTGTGGATCGAGATACTATGCTACGCAGGCCACCGGTGCACCGCGTATTCTCATGCCAAGCAGCTTGGCAGCGGCGGTGAGCTCATCACTATCGCTGCCCTTCTAGTGGAATATGTCAGCGTGCAAGCCCTTGCGATGCAACCACCACTGCCATCATCACTATCGCTACCCTTTTAGTAGTGGAACATGCATGTCAGTGTGCAGGCCCTTGCGATCGATGCAACCGCCACTGCCACCGGCCCTTTTAAAATGCATGCATGCATGCGCGCAATGCATCATTTATTTGTCTACTTATATATAGGAGTATTTGGTAGATACTCCCGCAGTTAGATTTATTTAAATATGATTGTATGTGGATTTAATTTTCAGTTTTCGTAGAACTCATCTAGATGAGATATAATTTGGTCTCATTCACTTTTTATAACCATTGAATGTCATGCTATAAGATGCGTGTGTGCTGACGTGGCTTGTATCTGTTCTTGTTTTCAAAGTGAATGAGACCAAATTATAACTCCCTTCCACATGTTGTTCAAAAAAATTTAATCAATGTTTCCCCAAATAATACATCATTTATAACTATATATAGAACTAATATAGTCTAAATGAACTTTCCAATATGAATCATGATACGGAGTACATAATTTTCTATTCTGATTTATCAATGAAACAAATCTGTTGCGGGCTTATTGCGGTTCCATTCACAATCTCTCAACCTTAGCGCTGCTCAGTCCCCACGTCCATGTTGTGCTCTCCTTCATTGCCGGCGGCTCAACCCATCTCTAGCCTCCTACGGATCACCAGACATGTAAATTTAACACTATTTTTGTGAGAATCATATTACACCAACAAAATCACTAAAATTTCTAGGTACCGAAACTGGTTATCGGATAAGAAAAAATGTACGCAAAGCGTTAAGCAAGGTTTATTATGCGTAATGAGTTTTGTGGCGACCTACCCCTTCATAACATTATAACGTTTATGGCGTATGGCGTGGCAACATCGTAAACAAATTTTAAATTAGCAGGACAGACAATTATATTTTTCGAAAAGGGGCACTTTATTACTTAAAAGGTTTAAGAATTACACCCGGCCTCTACATAACTAAGATGCACACAGCCAACAAAGTCCTGACGACAAGCCAAAATAAAAGGAGAAGGCGAAATACAAGGATCATCTGTATGACGCCTAAACCGAAGGAGGCCCAATCCTAAGATCATACTGCCACCCATGTTGGGTAAAAGTATCCCTCGCCGCAGCCTCCATCGTGTACACACCTCCATAAACAGGTCTCGATTCTCCACTCGCTGTAGAGAGGACCATAAACGAAGCGTACCGGTACATCTGTAGATAACCTGCATAAGGGAAGTACTTTTATCATTAAAAACCTTATCATTTCTACATAGCCAAAGCGACCAAATCACGGCAAGCGCTCCCACCCCTGAGAAGAATTCTAAACCTGTGATCAATCCCATGTAACCAGTTGCCAAATATATTAGCAACACTACGCGGAGGATACAAGGCAGAAGCTATCTGGATGACTAACCATATAGAACGAGCCAATTTACAATGGAAGAACAAATGTTTTATTGTCTCATCATGCAGAAAAAAAACACATTGCGTACTTCCATGCCAATTCCTCTTAATAAGGTTATCTTTAGTAAGAATGACTCCGCGATGAAGATACCACGCAAAGATTTTATTCTTAAGAGGTATCTTCATCTTCCAGATCTTTTTATTATTATTATCTGGCACATCTAACTGGATCAAAGCTCTATACATAGACTCCACTAAGAACTGCCCATTCCCAAGTAGGTTCCAACCAAAGACATCGGACCCTTGTGACAACTGTACCGTGGTTAATCGTTGGAGCAGTATGTTCCACGATTGGAGTCTAGGTCCAATTAAATCCCTTCTGAACGTCACATTTGGCGGAAATGATTCCAAAACCTTGGCAATAGTATCGCCCTTGTGACGCACAATATTGTACAGAGCTGGATATTGTTCCCGGAGAGTAGCATTACCTAGCCACTTATCCTCCCAGAATCTAATTTCCGAACCATCCTTAATCTAGAAGGAACCATAGCGGAAGAAATATTTCTTCGTGGCCATTAGTCCGGCCCAAAAATGAGTCCCCAGACTTCCAGTATACTTGGGATACCGCCTTAGAACCCACATATTTTCTTCTTAGGAGGGTTTGCCATACACCATCTTTCGTCAACAACTTAAACAACCATTTGCCGAGGAGGACCCTATTCTTAACCTCAAGGTCATGAATGCCCAAACCGCCTGGACCTTGGGACGGCAAACCACACTCCATTTAGCCAGCCAATATTTTTTTCTCTCGCTATCTCCTTGCCAAAAGAATCTCGACCGGAAGTAATCCAATCTATGTAATACTCCTTTCAGCAATTGGAAGAAGGAAATCATATATAGTACCATGTTACTTAGTACTGAATTTATGAGGACCAACCTTCCACCCAGAGATAGCAATTTGCCTTTCCAACTTCTAAGTCTTTTTTGTAGTCTCTCCTCGTCGTGTTTCCATTCAGCATTTGTGAGTCTCCGATAATGTATCGGTATCCCCAAATAAGTGATCAGAAACTGGCCCAATCCGCATCTGAATAGCTCAGCATACGCATGGGCCTCGTCTTGAGCCTCGCCAAAACAAAACAGTTCACTTTTATGGAAATTGATCTTAAGCCCTGAGAGTTGCTCGAATGCTGATAAAATTAATTTTAGATTTCTTGCTTCCTTGAGGTTATGATCCATAAAGAGAATCATATCGTCGGCATATTGGATGATAGATAGGCCACCATCCAATAAATGATTCACTACCCCATCAATTTGGCCATCAACCTTGGAACGCTCAATCATGACTACTAACATATCAGCCACTATATTGAATAGCATGGGCGATACTGAGTCACCTTGTCGCAATCCTTTCTTCGGTTGGAAATAGTTGCCAACGTTGTAAGGGCACATTTATCCCTAAGTGTTTTGGTGATTGATGACAATACTCGTGCGGACTAATCGTGTGCCTTGAGTCCCACAGATACTTCTTCATCAGGCACAAGACGATTCGGTGCCCCTCGGAGACTAGTGAAGCCGGCGTTGTCCTACGTTTCTCTTTGGTGGAGTTGAGTCGTAGGAGAGCTGTACTATTAAGAGGGGGTCCGCGTCGGAAAGGTAGGGTGGAATCACACGTACACTTGCGCCTCCTTCCCTTGCACCTTGGAGCTACCCATCGTTATTATGGTTGTGCGAAAATCGACGATTATCTGTGACTTGCGGTAGTACCGCAAATACCAGTGGTAGTACCGCAACGAGCCACGGTAGTACCGCCCTCGGCGCGGTAGTACCGCTGGTACCTTGGCCTAATGCCGCTCCAGCGCGGTAGTAGGGGCGGATGTAATTTTTTACATCCGTGCCCCTCACGGTAGTACCGCTCCGTTGGTGCGATAGTACCGCCGCACTCTGGCCTAGTGCCGCTCCGGTGCGGTAGTAGGGGCGGATGTAATTTTTTACATCCGCGGCACCCACGGTAGTACCGCTCGCTCTGCGCGGTAGTACCGCGGGGGCCCACGGTAGTACCGCTCCCTTGGAGTTGTAGTACCGTGGCCCTTCTGCCTAGTACCGCTGCGTCGCGGTAGTAGGCGCGGATGTAATTTTTTACATCCGTGCCTACCACGGTAGTACCGCGCCTTGTGGGCGGTAGTACCGCGTCGGGTTTTTGCACCACCCTAGTTTCTGCGGAAGTAGGCACGGATGAAATTTATTTCGTCGCGCCCTTCCTGAACCGTGACCCTCTGCCTTGCGGTAGTACCGCAAGGGGAGCGATAATACCGCGCCAAGAGTAGTAATCTTGCTCCTAGCTCGGGCTTGGTCCGGCAGTGGAGCTGCCACGGTAGTACCGTGGTCACGCACGGTAGTACCACGGTCGTCATGGTAGTACCGCTCCCCTGAGCGGTAGTACCGTGAGTCGCGCGTAACTAGTGGATAATGGTTGGATCTTTTCCCGACTATATAAGGGATGTCTTCTTCCTCTAGTTGACTACCTCTTCCACCTCTAAGCTCCGTTGTTGCTCCAAGCTCCATTTTCGCCGATCTCTCTCCTAGCCAATCAAACTTGTTGATTTGCTCGGGATTGGGTGACAAGGGCCCGATCTACACTTCCACCAAAGGATATTTGATTCCCCCCACTTATCCCTTGCGGATCTTGTTACTCTTGGGTGTTGAGCACCCTAGACGGTTGAGGTCACCTCGAAGCCATACTCCATTGTGGTGAAGCTTCGTGGTGGTGTTGTTGTTGGGAGCCTCCGATTGTTGTGGAGATTGCCCCAACCTTGCTTGTAAAGGTTCTGTCGCCGCCTTCAAGGGCACCAATAGTGGAATCACGGCATCTCGCATCGTGTGAGGGCGTGAGGAGAATACGGTGGCCCTAGTGGCTTCTTGGGGAGCATTGTGCCTCCACACCGCTCTAACGGAGACGTACTTCCCCTCAAAAGGAAGGAACTCCGGTAACACATCCTCGTCTTCACCGTCTCCACTCTTGGTTATTTCGTGCCTTTACTTTTGCAAGCTTACTTATTGCTACATCTCTTGCTTGCTTGCGTGCTAGTTGTTATTGCATCATATAGGTTGCTCACTTAGTTGCATATCTAGACAACCTATTTGTTGCAAAGTTTAATTTGGTAAAGAAAAGCTTAAAAATTGTTAGTTGCCTATTCACCCCCTCTAGTCAACCATATCGATCCTTTCAATTGGTATCAGAGCCTCGTCTCTTTATTAAGGACTTTACCGTCCAAGAGTATGGTTGACACCCACGATGGTGTGGAGGAACACTCGGTGTGAATCCTATCTCATCTTCGACGAAGGGGACCTCGGTCTCGTGAGGAGTTCAATGTGGCTTTGGACACATTGAAAACCTCCATGACGGCCGAGGTTAAAAGCATGTTTAATGATTTCTTAGAGGGACTTAAACTATCTACCGCACCTATGAAAGTGGGTGATCCCACTAACAAGGTGACGGATGCTTTCTCCGATAAGGGGGAAGCTAACAATGAAAAGAGTCCTTCTACTAGTGGTAGAAATGGCACCGGCATCTTTGCCCATGTGGAACCCCCGGTCTATGGAGGGCCTATCCCCTCCACTCATTTGAATCATGCCGGTCCACCTCCTAAGTATGAAAAAGGTGTAGATTTTGATAATTGGGTCTATCGCTTTAAGCGTCATTTGAAACATGTGAATACTAACCTTTGGAGAGTCATTGAAGAAGGTTTTTATCCTCATGATCCAAGCAACTTCACCCCTCGAGAAGCCATGGACAATCAATTCAATGAGAGTGCTCTCTTCATCATTCAAGATGCAATTCTTCCCGAAGATCTCCCTCACCTTCGACCCCACGTCGTGGCTAAAGAAGCATGGAAATGTGTTGAGGGCCTCTATCGTGGAAGTGCTAGCATTCAACGGTCCAACTATGAAGTGGTGCAAGATGAAGCCGACGAGTTTGCAATGAAAGAAGATGAAGAACCTCGTGAGCTCTTTCGAAGAGTAACCAAACTTGCCGTGGCACTTCGAGATCATGGAAGCAAGGATACGGATGACAATTGGATCAAGCGAAAGTTCCTCAAGGCCATGATGCCCTACAACAAAGCCATGTCCTCCATCATTCGTCAACGACCGGACTTCCACACCATGACCTCAAGTGAAGTGTTGGATGAGTTCGTTGCAATGAACATCTTGGACAAGACCGCCGAAAATGCGGTGCTCCGTTCTCAAAGAGCTAAGAAGCCTAACCTTGCCTTGAAGGCCAAGGTCATTGTCGAAGAAGAGGAAGAAGTGGAAGATGAGGAAAGCAACCCCGAAGACACCAAGTTCGACTACCATGAGCACATGGCCCTTGCTTCAAGACAATTTTGGAGCAAGAAGAGCTCAAGACCCAACTTCAACAAAAATAACTCAAGTGGCGTCAAGGGCAAGCAACGAGTTAGAACTTGCTTCAACTGTGGCAATGTGAGCCATTTCGTTGCGGATTGTCCTTACGAGAAGAGGGAAGACAATGGTGGCAAGTTCATTCGAAAAGACAAAGCCAAGTCCATCCCCAACAAGAACAACTTCGCCAAGAAGACTCCCACTCGTGGGTTGGTGGTTCAAGAAGAATACCAAGAGGATGATGATGATGATGAGAATGAAGAAGCAACGGCCATGGCATCCATTGCCATTGCTACTCCTCGGGTGTCTCTCTTCGAATCACCCAACGAAAACATTGTTGGGGAACGTTGCAGAAAATTAAAATTTTTCCTACGGCTTCACCAAGATCCATCTATGAGTTCATCTAAGCAACGAGTAACGGGAGAGAGTTTGCATCTACATACCACTTGTAGATCGCGTGCGGAAGCTTGCAAGGTGATGATGGAGTCGTACTCGAACGTGATTCAGATCACCGATGCCAAGTGCTTTGAACGGACAGCACCTCCGCGTTCAACACACGTGCGGAACGAGCGGCGTCTCCTCCTTCTTGATCCAGCAAGGGGAAGGAGAGGTTGAGGAAGACAGCTCCACCGGCAAAGACGACGGCGTGGTGATGGTGGAGAAGTAGCTCTGGCTGTGGCTTCACGAGCTCTTACGGAGGAGGAGATGTGTTGGGAGGGAGGGCTGCGCCTTGGGAGTTGGTACAGCAGCCCCTCCCTCCCCCTTTATATAGGCACCACAGGGGGCTGGCCCTGAGATCCAATCTCCGGGGGCGGCCAAGGGGGTGGAGTGCCCCCAAGCCAGTGGGCGCCCCACCCCTAGGGTTTCAACCCTAGGCGCGGGGTGGGCCTGAGGCGCACCAGCCCCTGTGGGCTGGTTCCTTCCCTTGGCCCATGGGGCCCTCCGGATAGGTGGCCCCACCGGTGGACCCGGGACCCTTCCGGTGGTCCCAGATTTCACCGAAACCCCAAACTTTCCCGATGGCGAAACACCACTTCCTATATATTATTCTTTACCTCCGGACCCTTCCGAACTCCTCGTGACATCCGGATCTCATCCGGACTCAACAACATTCGGTGGTCACATACTTGACTTCCTACTAACCCTAGCGTCACCGAACCTTAAGTGTGTAGACCCTACGGGTTCGGGAGACACGCAGACATGACCGAGGCGACTCTCGGGCAATAACCAACAGCGGGTCCGATACCCATGTTGGCTCCCACATGCTCCTCGATGATTTCATCGGTTGAACCACAATGTCGAGGATTCGATCAAACCCTCATATGCAATTCCTTTGTCAATCGATGCGTTACTTGCCCGAGACCCGATCGTCGGTATCCCAATACCTTGTTCGGTCTCGTTACCTAGCAAGTCACTTTACTCGCACAGTAATGCATGATCCCGGCCAACACCTTGGTCACATTGAGCTCATTATGATGATGCATTACCGAGTGGGCCCAGAGATACCTCTCCGTCATGCGGAGTGACAAATCCCGCCTCGATCCGTGTCAACCCAACAGATACTTTCGGAGATACCGTAATGCACCTTTATAGTCACCCGATTCGTTGTGACATTTGATACACCCAAGGCACTCCTACGGTAACCGGAGTTACACGATCTCATGGTCGAAGGAAAAGATACTTGACATTGGCAAAGCTTCCAAGAAACGAACTATCGATCTTTTATGCTATGCTTATGATTGGGTCTTGTCCATCACATCATTCTCCTAATGATGTGATCCCGTTATCAACGACATCCAATGTCCATAGTCAGGAAACCATGACTATCTATTGATCACAACGAGCTAGTCAACTAGAGGCTCACTAGGGACTCATTGGGTCTAAGTGTTCACACGTGTATTACGATTTTCGGATAATACATTTATAGCATGAACAAAAGACAATTATCATGAACATTGAAATATAATAATCCTTTTATTATTGCCTCTAGGGCATATTTCCAATAGTCTCCCACTTGCACTAGAGTCACCAATCTAGTTACATTGTGATGAATCGAACACCCATAGAGTTACGGTGTTGATCATGTTTTGCACGCGAGAGAGTTTAGTCAGCGGATCTGCGACATTGAGATCCGTATGCACTTTGCAAATCTCTATGTCTCCATCTTGAACATTTTCACGGATGGAGTTGAAGCGAGGCTTGATGTGCCTTGTCTTCTTGTGAAACACAGGCTCCTTGGCTAGGGCAATAGCTCCAGTGTTGTCACGAAAGAGTTTGATCGGCCCGACGCATTGGGTATGACTCCTAGGTCGGTGATGAACTCCTTCACCCAAATCGCTTCATGCGCTGCCTCCGAGGCTGCCATGTACTCCGCTTCACACGTAGATCCCGCCACGACGCTCGCTTGCGGTGCACCACTCTTCGCTCCACCATTCAACATATACACGTATCCGGTTTGTGACTTAGAGTCATCCAGATCTGAGTCGAAGCTAGCGTCGGCGTAACCCTTTGACGAGCTCTTCGTCTCCTCCATAAACGAAAACATGTCCTTTGTCCTTTTCGGTACTTCAGGATATTCTTGACCGCTGTCCGGTGTTCCTTGTTGGGTTACTTTGGTATCTTGCAACCAAACTTACGGCAAGGTTTACATCGGTCCAGTACACAAATGGCATACATAATAGATCCTATGGCTGAAGCATAGGGATGACACTCATCTCTTCTTTATCTTTTGTCGTGGTCGGTGATCGAGCTGAGCTCGGTTTCACACCTTGTAACATAGGCAAGAACCCTTCTTGGACTGATCCATTTTGAACCTCTTCAAAATCTTATCAAGGTATGTGCTTTGTGAGAGACCTATGAGGCGTCTCGATCTATCTCTATAGATCTTGATGCCTAATATATAAGCAGCTTCTCCAAGGTCCTTCATTGAAAAACACTTGTTCAAGTAGGCCTTAATGTTGTCCAGAGTTTCGTATCATTTCCCATCAAGAGTATGTCATCTACATATAACAGAGAAATGCTACTGAGCTCCCACTCACTTTCTTGTAAACGCAGGCTTCTCCATAAGTCTCATAAACCCAAACGCTTTGATCATCTCATCAAAGCGAATGTTCCAACTCCGAGATGCTTGCACCACCATAAATGGATCGTTGGAGCTTGCATACTTTGTTAGCGTTCCGAGGATCGACAAAACCTTCCGGCTGCATCATATACAGCTCTTCCTTAAGATGTCCATTAAGGAATGCTGTTTTGACGTCCATCTGCCATATCTCATAATCATAGTATGCGGCAATTGCTAACATGATTCGGACGGACTTAAGCTTCGCTACGGGAGAGAATGTCTCGTCGTAGTCAATCCCTTGAACTTGTCGATAACCCTTAGCGACAAGTCGAGCTTTATAGATGGTAACATTACCATCCGCGTCCGTCTTCTTCTTAAAAATCCATTTATTTTCTATCGCTCGCCGATCATCGGGCAAGTCTGTCAAAGTCCATACTTTGTTTTCATACATGGATTCTATCTCGGATTTCATGGCTTCAAGCCATTTGTTGGAATCCGGCCCGCCATTGCTTCTTCATAGTTCAAGGTTCATTGTTGTCCAACAACATGATTTCCATGACAGGTTGCCGTACCACTGCAGTGCGGAACGTGTCCTCGTGGACCTTCAAGTTCAAGAGTAACTTGATCCGAAGTACCTTGATCATCATCAACGTTTTCCTCTTCGGTTGGTGTGGGCATCACAGAACGGTTTCTGCTACCGCACCACTTTCCCGTTCGAGAGGTAGTACTTCATCGAGTTCTACTTTCCTCCCACTTACTTCTTTCGAGAGAAACTCTTTCTCCGAAAGCATCCGTTCTTAGCAACAAAGATCTTGCCTTCGGATCTTAAGTAGAAGGTATACCCGACAGCTTCCTTAGGGTATCCTATGAATACGCATTTTTCCGACTTGGGTTCGAGCTTTTCATGTTGAAGTTTCTTGACATAAGCATCGCATCCCCAAACTTTTAGAAACGATACTTAGGTTTCTTCCCAAACCATAATTCATACGGTGTCGTCTCAACGGATTTAGACGGTGCCCTATTTAAAGTGAATGTAGCTGTCTCTAGAGCGTATCCCCAAAATGATAGCGTAAATCGGTAAGAGACATCATAGACCGCACCATATCCAATAGAGTGCGATTCACGACGTTCGGACACACCGTTTACCGAGGTGTTCCAGCGGCGTGAGTTGTGAAACGATTCCACATTTTCTTAAGTGTGTGCCAAATTCGTGACTTAAATATTCTCCTCCACGATCGATCGTAGGAACTTTATCTTTCATCACGTTGATTCTCCACCTCACTCTGAAATTCCTTGAACTTTTCAAAGGTCTCAGACTTGTGTTTCATTAAGTAGACATACCCATATCTACTTAAGTCATCAGTGAGAGTGAGAACATAACGATATCCTCCGCGAGCCTCAACGCTCATTGGACCGCACACATCGGTATGTATGATTTCCAACAAGTTGGTTGCTCGCTCCATTGTTCCGGAGAACGGAGTCTTGGTCATTTTGCCCAAGAGGCAAGGTTCGCATGTGTCAAACGATTCATAATCAAGAGACTCTAAAAGTCCATCAGCATGGAGCTTCTTCATGCGCTTGACACCAATGTGACCAAGGCGGCGATGCCACAAGTATGTGGGACTATCGTTATCAACTTTACATCTTTTGCATCCACACTATGAACATGTGTAATATTACGCTCGAGATTCATTAAGAATAAACCATTGACCATCGAGAGCATGACCATAAAACGATCTCTCATATAAATCGAACAACCATTATTCTCGACTTAAATGAGTAGCCATCTCATATCAAACGAGATCCGGATACAATGTTCATGCTCAAACTTGGCACTAAATAACAATTATTGAGGTTTAAAACTAATCCCGTAGGTAAATGTAGAGGCAGCGTGCGACGGCGATCACATCGACCACGGAACCATTCCCGACGCCGCGCGCGTCACCTCGTCCTTTGCTAGTCTCCGTTTATTCCGCAGCTCCTGCCAGGAGTTACATATGTGAGCAACGGCACGGTATCAAATACCGGGAGTTACTACGAGTCTTGGTAAGGTACACATCAATTACATGTATATCAAATATACCTTTGGTGTTGCGGCCTTCTTATTCGCTAAGTATTTGGGGCAGTTCCGCTTCGAAGCCCTTTCCTTGCAATAAAAGCACTCGGTCTCGTGCTTGGGTCCATTCTTTGACTTCTTCCCAAGAATCGGCTTACGGGCACGGCAACATCTTTGCCGTCCTTCTTGAAGTTCTTCTTACCCTTGCCCTTCTTGAACTTAGTGGTCTTATTGACCATCAACACTTGATGTTCTTTCTTGATTTCAGCCTCTGCTGACTTGAAATCGAGAACACTTCAGAATGGTCTTTACCATCCCTGCATGTTGTAGTTCATCACAAAGCTCTTGTAGCTTGGTGGGAGCGATCGGAGGATTCTGTCAATGACCGCCTCATCTGGGAGGTTAATGTTCAACTGGGTCATCTGAGCGTGCAACCCGGACATCTTCGAGGATGTGTTCACCGACGTAACTGTTCTCCTCCATCTTACAAGCTGTAGAACTTGTCGAAGACATCATATCTCTCGACCGGGCATGAGCTTGGAAAACTAGTTTCAGCTCTTGAACATCTCATATGCTCCGTGATGCTCAAAACGCTTTTGGAGCCCGGTTCTAAGTCAGAGAGCATGCCGCCTTGAGCGAGGGAGTAATCATCGACGAGTTTGCCAAGCGTTCATAACGTCTTGGTTCTTCGGGACGGAGCGGCACCTAGCGGTCCTTCTAGGACATATTGCTTCTGGCAGCTATGAGGATGATCCTCGGGTTCGGACCCGTCCGTATAGTTCTTTGCCATCATCTTTCAGCTTGGTTTTCTCTAGGAGCGCGTTGAAGTTCATGTTGACATTAGCGTTGGCCATTGATCTACAAGACATATTTGCAAAGGTTTTAGACTAAGTTCATGATAATAAAGTTCTTAATCAAAATTATGAACTCCCACTTAGATTAGACATCCCTCTAGTCATCTAAGTGTTACACGATCCGAGTCGACTAGCCCGTGTCCGATCATCACGTGAGACGGACTAGTCATCGTCGGTGAACATCTTCATGTTGATCGTATCTTCCATACGACTCGTGTTCGACCTTTCGGTCTCCGTGTTCGAGGCCATGTCCGCACATGCTAGGCTCGTCAAGTTAACCCTAAGTGTTTTCATTGTGTAAAACTGTCTTACACCCGTTGTATGTGAGCGTAAGGATCCATCACACCCGATCATCACGTGGTGCTTAGAAACGACGAACTGTAGCAGCGGTGCACGCTTAGGGAGAACACTTCTTGAAATTTTATAAGGATCATCTTATTTACTACCGTCGTCCTAAGTAAACAAGATGCATAAACATAATAAACATCACATGCAATTATATAGTTGTGACATGATATGGCCAATATCATCAAGCTCCATTGATCTCCATCTTCGGGGCTCCATGATCATCTTGTCACCGGCTTGACACCATGATCTCCATCATCATGATCTCTATCATCGTGTCTTCATGAAGTTGTCACGCCAACGACTACTTCTACTTCTATGACTAACGCGTTTAGCAATGAAGTAAAGTAGTTTACATGGCGTTCTTCAATGACACGCAGTCATACAAAAAATAAAGACAACTCCTATGGCTCCTGCCGTTGTCATACTCATCGACATGCAAGTCGTGAATCCTATTACAAGAACATGATCTCATACATCACAGTTCATCATTCATCACAACTTCGGCCATATCACATCACATGATCAATCGCTGCAAAAACAAGTTAGGCGTTCTCTAGTTGTTGTTGCATCTTTTACGTGGCTGCGATTGGGTTCTAGCAAGAACGTTTTCTTACCTACTGAATCACCACAACGTGATTTTGTCAACTTCTATTTACCCTTCATAAGGGCCTTGTTCATCGAATCCGCTCCAACTAAAATGGGAGAGACAGACACCCGCCACCACCTTATGCAACTAGTGCATGTCGATCGGTGGAACCGGTCTCACGTAAGCGTCGTGTAAGGTTGGTCCGGGCCGCTTCATCCCACAATACCGTTGAGCAAGAAAAGACTAGTAGAGGCAAGTAAGATGACAAGATCAACGCCCACAACAAATTTGTGTTCTACTCGTGCATTAGAGAACTACGCATAAACCTCGGCTCGATACCCTTTGTTGGGGAGCGTTGCGAGAAAATTAAAATTTTTCCTACGGCTTCACCAAGATCCATCTATGAGTTCATCTAAGCAACGAGTAACGGAGAGAGTTTGCATCTACATACCACTTGTAGATCGCGTGCGGAAGCTTGCAAGGTGATGATGGAGTCGTACTCGAGCGTGATTCAGATCACCGATGCCAAGTCTTTGAGCGGACAGCACCTCCGCGTTCAACACACGTGCGGGACGAGCGGCGTCTCCTCCTTCTTGATCCAGCAAGGGGAAGGAGAGGTTGAGGAAGACAGCTCCACCGGCAAAGACGACGGCGTGGTGATGGTGGAGAAGTAGTACTCGGCTGGCTTCGCCGAGCTCTTACGGAGGAGGAGATGTGTTGGGGAGGGAGGGCTGCGCCTTGGGAGTTGGTACAGCAGCCCCCTCCTCCCCCTTTATATAGGCACCACAGGGGTGGCGGCCCCTGGAGATCCAATCTCCGGGGCGGCGGCAAGGGGGTGGAGTGCCCCCAAGCCGGTGGGCGCCCCACCCCTAGGGTTTCAACCCTAGGCGCGGGGTGGGCCTAGAGGCGCACCAGCCCCTGTGGGCTGGTTCCTTCCCTTTGGCCCATGGGGCCCTCCGGATAGGTGGCCCCACCGGTGGACCCGGGACCATTCCGTGGTCCCAGCTTTTACCGAAACCCCAAACTTTCCCGATGGCGAAACACCACTTCCTATATATTATTCTTTACCTCCGGACCCTTCCGAACTCCTCGTGACGTCCGGGATCTCATCCGGACTCGAACAACATTCGGTGGTCACATACTTGACTTCCTACTAACCCTAAGCGTCACCGAACCTTAAGTGTGTAGACCCTACGGGTTCGGAGACACGCAGACATGACCGAGACGACTCTCGGGCAATAACCAACAGCGGGTCCGGATACCCATGTTGGCTCCCACATGCTCCTCGATGATTTCATCGGTTGAACCACAATGTCGAGATTCGATCAAACCACATATGCAATTCCTTTGTCAATCGATGCGTTACTTGCCCGAGACCCGATCGTCGGTATCCCAATACCTTGTTCGGTCTCGTTACACGGCAAGTCACTTTACTCGCATCCGTAATGCATGATCCGTGGCCAACACCTTGGTCACATTGAGCTCATTATGATGATGCATTACCGAGTGGGCCCAGAGATACCTCTCCGTCATGCGGAGTGACAAATCGATCTCGATCCGTGTCAACCCAATGATACTTTCGGAGATACCGTAATGC
Source organism: Aegilops speltoides (assembly GCA_021437245.1). Classification (NCBI taxonomy): domain Eukaryota; kingdom Viridiplantae; phylum Streptophyta; class Magnoliopsida; order Poales; family Poaceae; genus Aegilops; species Aegilops speltoides. The sequence continues at coordinate 460,448,042 of CM038141.1, forward strand.
ACCTTTATAGTCACCCGATTCGTTGTGACGTTTGATACACCAAGGCACTCCTACGGTAACCGGAGTTACACGATCTCATGGTCGAAGGAAAAGATACTTGACATTGGCAAAGCTTCCAAAGAAACGAACTATCGATCTTTTATGCTATGCTTATGATTGGGTCTTGTCCATCACATCATTCTCCTAATGATGTGATCCCGTTATCAACGAGATCCAATGTCCATAGTCGAGAAACCATGACTATCTATTGATCACAACGAGCTAGTCGACTAGAGGCTCACTAGGGACTCATTGGGTCTAAGTGTTCACACGTGTATTACGATTTCCGGATAATACATTTATAGCATGAACAAAAGACAATTATCATGAACATTGAAATATAATAATCCTTTTATTATTGCCTCTAGGGCATATTTCCAACAAACATCACCGCTAGATGCCTCATGGCGAAGGCTTCAAACAAGGTAACCCCCAACATCACAACCACCATCATTTCTAATCCCTCCGTGGAGGATTGCATTGATGGACATGTTGAGTCTAATGAGGAAGTGAATGAATTAGAGTCCTTCATGAGTAAGCTCAAGGGAAAGTCCAAGAAGCACTTTGTTGCTCTCTTGGAACAACTTGGTGAGGCCAATGACATGATCGAGGCTCACGAAGAAACCATCTCCAAGATGGAAGGTCATAGTCGTGACTATGCCGATGAGATATCGGATCTCTCTAATGCTCTTGAGGAAGGCGCAGCATCGTTTGACTCTTGAGGAGTCACACAATGATGCCCATGCTAAGTTAAAGAAAGATCTTGATCATGCTCTTGTCATGTCCCGTGTGCTAACCTCCGAGAAGGCTAAACTTGGGGTTGATCATGCTAGACTCAAAGAGGAGTTTGAGATACTTGACAAGGCCCACAAGTTCTTAAAAGGTACTCATGCTACCCTCAAAGAGTCTCATGCTCAACTCCAAGTTAAGCTAATCAAGGAAAAAGCCACCTTTCCTCATATGGTATTAATTGATAATGCATGTGCTACTAACCCTTGTTGTGAGCATGTGCATCTTGTGGAGGAAAATGCTAAGTTGAAGGATCAACTTGAGAAGGGCCTTGTGACTTGCATTCAAGGTGAGAAAAACCTCAACGACCTTTTGAGCAATCAAAAGGAAGTTGTGGGCAAAGAAGGAATTGGGTTTGCACCCAAGTCCAAGAGCAAGAAGAAGAAGAACAACAAGGCCAACCGTCCTCCTCCCCTCAAACAAACTTTTGTTAAAGAGGGAGACGGAGCTTCCAAGAAGAAGAAGGAGAAAGTGAAGGAAGTTGATGTTCAAAAGGGCAAGAACGTCTCCTCAAACAAAGCCGGCGACTTTAACCCTTCATATGTGTCGTGCCGTGCTAGTGATGGACATGTTTATGCTAAATTTGTTGGTTCTCCTTATGAGTACATTGAATGGTCTATTTGGGTTCCCAAGGCCCTTGTTACTAACATCAAAGGACCCATTACTAAATGGGTACCTAAAACCAAGCATTGATCTCGTGTAGGTGTTTGCTTCCTGGGGATCATGGTTGCTCGATAGTGGAGCAACAAATCATATGACCGGAGCAAGAACTTGGTGGTGGATGTGCAAGAGACTCCATCTATGCCCACCAATGTCGAGTGGGGTGATGCATCACATTCTAAGGTATTGGGCCTCGGCAAGGTTGTCATTTCTCATGATCTAACGATCGAGAAAGTCATGCTTGTTGAGTCCCTTGCATTCAATTTACTTTCCGTTCGTCAACTTGCACTCATGGGTTTTGCCACATTCTTTGATATTGATACCGTGGCCCTCTTGTGGAGCAAGACTCTTAAAGTAGCCTTTGTTGGGCATGTCGAGAACGGTCTCTATGTGGTTAACTTTTCGGAGCAGCCCACTAAGACCGCGACTTGCCTAAGGGCTAAAGTTGACGTGGGATGGCTTTGGCATCGCCGTTTGGCCCACGTCAATATGATATCTTTGCAAAGTCTCCTCAAGGGGGACCATGTTCGTGGACTAACAAATGTGAGTTTTGCCAAAGATCGTGCATGTAGTGCTTGTATCGAAGGAAAGCTTCATGAAAAGGTTCACCCTCCCTCAACCATCATCTACTTGAAGAGACCCTTGGAGCTCCTTCACATGGATCTCTTTGGGCCTCCATCTTTTGATAGTCTTGGAGGAAGAAAGTATTGCTTGGTGATTGTGGATGATTATTCAAGATATACTTGGGTATACTTCTTCAAGAGGAAGAGTGAGACCCAACAAACCGTCATCAACTTTGCAAATGAAGCTCAACGTCAACATGATGCAAAGATCTTGACAATAAGAAGCGACAACGGCACCGAGTTCAAGAACTACACCTTGGATGAGTTTTTTAGTGACGAGGGGATCAAGCATCAATATTCGGCACCTTATACCCCTCAACAAAATGGTGTTGCGGAGAGGAAGAACCGGACGTTGATGGATGCGGCAAGGACCATGATGGCGGAGTTCAAGTCTCCATACAACTTTTGGGCCGAAGCCATCAACACAGCATGTCATGCATCCAATCGGCTCTATCTTCGCAAAGGCTTGAACAAGACTCCTTATGAGATCCTCACCGGCAACAAGCCCAACCTCAAGTACTTCCGGTGTTGGTTGTAAGTGTTTCATTCTCAAGAAAGGTGTTCGTTGTCTAAATTTGAAGCTAGAGCTCATGAGGGCATATTTGTTGGTTATATGCTACAAACTCTCATGCTTACCGTGTCCTCAACAAGTCCACGGACTCATTGAGGAGACGTAACGTGGAGTTTGATTTAAAATAACGGCTCCCAAGTGGAGCAAAGTGGTACTTGTGATATAGGTGATGAAATTCCTCCCAAGCCATAAGAAGAATGGGTATTGGTCACATCCTACCCGTTGAGGAACCCCTTGTGGCGAAGGAGAAGGACAATGCTCTACTCAAGTAGAGCCATCACCTCATCAAGACCCACACGCTTCAAGAACAACGTGAAGGCCCTCAACCTCGTGAACAAGACCAAGGGCAAGATCTACCTCAAGGCGGTGATGAACCGCTAAATGATGCCCAAGGTCAAGTTCTCCCCCTCGAGCTAGTTCAAGATCAAGATCAACCTCAAGATCAAGAACAAACTCAAGACGGCGCTCAAGATCATCAAGTCAACCCTCCTCCTTCCACACCCAAGGAGGAATTAGAGCGTCGTGCACAAGATTGCTTCCAAGCTCACCAACCAAGGCCATCTCATGGAAAATGTGGTTGGAAGCCTTGAAAAGGGTAAGCACTCGTAGACAATTGGCAAACTATTGTGAACATCACGCGTTTGTCTCTTGTGTTGAACACCAAAAGGTCTATGAGGCACTCGAAGACCCGGATTGGCTCAATGCCATGCATGAAGAACTCAACAACTTCGAGTACAACAAGGTGTGGAGATTGGTGCCAAGACCTTCCGGGAATCACAATGTCATTGGGACCAAGTGGATCTTCAAGAACAAGCAAGATGCCCATGGGAACATCATTCGCAACAAGGCAAGATTGGTAGCACAAGGCTACTCCCAAGTCGAGGGTATCGACTACGGTGAAACCTTCGCCCCTGTTGCTCATCTTGAATCCATTCGTTTGTTGATTGCTTATGCTTCCCATCACAACTTTAAGTTGCAACAAATGGATGTGAAAAGTGCTTTTCTTAATGGTCCCATTAATGAGTTGGTCTATGTCAAGCAACCCCCCGGGTTTGAGGATCCCTACTTTCCGGATCACGTGTATCAACTCGATAAGGCACTCTATGGCCTTAAACAAGCCCCACATGCGTGGTATGACCACCTTACCGAGTTGCTACAAGATCGTGGTTTTGAAGTAGGGCTAATCGACCCCACTCTTTTTACTAAGAAGGTCAACGGGGAGTTGTTTGTATGCCAACTATATGTTGATGATATTATCTTTGGTTCCCCTAACAAAGCTTTCAATGAAGAATTTGCCGCTCTCATGACCTCCAAGTTTAAGATGTCTTCGATGGGAGAGTTGAAGTTCTTCCTTGGTTTCGACATCAAGCAAAGAAGAGAAGGAACCTTCATCAACCAAGCCAAATATACTCAAGACATGCTTAAAAGATTCAAGCTAAGTGATGTCAAGCCGGCTACTACACCAATGCCTACCAAGTGCCAACTTGACATCGATCCCAATGGTAAGCGGTGGATCGGAAGGTATATCGCTCCATGATTGGATCCTTGCTTTACCTTTGTGCATCTAGACCGGATATCATGTTGAGTGTGGGGATGTGTGCACGTTTTCAAGCCGCACCAAAGGAAAGTCACTTTGTGGCGGTCAAACGAATCTTCGATATTTGGCTCATACCCCAAACTTTGGCTTATGGTACCCAAGAGGAGCAAACTTCAAGCTTGAAGGTTTCACGGATTCGATTAGGCGGAGACAAAGTGGATAGGAAGTCCACTTCCTGAGGTGTCAATTTCTTGGCTGCTCTTTGGTAAGTTGGTCTTCCAAGAAACAAAGTTGTGTGTCTCTCTCGTCCACGAAGCGGAGTATGTGGCGGCGGTAGTTGTTGTGCTCAACTCCTATGGATGAGGCAAACTTTAAAGGAGTGCGGTGTCACTTGTGACAAAGTGCCTCTTTGGTGTGATAATGAAAGTGCCATCAAGATTTCCCTCAACCCGGTGCAACACTTCAAGGCGAAGCACATTGAGATTCGTATCACTTCATTCGGGATCACATTCGGCGAGGGGAGATCGAGCTCAAGTATGTCAACACTCATGATAACCTTGCAGATATTTTCACGAAGCCATTGGATGAAGCAAGATTTCGCGAGTTAAGGCATGAGCTAAATATCATTGATTTGAGCAATGTGAGTTGAACCCGTGCACCCCCCACCACACTCAACTTGTTGTCTAGTTTAGATGTAGGCATGGACATAGGGGGAGTGTTGTTCTCTCAATGAACTCTCCCTCCCCCCATTATGCATAAATAGATCACCTCTTTCACATTAGCCATTTTTGATGGTACTTGTGCTTCAAAGACGAGTTTTGGTCATGGGCCCAAGGATAATTCTTCGCGGTGCCTTACCATCCAACTCAAACATAGGTGGCTTCGGCCACCGCCCTCTCTCTCCTCGAGAGACCTTGTTACTTAGGGTTTTACTGTTGTTCCTTTGCTTTTGTGCTGCTTTGGGTTGTGTCTGTTTTTTGATGCAAAGGCGTGTTTTTCTCTCTTGTTCGAAACCCTTGGTGGCGTGAGCTCACGGTACTACCGCGGTCGTCCACGGTACTACCGCGGCCTATCACGGTACTACCGCTGATGGGAGCACGGTACTACCGCACCCAAGCGGCAGTAATTTTTTATTGCCACCGATGGAGCGGTACTACTACCACGGCCATGATACTTCGCCGGCGGTACTTCCGCGATGACCCGCGGTACTACCGCGCCGGTTCGGGCTCGCGGGGATAAGGTCGGGCAGGGGGAGTTCTAACTCCCCCATACCCATTCGTCCCTTTCTCTCCTCATAGCCCGTTCCTCTCTCGTGCTCACGAACGGAGCCGGCGTTCGTCGCCGGATCTCCTCCACCGGCTGCCCTCCCGTGATTCCGTCCGGTGGGATCGTTTCCCACCACGTGCTCTTGCTATGGACCAAGGTTTTTCCCCAAATCCTTCTCCGTGTTGATTGTATTTGGTTCTTCTAGGTTTTGGGGGAGGCTTGCATGTTCTTGAGATTTCTCGGCTAGATCTCTACAAGAGTAGGATGAAGGAGTGTAGTATTGCATAGGATTTATACTTGTATTGTTGTCTTGCACTAGATCTGGTCACCGTAGCACCGCCATGGCTTCGCGGGTCTTTTGATTCAAATCTGCTTGATCCGACGCGACGCGTACTACCGCCCGTATGGCGCGGTACTACCGCTCCCACGGTACTACCGCTTCTATGGCGCTGCGGTACTACACACGCCGTCGGTGATTAACGTCAGATTATCGCTTCACCACGGTACTACCGTGACCCCTCACAGTACTACCGCGTGCGGAGCTGTAGTAAGACCTTAGTATCACACCCCATGGCAGTTCTACCGTGGCTCACCTCTATCGCATGCTAACTTTCTCGTTTATCCTCTATGGGTTTCATGTGCGGTCTTTTAGCCTTTGCATTGATCCTTTTCGACTTGTTTTGGTGCTTTGCGTGTGTGTTTTAGGTGGTGGCTCTCGCCGGGCCAATCCCGTCCGTGACACTGGGTTCCAAGCGTCAGGCAACCCAGCGAAGTTCGAGGATCATCTGCATCGAGCGCAATGTCAAGTCCACCGCCAACAAGCACAAGGATTCGCCAGGCATGGATGAGATAGGCGCCAAGAGTATGTCCGTGTCAGGCAGCTTCACCCATATGCGACCCCACGCTCCACTATCAGAGGATGTGAACTGTTCTGGAACAAGACTCAAACCCAGATCTACTTGGATGTCATCAAGAACAAGCAGAATACCTATGTAGAGGTGAAGTGGATTGAGATGCACCACATGAGGAAGGACAAGTTTCGTGACTACTTTGGGGAGGCTCGGACTTGGTGGAGCAGTTTGGAATTGAGCATGTGATCTCGTTCCACATGGACTATGACCACGAGATCATTTGTCGGTTCTTTGCCTCGGTGTACTTCCACACCAATGATGAGAGGAGGATGGCGTGGATGACCAATGGCCGCCACCGTGCGCTACACGGAAGGAGTTCATGGATTTGCTTTAAGTTGCCGATGATGGACTTGACACTCTGTTGGTGTTAGCCCTCACGGCAATCTGACTCTGGCGACAAGGACAAGCTCACTCCGTTCATGGTTGAGAAGAAGCTCGCCACTGGCAAGATAGTCTCGGTTCTCAACCCGTTTCTGGATATCATGTACCGCATCTTCCATAACTCTCTGTTCCCACGCATCGGTGACAAAGACAAGGTTCATGCCTACATGGTGGACATGATGCTTACGTGCGAGGAGGCTCGCTCTTCTCGAGACTCAGCCACTTGATGTCTCTCACATCATGTGGTGCGAGCTTCGATTTCTTGTGTTCAACCGCAAGGTGCCCATTTATGGACCCTACATGCTTACGCTGATTTGAAGACTTGGGAGAAGATGTACCCCACGGAGGAGTTCCCGGCTCCAGATGGATTCGCATGAGCCCATTTGTCCGAGGGTCAAACCCAACTGGGCAACACTGCTACTCGTCTTTGGCGTCTGCTGCTAGAGCTGCTGCCGTTGATGAGGATCTTCTTTGAGCCGAGGATGTTCTTTGGGGCCGCTCGCTAGGCCTACTCAGAGTGACTCTAGGCCATCTTGGGCCAAGAGGTTGTCGGATAAGATGAAGTCACTTTTCTCGCATGCAAGCCAAGGGACGATCTGAGGCTCACGTGGAGTCAAGGAGAGTCGTCGCCCGGCACAACAAGATCTTGAAGCTCTATGGCGAGGATGTGTCTCATGGGTCTGAGGAGCACATCACTCCCGAGACCGAGTGGATGGAGAAGCAAGGATTCAAGTGGACTGATTACGAGGAGGAGGCCGAGGAGTCCATTCCAGTGGAGGAGTCTCGGCGAAGAGGAGGGACAGTTTCTGCTTGAGCCACCTCTTGTGTGTTTAGGTGTCCTCTCTGCCTTTTGGCGTCTCGATGCCAAAGGGGAGAGAGTGAGATTTGGATTTGCGAGATTGTGTGTTTGCCAGTTGAACTCTTAGCTGCTTTTATCGTTTGAACCTTGGTTATCTTATCTCATATGGTGTAAGACATATGCACTCTATCTATCCTAGCTAGCTTGTGTTATATTGTGCTACTTTCATGCTATGCTAGGCTTATTATCATGTCTTGGTCTCTAAAATATAGGGGGAGTGTTGATCCTAGTTTGTGTGCCATGCAGTCCAAAGCATTCATATATAGTGCACACATATAGGGGGAGCCTCGTCTATATTTTAGAGGAGTGGGGTTTGCCGCTGCTTTAAACTTATCTTATCTATGTGCAAATCCCGTGTTGTCATCAATACACCAAAAAGGGGGAGATTGTAAGGGCACATTTATCCCTAAGTGTTTTGGTGATTGATGACAATACTGTCTTGGACTAATCGTGTGCCTTGAGTCCCACAGATACTTCTTCATCAGGCACAAGACGATTCCGTGCCCCTCGGAGACTAGTGAAGCCGGCGTTGTCCTACGTTTCTCTTTGGTGGAGTTGAGTCGTAGGAGAGCCGTACTATTAAGAGGGGGTCCGCGTCGGAAAGGTAGGGTGGAATTACACGTACACTTGCCCCTCCTTCCCTTGCACCTTGGAGCTACCCATCGTTATTATGGTTGTGCGAAAAACTGACGACTACTGCTGTACTTGCGGTAGTACCGCAAGTACCAGCGGTAGTACCGCGGCAGGCCACGGTAGTACCACCCCTCGGGCGCGGTAGTACCACGGTACCTTGGCCTAATGCCGCTCCAGCGCGGTAGTAGGGGCGGATGTAATTTTTTACATCCGTGCCCCTCACGGTAGTACCGCTCCGTTGGCGCGGTAGTACCGCCGCACTCTGCCTAGTGCCGCTCGGTCTTGGTAGTAGGGCGGATGTAATTTTTACATCCGCGGCACCTGATAGTACCGCTCGCTCTGTCTTGGTAGTACCCTGGGGCCCACGGTAGTACCGCTCCCTTGGAGTTGTAGTACTGTGGCCCTTACCGCTTAGTACCACTGCATCGCGGTAGTAAGCGCGGATGTAATTTTTACATCCGTGCCTACCACGGTAGTACTGCACGCCTTGTGGGCGGTAGTACCGCGTCGGGTTTTTGCACCACCCTAGTTTACGCGAAGTAGGCACGGATGAAATTTATTTCGTCGCGCCCTTCCTGAACCGTGACCCTCTGCCTTGCGGTAGTACGCAAGGGGAGCGATAGTACCGCGCCAAAGATAGTACCGCTCCTAGCTCGGGCTTGGTCCAGCCTATGGAGCTGCCACGGTAGTACCATGGTCACGCACGGTAGTACCGCGTGTCGTCGCGGTAGTACCGCTCCCCTGGAGCAGTAGTACCGTGAGTCGCGGGCAGAACTAGTGGATAACGGCTGGATCTTTTCCCCGACTATATAAGGGATGTCTTCTTCCTCTAGTTGACTACCTCTTCCACCTCTAAGCTCCGTTGTTGCTCCAAGCTCCATTTTCTCTCGATCTCTCTCCCTAGCCAATCAAACTTGTTGATTTGCTCGGGATTGGGTGACAAGGGCCCGATCTACACTTCCACCAAAGGATATTTGATTCCCCCCACTTATCCCTTGCGGATCTTGTTACTCTTGGGTGTTGAGCACCCTAGACGGTTGAGGTCACCTCGAAGCCATACTCCATTGTGGTGAAGCTTCGTGGTGGTGTTGTTGTTGGGAGCCTCCGATTGTTGTGGAGATTGCCCCAACCTTGCTTGTAAAGGTTTGGTCGCCGCCTTCAAGGGCACCAATAGTGGAATCACGGCATCTCGCATCGTGTGAGGGCGTGAGGAGAATACGGTGGCCCTAGTGGCTTCTTGGGGAGCATTGTGCCTCCACACCGCTCTAACGGAGACGTACTTCCCCTCAAAAGGAAGGAACTCCGGTAACACATCCTCGTCTTCACCGTCTCCACTCTTGGTTATTTCGTGCCTTTACTTTTGCAAGCTTACTTATTGCTACATCTCTTGCTTGCTTGCGTGCTAGTTGTTATTGCATCATATAGGTTGCTCACTTAGTTGCATATCTAGACAACCTATTTGTTGCAAAGTTTAATTTGGTAAAGAAAAGCTTAAAAATTGTTAGTTGCCTATTCACCCCCCTCTAGTCAACCATATCGATCCTTTCAAACGTCATCATTGACTTTAATGGCAGCACTACCTCCAGACACGAAACTATGGATCATAGCGCGCCACTCTGCAGAAAAGCATTTCATTCTAAGAGTTTGTTGAAGAAAAGACCACTTGACTTTGTCATAAGCTTTTTCAAAGTCGATTTTAAGAACCACCCCATTTAGTTTTTTCTGATGCAATTCGTGAACTGTTTCATGAAGGACAACAACCCCATCTAGGATGTTCCTGCCCTGCATGAAAGCAGTTTGAGAAGAACGGACCACATGTTCAGCAACCGCATTTAGCCTAATCGTCGCTACCTTAGTGAATATTTTAAAACTAACATTAAGGAGGCAAATTGAACGATATTGTTGTATCCTTTCAGCCTCATTAACCTTAGGTAATAAAATAATTTCATCAAAGTTTAAGCGGAACAACTCTAGTTGGCCAGCGTGAAGGCATCCAAACAAGAGTAGGAAATCCTGTTTGATGACCTCCCAAAAATTCTGGCAGAACTCAGCGGGAAAACCATCAGGACCCAGTGCTTTGTTATGGTCCATTAGGACAGACAATTATATGACAACACTAACTTAGAGTGGCCTCCAATTTAACTCATAATCACTAGCAACTTAAATCAACACACGGCCTAACTGGTATATCCATTGCAAACACTAAGAAAGCAGATGCAGAGAATCCTAGACTCATAGAACTCACATAAAGCTGATGCAGAGAATCCTAGACTCATAGAACTAAAAGAAAATAAGATGTACTAGCAAAGTCCAGACCATGGACCTACTTCTCTAGGCAAAATTTCGTGTTTTGACCCTTTTTGTAAACAAATTCAGGATCTGACCCTCATTTGAAAAAAATTCGTGATCTGACCCTTTTCCTACCGCCATCATCCTTGGCGGTGAGGTATCGCCACCGCCACAGGCTATGGCGGTAGGACTTGATTGCGCCGTCACGGCCGTTTGACGTTGAAACTACCCTACCGCCATAGTCTTTGGCGGTAGGGTCTAGAATATATAATTTACGTATGGCGTCTAGTACTAGCATATTAACTATGTTGGCAGGTTGGCTAGCGCGTGCAGGTTTTAGGCTGCAGGTCTCAGGTTCGAACCTCCCTATTGCCAAATTTTTTGTTCATTTTTATTTTGCCCAATAAACAATAAACAATTTGTCCAGTTAATATTAGGATATAAATCATTTATAAAAATATATTTTTTTATTTATCTGTAACTGTTTAAAAAATTCGCTCAAAGATATATATATATATTTGCGGGAATTTTATAAAACAGTTACAGATAAATAAAAATATATTTTTATAACTAATTCATGTCCTAATATTAGTTGGACACATTATTTAATTTTTATTGGGCAAAATAAAAATAAACTAAAAATTGGCCTTGTCGAGGCTCAAACTCAACTCCTGCTGAACCAAACTCGCATGAGCTAGCCAACTTTCCACTAGACTAATTCTGTTCTAGTAGACTCCACATGTAATTTAAACCTTCCAGACCCTACCGCCAAAGACTATGGCGGTAGGGTATTTTCAACGTTGGATGACCGTGACAGAGCAGTCAAGTCCTACCGCCATAGCCCTTGGCGGTAGGCAGTGTTACCCTATCGCCAAGGGTTATGGCGGTAGGAAAAAGGGTCAGATCCCAAATTTTTTACGAACCAGGGTCAGATCCGACTAAACTTCGTAAAAAGGGTCAAAACACGAAAATTGGCCACTTCTCTACCTTCTGTGTGCATGCACCGTGTGCTTGCACAGTGCACGCTGTCTTTTCTCTCTACTGTCCAGTTCACGGTTTCCTCCTAGTGAGTAGTGCATAGTGTATAGTGCATAATGCATAGTACCCCGGCTTTTCAGTCCCTACCTCTCACCTATGACCTATAGAGCTCGCGAGATTCCCTCCAACGCCCATTCTTGTCATTCCCACCCCTGGTTTTCCTTCTTATGCATGTGCTTTTCGTCCCGTCCCATACTTTTTTCCTCTTGCACTTGCGCGTTCAGCCAACATATTGCGAAGGTTGACGACTTTGGCTAGAGGAGCGCCACAGTGTTATATCGTCGATATAGCGACGATATACCGATCCCTTAAAAACCTTGGCGTTAAGCTTACCAAAATTCAACACATAGTTTAACTGTACCAAGCACACAACACACCTAACCTCCGTGTGATATTAAGAAGATCTTTATAGATCTAGCGCAGGTCCCTTGCCGCTTGCAAATCAGAAGCTTATCTATGGGCTGCTCGACTGCTGCGTGAAGATGCAGCTATTGCTTCTAGCTGGTGCTCCATTTTGGCCAATGCTATGTAATAATTAATTAGGCTACAACTGAAATGCTTGTAATCCATCTAGCCATTTCTGAGTCACACATATATGCACACACAAGGTTGATATGTGCCTTTGTGGTCGGTTGTGATGAGTGATAAATAGAGACATATTAGAGCATCTCCAACCGTTTAGCCCCCCCCCCCCAGCGTAACCGACGAAGCCCTTTGTGTGTTTGTGTCGGCGATTTTTTCGGCTTGGGGGCACACATTTCCAGCCGTGCCCCCAGGTTTCGGCCCCCAAGTGCATAAAAATTCAAAGTTTTTTTCCCAACAAAAAAAAGACACAAGGTCGGCGATCATCGTGCCACAGGTCGGCAATCGAACATAGCCAAAGTTCGGGGATCAAAAGGGTAGGAACCATAGACATGATAATCCTTAAATGGCATGCTTTGTGGGAGAGCTCGGCGTGGTCGTGGGCGGATATTCCATGCTCGACGTAGGCGAGGGCGCAGTTACAGTGCTCGTTGTTGGCATGGGCGCGGTTGCAGTGCTCGGCGTTGGCGTGGGCATGGTCACTGTCGGTCCTGGCATCTGGTTCAAGATGAGGTCCTGCTCCACCAGGTACCATGCCTTCACCTACGGGTCCATCGTCGACATGTCTGCTCCCATCAGGAGCGCCAGGTCAGTGTTCCTCTTCTTCGCGTCGATGTTGGTCCTGAGAAGGTCGAGCTTGATGTCCTGATTCGTCAACAACGCCGACCACCTCGCCTCAGACTTCTCCTCCCGCCAGGGAGTGAAGTCTGTTTTAAACCCTGAGAACGTAGAGCTCGTCTAAAACAAACCATGTCCTCCAAATCTCTGAAATGCGTGTCCCGTCCTTTCTAATCCCGGCTCTTTTAACCTTTTGGGCGCATCCAAACGGTGGATTCCACGTGGCTTGGGATTTGCTAGGGATCGGGCTGAGTCAGCCGCCTGTAGGTGGGACCGAGCCGTTGTGCTCGTCCGAGGCACTGGTACTGGACGCAGCGCCACAAAACTTGGGAAATCAATTCACCTATTGGGCCTTTGTATGCAGTACTAGTTGAACGGTACTTAAGGAATAAATCTACAACCATTAGTACGTAATATATACTAGGATCTGTATTAGTATCTGCTCCGATTCTTTGAGGGGGGCCGATCAGGGGGGGTGTCTAGCCCCTGCTCGCCCCCCTGTCTCCGCCCCTGATCGCGGTGGCGCTGGGCAACAACTCGGACGGTGAACAGTAAGGTACTACATGGCCCATCTCCTCTATTAGTCGCCGCACCCATGGTCGCTCATATCTGCCATTTGTTTCGGGTTTTAGGATGGATTTGCGGACAATCAAACAGGGATTTGGGTTTTAATCGGTTTATTTTTCTATTATACGTTGTTAATGACTTCAAATGGTTGCAATGTAGGAGCTTTTCTTTGAATCCATGGATCCGGCAGAGATTTTAAAAGTGAGGTTTCACATGGAGGGGGGATTTATCAGAAGTGGGCCATCTCTGGATTATGTTGGTGGAGATGAGGCATATTTAGAGATTGAAAGGGACAAGTTGTCCTTGCAGGAGGTTAAAGGGTTTTTGAGAGATCACATGGAAGTGAAGGAAAGCATGAAGTTTTATTTTCTTATTCCCAGTAGAGAGTTAGTTGATGGATTAATTTTCCTATATGATGATGAAGGCTGCATGAGGATGTCAGATCATATCACTGATGGAGGAGTTGCTAATATCTATGTTGAGTACAATGGTGAACAGGATTTTGAGGGAAAAGAGGATAGTGGTTCTGATTTTGAAAATGAAATTCATTTAGAAATTGACAGTGAGGAGGATGTTCCTGTTGTTATGACTGATGAAGATTTTTTAAGTGGCAATGAAGGTGCAGGTGATGGTCTGTTTGTTCCTAATCCCAGTGGTGTCATTTCTGAAGTAATTAGAAGTCCCTTGAGGAGAAGACCTGCAACAATTGATTTTCCTCAAGTATCTCAATGTCCTCAGGTGGTCCATCCATCTTAGCCTAGTACAATAGCAGAGCATGCATCAGAACAAGTTGCACAGCAAGATGCACATCCGGATGCAACTACAAATGTAGAGCATGTAGTAGAGCAAGGACCAGTGCAAGGACCAGTGCATGGAGTAGACCAAGAAAATTCGGATTCAGAAGATGATAGTGAGTATGTGCCACATACTAATGACAGTGGATAGGAGTCAGAGGTTGTTGAGATGAGAAAATATGCAAGAAAATTTAGGGAAAAATGAAGATTCCAGGAAATGGGTGTAGTCAGATGCAACATGGGCTGTACCTATAGATTTCATTGCTAATGTTGAGGAGGTGGTAGAAGATATGGACTTTGAGTCATCTGATGAAGATTATAGTTATGATGAAGATAGTGATGGGGAGTTGAGCAGAAGGAAATCCAAATATGCAAGATTTGACCCAGAAACTGATATTCCACACTTTAGTTTGGGTATGGTTTTCAGGAGCAAAAACCAGTTTGTGAAGGCTATTAAAAGATATGATCTAGCAACCAAAAGAAGCATGAGATTCAATAAATCAGAGGGGGGCATGGTTAGGGTTCAATGTGGATGGCCTGGTTGCCCATGGCCTGTGTATGGAGCAAAGACTAGCAGGTGCTCTAGATTTCAAATCATTACATTTGATCATGAGCACAACTATGAACAAAACAGAGAGAACAAGCTTGTGACTGCTAAGGTTATAGCACGGAGGTATGAGCAGTTCATATTGACCAATCCAATGTAGAAGATTAATAGCATTAAAGCAACAGTAATGCAAGACATGTTTGCAGATGCGTGAACTTCTAAGTGCATGGCTGCCAAAAAAATTGTAATGGACAAGCTGTTTGTGTGGCATGAAGAGTGAGTACACCAAAGTCTTTGACTATCAGTTGGAACTTCTTAGGAGCGACCCTGGCAGTACAATGGTTGTTTGCTTGGATCCAACAGATCTTGAGAACAATTTTTTCCAGAAATTCTATGTGTGTTTCAAAGCAATGAAGGAAGGGTTTAAAGTTGGTTCCAGGAAAGTGATTGGTCTTCATGGTTGCTTTTTCAAAGGAGCGTGCCAAGGTGAATTGTTGGCTGCAAGAGGCAGAGATGCTAGCAACCAGATGTATCCTATTACATGGGCAGTAGTGGAGAAAGAAACAAATGAGAGCTGGAAATGGTTCATTGGGCTCCTTATTAAAGACTTGGGTATTAATGACCAAGGAGCTAGATGGGTTTTCATTTTTGACCAGCAAAAGGTACTAGTCCTACTTTTGTTATTTATTTGCTTGTGTTGTAAGCTATAGCATATGTTATTCATATTTACTTTTCTTTTGTTCATACATACTAGTCTAGTTGACATGTGTGCTATTTTTTAGAGGTTGATTACCAGCATGGCAGATTACTTGCCTAAGGCAGAACATAGGATGTGTACTGGGCACATATATGCTAATTGGAGGAAAAAGCATAGAGATCATGAATTGCAGAAAAGATTCTGGGCAATTGCCAAGTCTAGCAACAGGGAGGATTTCAACTACAACAAGGCTAGGCTAGCTCAAAAAACTCCTGAAGGTGCAAAATACATTATGCGGACAGAACCAAAACATTAGGCTAGAGCATTTTTTGCACTTGGAGCAAACTGTGAGTGTTGATAACAACCTATGTGAGTCCTTTAACAATTCCATTTTGGAAGCTAGGTACTACCCTATCATTTCACAACAAGAGAAGATTACAAACAAAGTATATGTCAGGATTCAGGCGCGGAGAAGCAAAAGTGCAAATGGACTAGAACAATTTGCCCTAATGTGTTCAAGAAATTAAAGGTCGGCATCAAGAGAACTCAATATATAAAGGTGCTTTGGAATGGCAAGGAAGGATTTGAGGTGAAGCACTTACAAGGCAGAGGAAGGAGGTACACAGTAAACCTTGACAAATGGACATGCTCATGTGGGTATTTCTAGCTAGCAGGCCTTCCATGCTGCCATGCAATCAGTGCCATCTACAAGAGTGGTAGAAAAATAGAAGATTACATTCACAAGTGCTATCATGTTGACACTTTCAACAAAATTTATGAGCATTGCCTGCAACCAGTTGAAGGTGAAGAAAACTGGCATGTCTCTCAAAACCCTAATCCAATGGCACCTGGCTATGTAGCCATGCTAGGAGCAAGGAAGAAACTGACAGGAGGAGAGAAGAGGGGGAAGCACCCAAGGGAAATAAGTTGAGTAAGCATGGTATTCAGATTACTTGTGGTTCATGTGGGAAGAAGGGACACAATAGGGAATCTTGCAAAAAGAATCTAGACAATAACAAAAGAAAAAGGCATTGCTTGCTAAGAAAGGAAAACAATGAGGGCCTTTGAGGTAATATATTGTTGTAGAACACTATATGCTATGTTTCTATAAAGGGTCACAATTTATATTTGTTTTGTCTTTATTTGGTTGCAGGAAGCACAAACAGAAGCAGCAGAAGCAGGAAAACACCACCAGCAGCTAACTTTCCACCAGCATAAGCAAGCTTTCAACCTACAACTGCCTAGAGCTCTCAACCAGCAACTAGAAGTTTCAAACCTCCTAGAGCAAACAAAAGAGCTGCAGCAACTGAGGCACCTGGAGGAAGCACAACTAGGGGCACGGGCAGGGCAGAGGAACATCTGGTAGTGGTTACATGCAGTACTTCATAGCAAGTGGAAACTTCTAAAGAAGTTCCTGATGCATGTTACTTTGGTTATGTGGAGAAAACCTTATGAACACGTAGTCATCTCAAGAGCAACTTATTTTGATTCTGGTTAAGTGGTACTTCTTTTAGATTCTGGATCCCTGTGTTGATTTTGAGCAAAACTTCGTCAGAGAAGAACAAAAAAAACAGAGCAGAGCAAAGAGAGGAACAGAGTAGCGAGAAGAAGAAGAACAGAGAGCAGAGAAAGGAACAGAGCATACCTGAACTTCTACGCAAGCATAGTACCTTCTTCCCAGATTTGCTGGACTCCATGAGATCCAGCGCGCCACCTTCTTCCCACAGCGGCCTCAGAAAATTGGCGGCTCATAGTCCATGGCCTGCTCTTGGTACGACACCAGCGACCTTGCTACTATCCCTCTCTGGTGAAGCCCTCCACCACGCGCAGCAGCAGAACCAAACGACGACGAGGACATCCTCCCTGTCGCCGCAAATCGCTGCCCACGGTCACCTGAACCCTAGTTTCTATCCCCTCCCGCGTCTTATGAAGTGGACCCATCCAGCGTGGCCTATTAAGGCAGAAATCCAACCATTAGACAGTGCCACATCACCAAATCCCACCCTTAACCATGCTTTACATTGCTAACGACTGGGATTAGAGAGGACAGGACACGTATTTCAGGGATTTGGAGGACAGGGTTTGTTTCGGACGAGCTCTACGTTCTCAGGATTTAAAATAGACTTCACTCCCTAGTGAGTAGTGCATAGTGCATAGTGCACAGTACCCCAGCTTTTTAGTCCCTACCTTCACCTATGACCTATAGAGCTCACGAGATTCCCTCCAACGCCCATTCTTGTCATTCCCACCCCTGGTTTTCCTTCCTGTGAATGTGCTTTTCGTCCCGCCCCTACTTTTTCCCTCTTGCACGTGCGTCTTCAGCCAACATATTGCGAAGGCCGATGACTTAGGCTAGAGGAGCACCATAGCGTTATATCATCGATATAGCGATGATATACCGACGCCTTAAAAATCTTGGCGTTAAGCTTACCAAAATTCAACACAAAATGCGGCAGTTTAATTGTACCAAGCACAAAACACACCTAACCTCCGTGTGATATTAAGAAAAGCTTTATAGATCTAGCGCAGGCCCTTGCCGCTTGCAAATCAGAAGCTTATCTATGGGTTGCTTGACTACTGCGTGAAGATGCAGCTACTGCTTCTAGCTGGTGCTCCATTTTGGCCAATGCTATGTAATAATTAATTAGGCTACAACTGAAATGCTTCTAATCCATCTGGCCATTTCTGGGCCACACATATATGTGAACACAAGGTTGATATGTGCCCTTGTGGTTCGGTTGTGATGAGTGATAGATAGAGTCATATTAGAGCATCTCCGGCATTTGGCCCCCCAACGTACCTGGCGAAGCCCTTTGTGCGTTTGTGCCGGTGATTTTTCGTCTTTGTGTGTGGGGGGGGGGCACACATTTCCAGCCGCGCCCCCAGGTTTTGCCCCCCAAGCGCATAAAAATTCAAAGTTCTCTTTCCCGCTACAAAAAACGACATGGGGTCGGCGATCATCATGCCACAGGTCGGCGATCGAACGTAGCCAAAGTCCGGCGATCAAAAGGGTAGGAACCATAGATATGAAAATCCTCAAATGGCATGCTCTGTGGGAGAGCTCGACGTAGTCGTGGGGGATCTTCCATGCTTGGCGTAGGCATGGGCGCAGTTGCAGTGCTCGTCGTTGGCGTGGGCGCAGTTGCAGTGCTCGGCGTTGCCGTGGGCGTGGTCACCGCCAGTCCTGGCATCTGGTTCAAGATGAGTCGCGCTCTGCCGAGTACCACGCCTTCACATGCGGGTCCATCACCGACATGTATGCTCCCATTAGGAGTGACAAGTCGGTGTTCCTCTTCTTCGCGTCGACGTTGGTCCTGAGAAGGTCGAGCTTGATGTTCTGCTTCGTCAACAACGCCAACCACCTCGCCTCGGACTTCTCCTCCTGCCAGGGAGTGAAGTCTGTTTTAAACCCTCAGAACGTAGAGCTCGTCTGAAACAAACATTGTCCTCCAAATCCCTGAAATGCGTGTCATGTCCTTTCTAATCCCGGTCTCTTTTAACCTTTTTGCGCGCATCCAAACGGTGGATTCCCACGTGGCTTGGGATTTGCTAGGGATCGGGCTGAGTCAGCCACATGTAGGTGGGCCCGAGCCGTTGTGCTCGTCCGAGGCGCTGGTACTGGTCAAGCCGGACCAGGTCGCCCATCTCCCTCGACTAGTTTGCCTCGACCCTTCCTCTCCTTTCTCTCCTGCGACGCCTGGGCTCCTGGCTATCGGCGGTGTCGGCAGCCTGGATGATCGAGGCGACGCTGGGCGACAACTGGGGTTGTGAACAACAAGGTACTACATGGCCCATCTCCTCTGTTAGTCGCCGCACCCATGGTCGTTCATATCTGCCATTTGTTTCGGGTTTTAGGATGGATTTGGAGACAATCAGACCGGAATTTGGGTTTTAATCAATTTATTTTTCTATTCTAGCTTGTTAATGACTTCAAATGGTTGCAATATACTCCCTCCGTTCCAAAATAGATGACTCAACTTTATACTAATTTTAGTACAAAGTTAGTACATAGTTGGGTCATCTATTTTGGAACGGAGTAGGAGATTGTCTTTGAATCCATGGACCCGAGAGAGATTTTAAAAGTGAGGTTTCACATAGGAAAACTCCTCTAATCAACCAGCGGATCACGTCGTATCGTCCATCGCTTCCCACACAGGACATGTGTCCTCTTTGGATTTGAATTTTTGCAATAAGTCCTTTGTTACAAAAATTTCTGTAACATGATCCCTGTTGCATAAAGATTCTGTAATTGGTCTTTTAAATTTCTGCAACAAGATTCTGTTGCAAAAAAATAAACTGCAACAAGATATATGTTGCAAAAAAATTCTGCAACAAGTCATGTGTTGCAGAAAATAAAAAAGCATAGGCTTGGGCGATTGCAACAAGCTGGTTGTTGCAGAGAGCCTTCCGCAACATCACTCTTGTTGCAAAGGAGTGGTTCCTTACGTGAAAAGGTTGAACCAAGGCCGGTCCTGAGAATTCGGGGGCCCGGGGCGAGGCTATAATCTGGGGCCCTTAACATAAAAAATGAACTAATGGCTTATGGAGGAGTCTCTGTGCCTATCTAGTTATTTTTATAAATGCATATCCATGTTTAATACGAGCCTTGTACTACAACTATAGGACTACATTATATGTATGAGGTCTCAAAAGGTTGGAACAACTTCAACTCGTTAAAGGATTTGTGGCACTCTGTGATAAATGTTAACAATGACCTCCGTAAGGGACTTGCTTCCCTTCTCATGCTTACATCGTGGGAGATTTAAAGTGTGAGCAATGCCCGGGTTTTTTGAAATTGTTCATCTATGCGGGACACCATCTTTGGTAAGATCAAAAGAGAGGTTGTTTTGTCAGAAAAGGCAGGGGGCAAATGCTTATGATCTTTGATGCCACCAGAGTAGTTCATTGTAGCAACGGCCTTTTGGTAAGTATTATATGTAATACTCTTCTTAATTAATGCGACGAGGCAAAGCCTTTGTCTCTTTTTCGGGGAGAAATGTTCAGAGAGACATGTGACTCCATGAATGGTCCTGAAAGAAGTTTGCATAAAAAATGCAGAGTAGGGATGCACATTTTTCAGTTCATGGCATGTGCTAATCCCAATAGAAATTAAGATAGATGAGCCAATCCATACCAGTGAGAACAAAATTATTTCATCCACTTCTTCAAAAATAAAACGACAGTGCCATGATACTGCAAATTAACTCTTACCTTATTGTGCATCTAAGTAAATCAAGAGTTAATTACCTCAAATGCTAGTCATTGCTCGGTTCATCTCAAAACTAGATTCACAAGAGGGATCATCATCCAGAGCCTTGCTCCCGTCATGATCTGTTTTACATCTACACCACAATTATATCACAACTAAACTGCAGAAACAATGGAAGGTGCTGACCTACCTGAAACATGCACACCTCCGTAGACGAACACATCACCGGTCCGCCTCCGAGCTCCGCAGCGCAGCCACATCGATCCCATGTGATGCGGGCTTCCTTCCTTAGACTACCCATAGTGGGAATAACATAGATAGTAACATCACACATATCTAGATAAAAAAAATGATGTGGCAAGCAATAAATGAAGAAAAAGATGTATGCGATAACATAGCTAGTTACTACTAATATGAGTAACATCACACATATCAAGGCAAGACGAGTCTATAACCTTATAAATAAAGTATTGCATGTTACCACATATATGTTACTCTCCACTATAAAGATAGTAACATGAGCATGAGAAAATACGAAGGAGAACCTGGGCACCTTATATGCAAAAAACTAGTAATTCAAAAAATATCAAAAAAATTCCAAATCTTTTTTGGTATCAAACATGATCAAGTATTCTAATACTATAAAAATATTCGTCAGAAAATGACTTTAGTTGCTTCCTGGGTCGAAGATTTGGCACAAAACGCTATATACAAGTACTATACACGCTATATTGTCGTCATAAACTTGTCTTTTTCCCCGGAAGTCAACTGGAATCATTTCTTGTCCAAACTTTTTATACGAGTACAATACCTGATCATCTTTGATTCCAAACAAGATTTGGAATTTTTTGAACTTTTTTTGAATTACTAATTTTTTTTGCGCATATAGGATGCACCGATATCCAAGAGCATCAAGTTCACGTCCCATGGGCATTGTTACTACTCTATGTTACTACCCATTATGGCTGGTCTTATTCATCTGCCGCAGTTTGGTCAGGAGGCGAAAGGCGGCGTGATGCGTGCATGATGGTTCGCTCAAGTCACTTCCTTTTTTACGATGTTGTTACGGCCGGGATGTATCGCTCCAGTTACGGTAGTTGCTACTAATTGGGTCGTCAAATAAAGTGTGCTAAACAATGGAGACCTTAACACAAAGATATATAGTATAATTGGTTTGCTACCAACATTTGGTATTGCCAATATTTGGCTAGGCAACATTTGGTAAAATCAAAAGTTGCCAACATTTAGCAACTTCTTGTGAGATTGGCAATGAAAATTGGCAAGCAACCAATCTCTACCCACATCTTTGCAGTTGTCAAAATTTGGCATGCCAACTTTTAGCATCAAACCAATCTCTATCTCTACCTAATAATAAAGCAAATTGGGTTTCGGCGGTCCGTCACGCACTTTTGCAGAAACCCCCTTGCGTTTTTTATGAATTAACCCGCAGTACACATTTAAGTCATAACGAACCGTTATTTTACATTTTTACGGAAACCCCCCTGACGTATTAGATAATTCACCCGCCAATCATATATAAGTCAAACACATGTTTTTCTAAATTATCCGTATCTTTTAAACCGTAACTCCGATTTTAACATGTTATATATGAAAATTGATTAGAAAAATGTGTAGAATCTGAATATGATGTTATTTTGTTTGCTAAATATTTTTTAAATATTATTTTGGAAGATATTTAAGTCAAACAAATATTTTTCTTAATTATCCATATCTATTAAACCGTAACTCTGATTTTAACATGTTATATATGAAATTTGAATAAAAAATATGTAGAATTTGAATATGATGTTATTTTTACCTATTAAATATTTTAAAATATTATTTTAAAAGCAAACTTGTAACCTATAGGACACGTCCGTTTTTCTTTAAATCATGACGATCCGGATTGCAAATAAACAACCACTAAAATCGTAAAGAGACGAAAGAAAACATCGATAACCACACATGAGCACCTCTGAACAAACTGGTAGGGAAAAACAACATTCAAACACACTTTGGTTTGTGTGAACACCGAGGCCATCAAGGTGAGAAGGAGGATAAGTGGCAACACAAAATGATGCCTCGCTAAAATAAAGGGCATGAACATATTATGGTTATTGGGTTAAGAGTGTGTGTTATTTTTTTTCTCCCGTTGCAACGCACGGGCTCTTTTGCTAGTTATGCTTATACACATATGGGGCCCCTCCCCATTAGCCATTGGGGGCCCAGGGCGGCCGCTCCCTGCCCCCCCTTAGGGCCGGCCCTGGGTTGAAAGTCTTTTTTTTTTTTAGCATTGGGTTGAAAGTCTTTACCACGCCCATCCAATGGTCAACAAGCCGGCCGGTATTTTTTTATTATCCGCCGGCCGACGCGTAACGTGGCCCTTCCACATGGGGATAAACGAATTTATCAGAATTGGGCCATCTCTGGATTATGTTGGTGGAGATTGGAGGCAAGGGCAAGCCCTCCCGCATGGCCCAGCCCATTCCAGCCCAATAGAAGCCCTGGAGGCATACCAAAACCCTCGTCCTCGACCACTCCCCCCACCCTATTCCACCGCCCCCTTCCTCCCGCCACCACACCAACCTCGCCGCCGGCCTCACTCTCCCCCCTCTCTCTTCTCCGCCCCACCCCCGGCCCCCCGCCACCGGAGCGCGCCGCCCACCCGCGTCCACAGAGCGCGAAACCCCTCTCCTCCCGCGTTTTACTTGCCGGCTCGGCCGCGATGATCTCCGCCATGTCCTGGGTGCCGAGGGGCGCCGCCAAGAGCGTTCCCATCGAGGCGGAGCCGCCCACCAAGGAGGAGATCGAGGAGGCCATGAAGAAAATCGCCCTCGGCAGAGAGTAAGCCCCTGCCCTCCTCTTCCCTCCCTTCCTCGCCGCGCCGCTGCGTTCTAGTATAATGAAAGCGTGATGCTTTCTTGCAGGGCCGGGAGCGACGCTGACGACGCGGACGGGGACGAGGACGACGACGCCGTGATGGAGGTCGACGGCGCCGAGGACGAGGAGGTCGACGAGGTCGCCCAGGCCAAGGCCGCCGCCAAGGCGCTCGGGACCAAGAGCAGCTCGGGCTCGGCCGCCGTCGGCGACGTTTCCGACGGGCTCGCCGAGCTCAACATGGACGCCTACGACGACGAGGAGGATGGTAGGCGCTCGCGCTCCCCTGACTGACCCCTCCCTTGAGTTTGTTCAGGTCTCGACTGATACTTGAGCTGTAACTTGTGTTGTGGTCAGGGCTCGAGCTTTTCAGCACTGGGCTGGGGGACTTGTACTACAAAAGCAACGAAGAGGACCCCTATATCATCAAGAACGATGACGATGTGAGTATGCTTTCCCTTGGCATGATAGAAATATGCTAGTATTGACTATCCAGTTTGAGGTGAATGACGCCCCTTCGCTGGCTGCCTTATTAGGACGATGACGAGGACGACGATGAGGAGATTGAGGACATGACTATCAAACCTACTGATATAGTGATTGTTTGTGCTCATAACGAGGATGAGTTCAATTCTCTCCAGGCAAGTGTCGAGTAACATTTTCTTATCGCATCTTGTGAAAATGATGCTCTGGTTCCTTCTTTCGTACTCCTCAAAGAATGTAAAGACCAAACCTTTATGTGTAGCAATCGAATTCTGGGCTTAGTGCTGGTTGTATTGAGTAAATATGTAAGATTGATTAATGCATTCATACAGAATATACTTAGCTCACATTAGTCTCCATATATTACTCTGCCTCTCTTTGCTGCGGGTTACTAGCTCATATAGCCTCTGTTTTCGGTTGGATTGCATGAAGGTGTGACCAGTGGCCTTATTATGTATGACAGGTTAGTATAGTGGAAGAATTGGAAGATGGGGATCCTAATATGTTTGTGCACCATGAGGTCCCTCTCTCTGATTTTCCACTCTGCACAGCTTGGATGGATTTTAACCGTCAGGATGGCGAACAGAAAGGTAAAATTGTGGTTTCACTTGAGTTTTGACAAGTAAAGAGTGCCAAATTGTTTCTGCAGAAGAAAGCTATATGCTAAGGCTTTACTCTATTCCTCATCTTGTGTTGCAGGGAATTTCATAGCTGTTGGCACCATGGATCCTACAATTGAAGTATGGAACTTGGATGTTGTAAGTTTTCAGAAACACAGAAGACTATTATTTCATATGGCCATGAATTGCTTTGCTTCAAAGAATTTATGTACTGTTTTGTGGACTTTGATGTTATTTAACAGGTTGATGAAGTCGAACCACATTTTGTGCTAGGAGGAGTTTCAAAAAAGAAGAAAAAAGCTAAGGGGAAAAAGGTATGCTACTAATATTTCATTGTTGAACTACTTTGAAGTTTTTGATTGCTTCTCGTGACTCCTTTTCTTGCTCTATTGCAAAGTCTCACCCGACAATCTCGCCCCCACACCCCCTCCCACCCCCAATTTTATGCTGTTTCCCCCTTTGATTTCCATGGCAACCCCAGCAGGTTATCATGTGGGGGAATCTGCTATCTGGTCTCGTAATTTTTAAACTTTAGGCTAGATTGAGATTGACTGAGAGTCTTTGACCTAACGTTGCCAGTCTGTTGCCAGTGTAGCTTTCTAGCTTTGTATCCCCCTTAATGTGCTGAAATGGTGGTTAAGATCCAGGCTAACTCCACCTAAACAGAAGGCAGATGAAATGAGGTTGAATTGATCTCGATTGTTCATTGCTTAGTACATTACACAGGTCCTAGTAGGTTCAGTAAGTTAAGGTGCAGATTGGGTTGCTTTTTAGCTGCCAAATTGACTTTGTTTGTGCAAAATGATGCTGATTGTATGAGGGTACAATGTGTGTAGAGCAAATGTCGGTACTTGTTTTCATGATATTATGATTCACGTATGCATGTGCGCAGTTGATCATTCATTCCTTTCTTAAAACCTGAGCTTCATTATTCATACTGCATGTCATGTGCAGGGAAAAACATACAAGAAGGGTAGCCATAGAAGTTCTGTGCTTGGTCTTGCATGGAACACGGTGGTGAGGTGTGTTTTGGTTTCAGCTCAAGCGATTGTGTCCCCTGCTCTCTCTTCACTTATTGCCCCCTGCTGATGACTCCTTTACTTCAGGAACGCTCTAGCCAGTGCAAGCGCAGACAAAACTGTGAAAGTTTGGGACATGAGTGCTGGTAAATGTTTAGTCACATTGCAACATCATGATGACAAGGTAATGGTTGATAGTACATTCTTCTTATTGACTTATGTATGTATTGGCCCGAAATATTCTTATGGCATATCAAGTTAATTTTCCTTCTGCCCAACATGTAGGTTCAATCAGTTGCCTGGAGGTCACCTGAAGTTCTTCTCAGTGGATCTTTTGATAGAACAATTGCCATGGTAATGGATGTCCTTGCCCATCATGTGAATTATTCTCCTAAAATTTCTGCTGCTGCTTATTACGTATTCTGGTTGTTTGTCACTTGACCAGATTGTATCAGTGTGCTGACCTCTAGCATGTCAGCAAATAATAATCTCGTCCGCTTGTGTAATTGAGCTGTGGATACTAACCAGTTTTGGATGAGTAGCCACTAATTAAAGGCGACCATACTAGTTATATAACATATTGCTTACCACTACCTTCTTCTTTTGGTTCTGGTAGTTCACCTTCATAGGAGAGGATAATCCTGTTGCGTTACCGTAGATATTTTGAGATGCAGTTCAGTGTTTATTTGACATTCTTGTTGAGAAGGTTGTTGCATATTTTTATATATTTTGTGCTTATATCCACTGGACTTATATTGGTTACATTTTACAGACAGATATGAAAGACACTGAACAATGTTGTCATAAATGGCCTGTCGAAGCAGATGTAGAGAGCTTAGTTTGTGATCCACACAATGAACACTCCTTTGTGGTAAGTGATTTCATTGTATTTTACTGTTCAACTCAGTTATCTGTCGTTTTATAGAACGATTTGAAATTTCTGACAGACAACAACTTTCTGCTGAACTTTAGTGAGGTTTCCATTAGAAACAGTATAAATTGAAATCCAGATGAATACAGTTCTGCTCTTCCATGAAGCAAGTCTATAGTTATCATCTTTGGATCCCTGCATTTAATTATTTAAGACTATACTAAGTCATAATCTCAGAATGAATTTGTATTTGTGATTTTCTTTTTGGTGCATGTGTTATATACTCGATGGTATGATAATGTGGCAGCTGGATCTTGCAGGTTAGTCTTGAAAATGGGATGGTTCAAGCGTTTGATATTCGGACAGCCTCGTCAAATTCAAATCCTGGACAGCCGATGTTTACTCTGCATGCACACGAAAAAGCCGTTTCTTCCATATCCTTCGCCCCATCTACCCCTAACGTATGTTACGTTTTCATTCTATTGTGCTAAATAAAGCGAGGTGTAGCCACATGAACCCAATTACTGACCCTGCCTTTTTTTTGCAGTTCTTTGCAACTGGTTCAACTGACAAAATGGTGCGTTTATTAACTTTGCGCTGAAGAAGCTATTAACACTTGCGGTAATGATCCAACCAGTTGCTAACATATCTATCTGTAACCACAGGTGAAGCTCTGGGATCTATCGGACAACCAGCCTTCGTGTGTCTCGTCGCTGAATCCTAAGCTTGTACGTATTCTGACCGAATTACACCCCTTGTCCATCTGTAAAAGGAAAGAATTACTGCAATGTGGAGCTATATTCTGTTCCAGGGTGCTGTACTATGTTGCTCATCCATCTGTTTTGTTGTTTCCAGGGAGCTATATTCTCGGTGTCGTTTTCGATCGACAACCCCTTCCTGTTGGCGTGCGGAGGATCGAAAGGCAAACTGAAGGTAAGCACCATGCCCTCTGTATACACTTGTCTGTCGAAGCTTCATGTGTGGCTCTTCCACTGATAGACGCTCTTCTCCCGTGTTTGGCAGGTCTGGAACACGCTGTCGGAACCCGCCGTCGCCAACAAATTTGGGAAGGGGCGGCAAAATGCACCAGCTCTGCGAAGCGAATCCCCCACAGAATGATGGGCTGGAGCTGTTTCTGGCTATGTGATAGGATAGATTTTCCCGCGTTTCAGTTTTGTTACTGGGTGAAATGTAATGGGAGCATGGATTTATTTATATATGTACAACCAAACGACAGCGGAAATGGATCTGTAGTGAGAGTTGGCAGTTTATCATGGAATCCGTTTTATCTGGACCTGGAAAAAGGAAGTCAAGTTAGCTGTTTCATACTCCCTCTGTTTTAGAATGTAAGGTGTATTAGTTTTGAGAGAGAAGTCAACTTAGCTGTTTTATACGCCCCTCTGTTTCAAAGCGCCATTGACCAGTTCATGGGCATTCAGTTGAATATAATTCATACTACCTCTCATTCAAAATATAGACCTAATTAATACTATTGCTAATAGAAGTAGTACTATACCATACTCCCTCCGTTCCCAAATATTTGTCTTTCTGGTGACTACATACAGAGTAAAATGAGTGAATCTTCACTCTAAAGTATGTCTACAAAGATCCATATGTTGTAGTCTATTTGAAATTTCTAGAAAGACAAATATTTAGGAACGGAGGGAGTACATGGCAATAAACATTGGAGAATTACAATTCGGACATATATAGAAATGTATGAACATAGGAGATAATTCCGACAAACAATAATTTCTTAACCTGTTCGTATTTTGCCACCAAGTTCTGCAAACTTGTCTAAAAAAGGAGAAACATAATCTTGATTTATGTGCCTGGGGACTTCAGTGAGGGTACATACTATGGAATAATTCCAAATTTATTGCTTGGTGTTTACTGCACGGGATCGGGGTGAGTTATAACACCGGATCTCTATTCTCTCAGTCTCTATATATATATACGAGATTGCGAGGAAAATATTCTACGTAGAACAAGTAAATATTTCTCATTGACAACCAAAGTGAATGCCTGCCTAGCTACTGCTGTATCGGCCGGGGTATGGACACATACACAATTCGCATCCTTGCACTAGCCCTACTGTCTCTATATCTCGTATGCTCTGCTACCGTTGCTCAATGTAAGCACACCAATCAGGTTATGCACACATAATTTTTCCCAGTTCTCCTGGAAGTATGTAGTAGAGCTACTAAAGGCCTTTTTTCATTTGTTTCATGTCTAATCTGTTGCGCTGTTATTTATTCACTCTAACTTTTCTTTTGCATAACAGTTGTTTCTTTGTTTTCCCATAGGCCGAATCATAGATGGCATCAATAGCGAGAAGATCGATTTACCAAACGGGCTATGCGTTAAGAGCAAATGCCGCAGTACTCCAGAAGATTGCTTCTGTTGTTTGGCAGATAACAACTGCCACTGGACTATGGCCGAATGCAAGGCAGCGTGTAAAAAATCCTCGTCTTCACAAGACATGCTACTGGCGACGACAACCCCTCCTCCTTTACCTGCTCCTTAGTTTTCCAGCCTAGTCAAATTGGCTTACATATTTATTTGTCCCAAGAGAGAAATAATGCCTGATATATGTGTGGTAATACAATCGTGCAATAAGATCAAGTAATACTCAAGCAATTGTTGCTATTTGGTTCGGCAAATTGCATTTAAACTTTTACCAATTATGCCGGCTAAGTTCTAGCTAGTACAAGATCGCGGTATGAAGGACCTTCACACTTTGCTACTTCTTATTGTCTAGAAATTGTGGAAGCACCGAAATGATACGCTACTGTCGTGGAGTGCATCCCTCATGGAACAAGATCACGGTATGAAGAACCTGCACACTTTGCTATTTCTCGTCGTCTGGCAATAGTGGAAGCACCAAAATGTGGTGGTTTTCGACGGAGCTACTCCAACGGTGCACAGGGTGATCTTCGCTGGAGGCCAGGCTACTCCGAGGGGATCTCAAGATTTTATTTGTCGAGGTGTTTAGGCGGGTGAGTAGTGAGTAGTTCACTTGTATGGCGGAGTCACGTGGGCTTGTGCACGAGTTGTAATTTGGTGGACAGGGTTCTATCCCTCTTCTTTTATTAACACAAGATACACACTCGTGCTTATTCTAAAAAAAAGTTTCTAGCTAGTAATACAAGTATACAACCTAAGCAATGTGAGGCCTAAACCACAAGTGTTTTTTCTTGATACACCTACGTGCAGCGAGCGAATATGAACAGATCGATTGCCATGCGGAGAAAAGAGGCAATGAGTCTCTTGAAAACAAGATCTCTATGTGGTTCTGATTCAGCACTGAAACACATCTCTAGTTTTACAAAGATCTCTAAGAACAATTCCCACACTACTGATTTAAGAAAGTTGATTAATTGGAGAGAGGCGTTTTGGAGGCCGAGCTCCATGGAGGCCTTTATTTTTGAAAAATTCAAATTCTAACTTTTATGGTTCAAAAAATTCTGAAAAAATATGCGTGTATGTAAGGATGTAACCCACATGTGTGTAAAAATTCATGATGAAATACCTTGAGTTGCGACCTGTACAAAAAAGACAAATTTATGATCTGAAAGGATGAATATATAGTATCATGTGTTAAACCACCCTAGACTTGTCTTTTTTGCACAGCCCTCATTTCAATGTATTTTGAACTGAAAATTTACACGCATGTGTGTTATGCCTTCATGTATATCTGTATTTTTTCAGATTTTTTTAAAATGTAAAAATATGAATTTTGATGAAATTTCAAATTTGAATTTGAAGGCCTTACTAGAGGCCGAGCTCCAAAAGGGATTTCCGGATTAATTGTGCATATAAAAGTTGTTAATACATACTTATAATTAAAACATATGAGATTATAAAAGGTAAAATCATGTAGCAAAGCGAAGGGACGATCTGAACAAGCAACAGAGAAAAGATTGGTAATTCCCTCTGTACAGAGAGACATAATCTTAACGCCAAGCACAATCATAGTCAATCACCTGGAAAATTTCTTCCATGTCTTAGCATCACTTGATCCGTCGTGTCATTGCAGCAAAAACTAGAGGAAAACACTTTATGCTATACGTATGTGTATGCTAATAAGCAATTTTTCTTAACACAGTACAATCGCAACCGGTCATATAAACGCACATACACTCATCTCTATGAATACACGCACATCCTAATTCATATACCCTATGAGCAGCTTTGAGATACCGAGCCAACGTAACATCTTGAGATTAACCAAGTTGTCATAGATGTCTTCATAGTCGACAGAACATCTCCTCTGATACTTTTACTGAACGCACATCGTCGAAAGGGCTGAAATAAATTCAGAAAAATGCGACCATCAGTGCCAAGTCTAATAAGCAATTGTCAGATGCCTCGTGCACCATCAATACTATTTGGTGTTCATCGGGGCGTTTCAATGACATAGTGAATGGTCCATGCGCTGTGGCATCGTGGTGGTCAGCCGAGTATTAGAGTGGGTCGTTCTATATTCGTTGCGTGGCTGTGTGTCCTCATGATCATGCGTTGCTAAAGGAACTTATGGCACCTGAAGCTACCAAGCGATCCAGATCCCGGTGCGGTGATGGAGTTGATGATTAAGAGCCCTACGAGACAGGGATTCATTATGTAAGTTGTGGCCCCACGTATGGGTGCTCACAGAATCGACCAGGGACGTGCTACTAGGGTGGATACTGGCACACAAGGACAAGGCTGACCTTCTAATGCACGATCATGCATTGGATTTGGTGACAAATGCAACCAAGGATGAGAGGGGAGGTGGTCGGATGAAGTAAAAGGAGCTTGTATGGTACGTATTTTATTATGAACAGAGAGATAATAAAAAACATAAAAGGAAGCCTACACCAGAATCGGCAAAACAAAATCAACGAAGATAGCAGTCATACATCTTTGACAACACCTCCACCACCATTTTTTTTTTTTTTTTTTGCGGGTGACCTCCACCACCATTTCGCACGCAGAGCCGACCTACTTAGTTAATCTTTGCACCTTTTCAAACATGGAGGGAGTACTACTCAACATGGGCGTGCTCTATTTTCGGCCTGATTTGATTTTGAAAAGTTAATCCAATCTTTTTCACAGCTGTATGGCTGCGATTCTCCAGCATGTGTCCGTGTCATATTGTCTTCGTACGGTTTGTGTCGTCTGCGTTTTGACGAGCAATATCTGAAGAGTTTCAAATTTAAAGGAAATGTAGCTTTCAAATACATACGAGTATAAGAAAAATCTCACTTCTTGTTCAAAAAAGGAGTAAATCGCAGCTAGCTCACCAATCGAATTATGCACCAACCGTACGTTGCATGCAAATGGCTTGTTTGAACGTCCAGCTCTATCTGCATAATAGACGACGTCCAGGGACTGTATTCCATCCATATACTCCCTCCGTTCCGAATTACTTGTCGCACGTATGGATGTATTTAGATGTATTTTAGTTCTAGATACATCCATTTCAGCGACGAGTAATTTGGAACGGAGGGAGTACGTTCTAGACGTAGGAATATTTTCTAGATTCTAGACTAGATTCAGATAGGTATCCCAATATTCAAACCTCTCTATCTCTAACATAGATTGCCAGCCAGCCGGAGGCCGGAGCTATATATATGCTCTCCACGATTGCACCATCCACCCATCCTCCTCTCCAGCCCGTCCCTTCCCTCACGCCCACGATGGCGCTCTCCAAGCACACCGTCGCCGTGCTCTTTACCCTGCTAGCCATCGCCGCGACGCTGCAGCCGTCCGACGCGAGGCTCCGGTCCGCCGCCGCAAACCAAGAAGAAGCCAAAGCCACCACCACGGCCGATGGAGGCTCCCCGTCTCTGCCCAGCCTGCCACTGCCTCAGATCCCCGGTATGCCCAGCCTACCACCAATATTCCGCTCCCTTTTCCCGCCACTGCCCCACATCCCCGGCCTGCCTCCGCTCTTTGGGCCGCTCCCAGGTGCGCCGCCATCCCAAGGGTTGCCTCAGATCCCCGGCATGCCACACATCCCACTTCCCACCCGCTCGCCAAGCCCGCCGCCGCCGAAGGAGTGCCTGACGCCGTTGACGGCCATGATACCGTGCATGGACTACCTCACCAACATCACCGTGTTCTCGCCGCCCAGCACCTGCTGCGATGGACTCAAGTCGGTCGTCAGCAGCGCGCCGATCTGCCTGTGCCATGGTCTGAACAACAATGGCGGCATGAGCAAGCTGTTCCCCAAGCCCATCGATCCCATCCGCATGCTCATCCTTCCGGCTAGGTGCGGCGCCATGATACCCTTCCAGACGATCTTCTCGTGTGGCAGTAAGTTGCACCAACCCCTGCTGTTTTTTGTTTTCTTATATATTCTTCTTTGAAGGAGATTGATTAACTTGTGATGATCTGACAGCCCAACCATTGCCGCCGCTGACGCCTCCAGCTACGTCTCCGGCGCCTCCTGCTGCTGCTGCTGCTGCTGCTTCTCCCGCGCCATCACCATCACCTTGAGGTGATCTTGATTTCTCATATATGCGTTGAACAACAGCCTTAAATTATTTCTCTAGTGACTAGTATTATGTTTAGCCTCTGACATTATTTCCGCCTTTGCGTTTTTGTGTTGCAGAATCACCCTAGCTAGAGTGGCAAAAGGATGGATGCATGGATCGAAGATGGTTTCGTCAGGATTAGATATATCTTTATCTGGATATATAGAGTCGAATTGTCGCTTTAGTTGGTTTCTCTTAGGTAGAGAGACAAATATCGATCAGCGCGTTTAGGGGTTCAGGTCAGGCTGCAAGTGGGACTGTCCGCGGGAAGCCCGCATCCGCCCAACATCCGCCGCATAGTATAAGTGGAAAGCCCGCATCTGCCGGCATATTTTTACACGGGATAAGTGGGTTTAGCGGGCAACCCAAATCCAACAACATGACTGAAAGTGAATATTCCTGCACTCAAATAACAGCGGAGTACAAGCGCGTACAAGCACGTCAGGCAGCATATACAAATACTCAACTGTTCATGTTCATGCATACTGAATAGTGATTGTAGAACACGAGGACTTCTGGTGCCGGCAAGCATGGGTAAGTTACCTGAAGCTGGACATCGTGCACCGTCAAAACATGGATCTGGTGTACAAGCTGTCGCTGGCTCGCTGCCCACACGGCTGTGGAAGACGGATGGACAGGCAGAGAATGAGTAAATGACTGATCAACGAGAGAGATGGATGTGTGTCGTTGCTTGCGGATGGCACCATACAAACGCGAGGCTTTTTCCAAGATCGTGATGATAGCAAAGATGCGTCGTCCATGGCGGAGCTGGGCCGTGACGTTGTGGCGGCATCCATGGCGGACTGGGACGACCATGATAAAATCGGACAACGACGATGCTGTGGCGGCACCGTGGCGGCCATGACGGAGTTGGAAGATGGCGTTGTGGTCATGGCGAAGCTACACGGCGGCGGGCCCTGATTCGAGGAAGTGAGAAGGAAGTGGGCTCGCGGGCGCCGCAGGACAAACCCACGTATCCCACATATCCAGTCGCTCTATCCGTGGGTGTCCACCAACACATATTATGTGGGCTTTTATGTGGGCACCGCGGGCAGCCCGCGTCCACTTGCAGCCTGAGGTTCAGACCGTACGTCGTAGTACGTAGTTGCTAGTGCTAGTTAGTTTACATTCAATCATGTAATCGCTATTGGATAATATATAAACTAGATGCATATTATGTTATTGCTGCCCATAATTGTGTTGTTTGGGTGATGGCCCAGAACTAATGCTGGGTTGACGTGATCTAATGTACTATATGCGCGTGCATGCTGGTTCAGCGGTTCTGTTCATTCAAACGAGATAATTAAGTGTGAACTTCCGAAAAATTCAAGAGCAAAAGTATATGTCACTCTAACCGGACAGTGGACAGCGAAGTTTCTCTGTTTCGTGGCTTGTAATCGTGGGCATTAGATGAACTCGGAACGGTCATCATCATCAGCAGTGCGTAGTTGATTTTCCTGAAGTTGAACCACGGCGCCCCGGCATGCGCAACAGCAGCGCTAGCTCCGTCAGGACAGGGCAGCATGTCACACGCGTGCGTGCGGCTTGTGTCGTCGCGTACGTACGGTCTACAGTCTTGCACGTGCCACGGCAAAGAAGGCAGAAGCAGAGCAAAACTTGAGAAAGAACAGTGCAAAGTGCAAACCAGAGGAGGGAACAAGTCCACAAGGAACAGAGCAAAGCTGAGCCGTACAAAGTTATCAGGGCATATTTTCAACAACCTTTTTCCCACTAGTACAAAGTTACCGTTATGTTTGTATCAAAGTCATCAGGTCTATGGTTCGTATATTATAATATTTTATTTATACACATAAGTTTTCGGGTATGTTTCTTAATAACTTCTTCCCTTTCATTTTATGTTTACACCTTTTCGTTTGTAGTTTAGTTAAAATCCTTTTTTACTCGCTTCCCTAGCAACTTATAGAGTAGATTATTTTAAACTCCGGTTTGGGTACCTACGAAACTACAAAAGTGATAGCGTAGTTGTAGGTTTTTAGTACCTTCTTTATCGTTCTATGTGGATCTTTTTTGAAAGATCCAGCAAATTGGTGGCTTCAATTAGATTTAACAGAAAGCAGCGAAAGAACAACATGAGGAGGATCCGAAGATCAAAGAAAAAGGAAAAATGGCAACCCTGTTGGCCGCAGAACAACACCTACACTTACAAGGCGAAACACCATCCACCCACAGCAAGCACAAGGCGCAACACAGCTCCGACTCCGAAGAACTTCGGAGAACAAAGCAAGGTTGGCGTCACACAAGATCGTCAAACGGACCACCTGTTGCCTGTCATCGTACACCACCGGTGCACCGCACCGCAGTTCGACTTCACGACAACAAGTAGCCGTGGTAATCTTACGGACATGTCGGAGAAGAGCCGGCTACCACGACCAATGCAACGCCTCCGACAATGCTCACCACCGTCATCGTTGCCACAGAAGCCAAACCGCCCTCTTTGCCAGACGGACACGACCAAGCAGCACGAACGACATTCCCCACCTATCACAGGTCCTTCCTGCCGTAAGGAGCTCCTGAAACGATGCCCCAGGGGGTGTGACACACGTCGCCATCATCGTCCGATCACAGGGGATCTAGGGTTTCCCCCAAGCATACGTGCATAGTGGAGCGAGCAGGAACGCCTCAGCGACGCCTTCAAGAAGGAAGCGGTGCCCACAGGCATCGTCGTCGCCGGCCCTGGCCCAAAAACCGGCAGCAAGGTCTTTCACCCGACGCTGCACCTCCAACCACCAACCCGAGCTAGACCACCATCGGAGGAGCCAGATCCAACCATGACTGGTAAGATCCGGCACCCCGTGCATCAGCTGCAGCCACCCTCGCACCACCGGCCATGTACCGCCGTCTGCAGGGCCAGCACATCGCCCAACACCACCTCGTCCCGGAGCCACCGCTTCGGCAACCTGCAACTACTCTATGGATTTGACACTTTACTTATCACGAAAGTGCTACAACAGTCACGTGCTCTTGCTGGACATTAGAGTACTTGGGCAACCAACTGCAGAAGACACTACACAACTCATTGCACTGTCAAAAGCAAGAGTGTGGCCAGGTATGCTCGGATCCTTGGATTGCATGCAGTGGCAATGAAAGAATTGCACATATGCTCTACAAGGACAATATTAGGGCCACCATAAGAAGCACATCATCATTTTTGAAGTAGTTGCAGCATAAGACATTTGAATTTGGCTCTCTTTATTTGAGATGCGTGGGTCTCACAATGACATTAGCGTACTTTAGCGGTATCCACTGTTTGCAATGTTGTGTACGAGAGAAGCTCCTCTGCGCAACTATAACGTCAATGGTCCTTGCTACAACATGTACTATTATCGTTGTGATGCTATCAATCCTCGTGGGCAACTTTCATCAAGGTCGTCTCTGATCCAAGGGGTGAGTTGCGCAAAGACAAGGAGTTAGAAAAGATGTCAGAGAGCATTTGAGTGCTCCAAGCCTATTTTGTACTCCCTCCGTTCCTAAATATTTGTCTTCCTAGAGATTTCAACAAGTGACTACATACAGACAAAATGAGTGAATCTACACTCTAAAATATGTCTACATACATCCATATGTGGTAGTCCATTTGAAATTTCTAGAAAGACAAATATTTAGGAACGAAGGGAGTAGCTGTTTGAGAACTTGCAAAAGTATGAGATGCAAAGACATTGTGGGAGGTTATGACAGCTTGTGTGACAGTGCACAACATGATTTTGAAGGATGAGGGCGATAGAATTCACCATGGGTTATAATTTCAATGCAAGGGCAATCATATCCAACTTGTAGAGCAGAATCCAACAATATTTGAGGATTTTATCCAAGTGCATCAACAAATTTGCATCGAGCAACTCATGAGCAGCTTCGCAATGATCTAGTTGAACATTTTACACAAAACTATATTAAGTTACACAACTGACCAGTTGAAAGCATGTATACTATCATAAATAGTTCCATACTTCATTGCTAGTAGTACAAGGTAATTAGTGAAGGGATTATCGAAGTTACACATAAGTGGCCAGTTGAAAGACTGCATCGGTCGTCACTGTCAAGGAAGGACGATAAAGGAAGGACGGCTCGGATGCAGCTGCGTACAGTTTGAGAACGCGGAGTTTGCTTCTTGGCGCACTTTTCTGGAGCAGCTGGTGACA
This sequence comes from Aegilops speltoides, assembly GCA_021437245.1. Taxonomy (NCBI): domain Eukaryota; kingdom Viridiplantae; phylum Streptophyta; class Magnoliopsida; order Poales; family Poaceae; genus Aegilops; species Aegilops speltoides. The sequence goes on from CM038141.1 coordinate 460,485,200, forward strand.
CGTACATCGATATTCTCGAGCCTCAACAGGTGCTCCAAGCCAACTGGTGTAGCGCCGCCCCAGTGACGCCTCTCGAATTGCAGTTCGAGCCTACGAAGTTTGGGCATAGCCCCTGCCTCAAAGGCTAGGTATGCGGTAACATCATACATTGATGAGCATCTGAAGTCCTCCAGAACTGGAAATGACCCCGTGGAGAAAATGACAGCCTTGTCTTCAGGGAGACTCCATAACCATAATCTGAGGTGGACCAGAGAAGGCAGCTTTCCAAGATCATGAAACTCGTCAGTGCACGTGTTAACAAACAACTCTAGGCAGGAGAGGCATTGAAGACCATAAATCCATCTGGGAACTCTAGGCAACATCAATCCATACATTTTAAGTATCTTCATATGACGAAAAGGATATAATAATGGCTCCAGAATGTTGCGCATATTAAACAAATTACCATCAATGCGGAGATATCTGAGGTAATGTAACCTCTCAATGGACGACGCCAAAGCACCAGCCTCTGCTGTCCCAAATTTGTGCATGTGAGGATTGCCCATGCGACTCTTTGAGAGCCCCAGGCAACTCAGATTGGTCAGCTCACCGAGTCCCTCGATATCCTCCAAGGAGCTACACCCTATTTCAAACCCATCCAGAGTGTGCAGTAACTTCATGTTTCCGATCCCTTTAGGCAGCCTTGCCCATGTTCGAACTATCAAGTGGGATAAGCGGGGCAAGTGGACGATATCTGATGGGATTTCTAACCGTCCATGGCAATCTAAATCTAGTGTCTCCAAATGAACAAGACCTTGCATTTCAGTAGGGAGTTCAATGTGTCCGTAAACTGAAACCTTTAAATACTTAAGTTGGAATAACTGGCTAATAGCAGTGAGATCTATTGTCATGTCAACTAGTTCCTCCCAAATTTGAATCACCCTAAGATACTTAAAATGCAAAAGGGGAGGCATGTACTTAGATCTTCCAAAATGTGCAAGTGATCGAACTTGTGACAGACTAGAAGGAATGGTTCCTGATGCTGCCTCATCTGCTGCGCCACGACCACTAAAGTTGATGAATATACGACGGGCCTTCCATTTCCAGCCATGAGCTCTTGACATGTCTTCAGAATTGCATACGACACTGACAAAATTGTGCTTCGCGCACTTGGTTAGGATCAAATCGAGCATCATTGCATGTACACTGCATGATACCACCTCCCCGTACTCAGTACGTCCAGGCTGAATAAGGCTTCTGTTGACAAGCTCATTAAAATAGCTTTTCACAACAACCTCCATCTCTTCCCCACGCAAATTACTGACAAATCCTTCAGCTGACCACTGCCGAACTAAATCATCCCTCTCAATCTCACGGTCTTCTGGATATATACCAAGGTGCAGAAAACATGCCCGGAGATGAAGAGGAAGATGGAGGTAGCTAAGGTTTAATATATCCTTCACCCCTTTCAATGTGGGACTTACCTCAAGCTGGGTCCCAAGTGAATTCCTAATGCTCTCCCACTCATCCCTTGACCTTTCAGGGTGATTAGCTAATAGGCTAGCTATAGTAATGATTGCAAGTGGGAGTCCAGAACACTTCTTCAGAATTTTAGCTGAGATATCTTCAAATCGGGATGGATGGTCATCTTCAGACCCATATATTCTATGAAAAAACAACTTTTTTGGGTTTTGCTCATCGAGGGGCTTCATTCCGTAAATGCACTCTGGGCGACTGTAACATCCTGCACAAGCCACACCTTCCACTCGTGTGGTTACTATCACTCTACTACCATTAGCATTTTCTGGAAAGGCAGTGCTGATAATAGTCCATGCTGACTGGTCCCACAAGTCATCAACTACAATAAGGTACCTGTAAATAGTATTCACATGTTACATACATACAATTGGATATGAATCATATGGTTATAAGTTGCGGATGGAAGCTTCAAAATATTCTATCAAACTAGGACAACAAAATAATGCAAATTGGATTCAAGCAAATCTGCTATCCGTTAGGATAAACTAGCAGGCTCATATATATTTCAAGACTAAATGACATCAAATGATTTCATGATGTGTTAAAATATAAGTTAATTAGCTTACAAATGCTTAGCAACCAAAATATATATATGCTACTATTGCATTATTTATTTATTTATTTATTGTTGGAGATGGGAATAATTAACTTGATATTTTAATTACTAGATGTAGTATTCCAGAAATCAAACAAACAAGGAGGCTTGTATTACAATGGATCATCTTCCCATTGCAACAATCAGTTGCACGGACACGAGTGTAAGCATAGTACAAATGTATGCTTTTGTAAATATATGTACTTTATTCTGGTAAGAATTTAATCCCTAGTATTCCTAAGGATAAATTAGCTCTTTTGTTTACTATATTTGACTCCAGTGGTCAACCTACATGTAAGAGCATGTGCATCTGCAAATCTCATGTAAAAATATGCAATGTACAGAAAAGACAAAAGGTGCAATTTCTTGTTTGCATGAGCACACCTTCTAAAACGTTACAAATTTCAGTGTCAAGTACACAAGTGCACAGTTTGGGGGCTCAGGGCTCTTCTGGCACATAAGTGCACAGTTTGGAAACATCAACAAGTCTAATGTCAATCCTAATATTTCGGTGTAATAGGTGGGGTTTGTTATGGACTCAAACATTACTACAAAAACTTCACACAAAGATATCTAAAGAAACATTTTAATCTGTGGTAGAAAAACTTTTTGCAGCCTTTGAAAAGTGTTTTAGTAGTGGAAACACGATTGGAGACATTTCTGATAAAGGACATGGAATGGGCGTGCACTATGGTGGAGTCACTTTTTTAGACATTATGCAGGTTCGAATTGGTCTAGACATATTTTTAACAAATTGGAATTGGACTTGGAATTCATGATTTCAGTTCTTGTAAACAAGATGATTCGAAAGTAGTCGGTTTGACTGTAGTAACATCGCATATCAGCATTTTGAAAGTTGACTTTAAAATTGGGTGAACAGAAACTAAAACGTATGCCTCTACTGTGCAGCAAAAAGCCTCTAATGATAAGAACAGCTATGTTTGATTCTCACAAGCCCTGCAAGCCACAAACGTTTAAACGAACATTCATTAAATCAAGCAACCATTCAAATTTAAGAGAACTTGAACATGCAAAAGCATGGGTGAGTATTGAAGTACATAGTACCTTTTGTGTGTGAGACATTTTCTAATGTCATCAATGATGTCTTGCACCTCACGGGCATGATAAGACCCATCAATCTCAAGTTCTAGTTGTGTACGAATACGGTAAAGCAGTCTTGTCATAAACTCTATCATATTAGGCCTTTGGGATATGTGAACAAAGATTTTACAGTCAAACTGCCCTTCGATCTCATCGTACACCTGTCTGGCAAGTGTAGTTTTACCCAGACCTCCGAATCCCACAATGGATATCACCTTAAGCTTCTCCTCAGTATCTGTCAACAAACAGACAAGCTCCTCCGTTGGACCATCAATACCCACAAGCCCAACTGCCTCTACGTATATCGTCGATGTCCGAGGATCAATAGTAACTAAGCTAGAACTAGCATCGCATTCGCCGAATTTGTACCTAGAAAAGGATGGTGAGGGAGTCACACTTCTGTCTTTCAGAAACAATTGCTTCCAACATTTTTCATTTTGAATTTTGATAACAGAGAGCGAAAGACTGATTAGAACATAATTGTGATGTATTCTATGCTCTTATAATTCTCTATGTGGCACACATAACATGTATTCCCTCCGTTCCAAAATAGACGACTCAACTTTGTACTAACTATTTTGGAACGGAGGAAGTAACAAAAATACACACCTGCTATTATTCACGGAAACAAATTGAAATTACCTGAGGCTTCGTTCATTTGCCTCGAGTGCAAGGACCTTGAGCTCCTCCATCTGGTCAGTAATCCAGTGGCGTTGTTCCACCATCTTGGAGACGTCGACCAGTCTTCTTGATGAAGCCTACCTTGGCTTGACTATCTCCGACCTGGAGCATGAAGTCGTCGATGCAGTTCTCCATGTCGTCGTAGGTTATCTCCCGGACATGGTCCCTCCAATACCTATCCTGCGGATCGAGCTCGTCCACGAGTTCCATCTCATCGAGGTCGGCGTTCATGATACGGAGCTCATTCTCGAGGAAGGACATCTGCTCCCTCGCCCCTTTGAAGTTGTTGAACTCGTCGTCCGCCAGCGCGGCGAGTTTGCCGAGGAGGGGCTTCATCACCCCAATCGTCGCGCTGACCGCCATCTCGACCCGAGAGACGGAGAAGAGATGTGGTGTTGCAGTGGTGCGGCGGCGAAGTCAAACAGCTAAAACGTAACTGGAGAGGTGGTCGGGGCAAGATGGGTGGGTGCGTGCGCTGGATCCGCGGCCGGAGGTGGATGGACGTGCCGGATCTGCAGCGGGAGGCGAGGTGGAGTATGAGTACGGGGTTGTGTGGCGGGAGATGGAGGAGGCGGACGCCGCTGCTGGATGAGGAGGGCAAGAAGTAACCAAGTGATTCAGAGCGACGCGGCGCTGCAGTGGAGCGGCGGCGAAGTCGAGCCGGTGGTGGGTGGCTGCAGCCGGATCCGCGGCCGGAAATGGATGGATGTGCCGGATCTGCGGCGGGAGGGGGGCTACAGTACTCAGTACAGGGTGGTGCGGCGGCGAAGTCGAACGGAGGAGGCGTAGCTCGAGAGGTGGTCGGGCGCAGTGTCGGTGGGCAGCTGCGCCGGATCTGCTACCGGAGGTGGAGTATAGGAGCACGGAGCGGAAGGGGACGAGACAGTCGCCGCTGGTCAACGAGCAAGAGGAGAAGTAGCAGTGGAGTGGAGCACCAGTTTGCGCGATACTCCTAGACGCACGGATTTTTCTTTCTAACATAACCAATCACTCTTCCCCCTGAATTTCAGCCGGGGTGGGGCCCATCTTCCCACCTTCCCACCATTTGCGGATAACGTGACGACTAGACGACAAGTGAAGGACAAAAACATGTGTGGGACTAGGGCATCAACGCTGACCCGCAAATCGGACATGCATCCGTCCGCAGACCCGGATACGGGAGCTCAAATCTCTCTGCATACATTTTGAACACTATTTGAACTAACCACACGAATTACATGCAAACCGGACAAAGACATTTACATTTCGGATACTCCCTCCGTCCGAAAATACTTGTCATCAAAATGGACAAGAAAGGATGTATCTAGAACTAAAATACATCTAGATACATCCCCTTTTATTCATTTTGATGACAAGTATTTCCGGACGGAGGGAGTATATTTTAACTAAACTATACCGGATTACGATAAAACTAGTCTATGGTCGGCCGCGGTGGATCTCCACTCCTAGGACATGTCTTCCCTATGTCCGGTAACCCGATCGTTGAACTGTCGGGAGCCCCGGAGGGATATGCTTCTGCGGGAGGGAAAGACTTGCCTCCCTCTACCGTCACAAAGCCCGAACCAAGGTCAGTTTTTGGGCAGGGGAAAACGGTCGGCATGGCCTACGCCCACGCAAAGAGGGCAAGTCACCGGTTGTGCAACCCGGCGACGTGGTGGCGATGGCCTTCGTGGGACCCAAGCGGCGGCGGCGACCCATGATCTACTTTTCCTCACAGTCCATTGTGGCCTTGGACGTTCCGGCCTCCGCATATATGGCTTCTTTCCCCACGTGCCTGACGCATTGCCGCCATTGTTAGCAGTGGATTTTGCAGGGAGAAGGCGTTGGCCAACCTAGACGCGCGAGGAGGGGTTAGCGATGGCGATGGCGCCTGATCCAGAGGGTTTTCCGGCAAGCCAATCTGTATCGGATTGGCTCGTCGGGCAACCCAGGGCACTGTGATGCCAGAGAACTGATGGCTCGAGAATTTATGATTATTTGCAAGGAGTTTGGTCGTATTATCGGAAGCTAGTCGGCGGGGGCGGGCACCATCATGTCGGCGAGCAAGACAGAGCTCATGCGCCTAGCGGTCCGTATGCGTCGGGGTCATGGCCCTGGGGTGGCGGGGCCAAGCCAGTCGACGTGGGAGCGGACCATTGTGTCGGCGAGTAAGACCGAGCTCAAGTATTTTCACCGGATTTATACCATCTCTCGGTTTTTTCTAACTTTAATCCTGTGAAAGAGAAGAAAATTCATTTTTCTATTGTTTGGCAGGAAATATCATACATGGAAGGAAATCAAGGAGAATTACTGCAAATCAAGCCAAATTGAGCAACTTCCTTATTGGGGGCTCAGCCACCAGAGGCAACAGAATGAAAGACGACCTTCCATATGAGTGGTCGCACTAGTACGGATGGTCGTATGAAGTACCATGGACTCCACCTTATTATTACAAGACACTTTCGTGAGGGGGAGACCACCATCCGAGAACCCTACCCGTTGTCACCACATCTAGAACAGAGAGAGAAGAGATCCAGAGAACAACCATAGAACTTCTTAGTTTTGGTCATTTCATCTCCGTCATCATTTCCACCTTCACTATTATAAGAGAAATTCCAGTTTGTAAGATCAGGGAGTAAACTCTATCAATACTCATCTGGAGATTGAGACTTGTTTGATCATTCATCTTATTGTGGATCTTCATGGTATTATTGATATGGTTTTCATGGGTTTATTCTATTTTGATGTGTGAGTGATTCCCCCTAGGCGTGGGAGATGTAGATGAGTGGTAAGATTCATTTGTGCCTATTCTATGTGTCTTCATTCGTGTGTTGTAGTCTTATGATCTGTCTAGTAAGTTATTATTCTATGGTGAACTCTATTTGTGTTGTCCAATTTAAGAGCCCAAGCAACATGATTTCAAGACCTACACAAGTAACAAATATTGTTTAGGAAATCTGCGACGTCTGACGTTACAGGTAAAGACATCTATGAGGACCGAAGAGTGAGATAACGATGATCCATTAAATCTAATGCATGATTTCGGTCCAATGACCTTAATTGTGGAGACAACCATGCTACGGCAACGAAAAACAAGAACCACATAATGGAATATAATCCGGCGAGGAGTTCCATAACCCTAGGGCGATCCGCCTACCGAACAAACAAATCAAATACTAAACTCATGATATAAGGTAACTGGTATTACTGTTGCACTAGAACAGTTGATGTATACCATGAACTGAATTATGTCTGCGCCTAATCTCTCAATGTAGGAAAAACATCCCTACTTTTCAGTTTTATTTATGTTTTTTTTACTTTCTAGTGTTATTACTCTCGCTGCCACAAACTCATCATATTCAGTATCCTGGTCCATTTGCCTCTTGGGACACTAACAACTTCTGCAGTATCACAAGCAGTTACATCACATAATAGTTGTGACAGCTTGTGTGTGACAGAAACATTGCTCATAAATACTCTCCTCCACTCTTTGTTGGGACGATTACTATTTAGGATACTCACGCGGAAGTGTTACACCACCCTGTTTGGCTTGCAAGTTATCAAGCATTTTCTGGCGCTATTACCGAGGAGCTAAGTGCAGAGTATTTGTTTCGTAACTATTTTTGCAGGTGATGTTATTGTAGATGCTTCCTGTTGGCTATAAGGGATCTACTCGTTCTGGGAAGACTTATCTACCCGAATATATTTCCTGTGTTCCTCAGGAGCAACAAGCTTCATTAATAGAAAAATACAAAAAAAATCAAACTAATGAGCCTAACACTTTGTTTGCAGAGATGTTGATTACTCGGCAACAAGAGAAATCTGTGAGAGACCACTTTGCTCCATTTTTGGGCTTGAGATTTTCCATAGTCTATCCTACTAATTATGCAACTGAGTATTTGATTGACTATGATCTTATTCAGGAAGTTAAAAGGCATGCCTATGCAGGAACTAAAGAGGAAGACTTCAAGCACATCTTACGTTCTTTGATACTTTATATGGGACTTCTAAAATGAAATATGTGTCTCGGGCATTTTTTTTATTGAGGATCTTCAACTTTTCTCTCAAGGATTATGCAAAAATATGATTTAATTGATCGCCATATGGCAGGATAACCAGCTAGAAAATTTGTGGAGAGAGATTCATGGCTAAATTCCTCCCTGACTCTAAGATTACCAAACTATGAAGAAATCTTACTTCCTTTGCTCAATGTTAGAAGGGATAGAGAGGGATTGGTGGAATAGATTGTTTTATTACTTGAGCCTCATGGGCATATATATATGGGAAAATGCATCCTACTACCGGGTGTAGTTACACCCATTTCTCATATACTACCATGTAGTAGTATATACTTTACTTTATTATTTTTAGTATGTTCACATACTATATCTAAGATACTCCAAAGCGAGTTATGTGAAAAAATTGCATTTGAGCCCATGTTTTTATAATATTTGTGAAATACGTACATATTTGTACGTACAAAAGAGTATACTCAAAATATACTACATACTACCTAAAAAATAGTATATATACTACCTAAACATTCTTACATACTACATACTACGCGTACATATTCTTCGACATGATAGATACTACCTAGAACGTATCAAACAAAAGTGGGAGTAACTACACCCGGTAGTAGGAAAAAATTGTCATATATATATATATATATATATATATATATATATATATATATATATATATATATATATATATATATATATATATATATATATATATATATATATATATATATATATATATCTACTATTAAAGGGGAATCGAACGTCGTGATGGTTCGACCTCCTTCGATCCCCCCTCCTATCGCTACCTCCCACGCACGTCCTCCCACCAATTTTTTTTTTCAATTACCCTCCAAAAACCAACCGCAACCCTGCGAAGGCACCCACGTCCCACGCTCCACTCCAATCGACCGCCTCGCCCAAGAAAAAATGCTCCACCCACACGCTCCTCACGTCGCTCCGGGGAAGGCGTCGCGTCGCTGGCCGATAGGGTTCCTGCGCAACCGCCTCGCCAAATCCAGGTCCCCTGATGCCAGAAGTCGGCCTCGTCGCAGAACTCTGTCCCCTCGTCGCCGCAGAGCTCCTTCCCCGCCTCTGACTCGCCCGACACCTGGCGCCGCCGTGACCCGCCTCACGCCGCCCTTTCTCAGCTCAGCCTTGCCCGAGCTCCCCGCCTCACCGCCACCAAGGCGTTGCCGAGGCCACCGGTCCCAGCCAACTCGTTGGTCGCTGGTGAGTAACCTCCTCTGCTCCCTCTCGATCCCAACCTCAGCCACCGTTCGCGGTCGCTGCCATGTGCCCGTGAGGCCAATCCGCTGCTCTCCGGTCACCAGCTAGCCTCCGTATCCCTCCTCGCCTGCAGCTAGGCACTGCTCCGCCGTCCCTATGCGTGACGCCGACCGGCTGTGTTCCCACCTCGGCCTTGGATTATAAGCGCTGCTTATGTATGAGCCATTCGATTAATTAGTCATGTGTAGTTGTACGCCACAGTATCACTCGCCTCGACCAGGAGAATATACGCATCCAGCTGACTGAGAGAGGATGTTCCGTTTGGGTCTGAATTTGCCTTCCTATGGTTAGTCTGCACTAATATGTGCTGCCCTGAAATACACTGCCATGTTTTGGCCAGCGAATTGAAGCTAGCGTGCTGTATTTTTGCAGGTGATTGCTTTAATCGAATTTTGCAAGCAATATGAAGCCAGCATGTCGTGTTTCTTTTCTTTTCTTGAAAGATCGCTTGTCGTGTTTCTAGCTAGAGTGGTGGCAATTAGATGTAAACAATACTTGTCGTGTTCAGTTTAAATGATTTAAGGAAGATTTGATTTTTCCCACACAAAAAAGGAGACTTGATTTGCTGCCTCTAACTGAATATATATGTAATCAAACAATGGATATTGAATAAATCCATCATAGTCAGACGTAACATTGGCGTGTCAAATGTTTTGGGATCCAGGTAATAATTTAGTTTACCTACCAAATTGCATCACTAACAAAATAAATTGCAATCATGACAGGAGTATGCTTTTCTCCTGAAGCTTCTAGCTGAAGAACCCTTGTCCCTCATTTCATTACAGGAAATTGCACTACTAACATAGTACAACCAACATGTGTCTAGCTGAAGAGCCCTTGTCCCTCATTCCATGTATGTATGCTTTTCTCCTGAAGTTTGCATGAGCTTTGCTTGTTTATCAACATCAAATTAGGTCTATATATACGTCCAAATTCAGATCACAATGGTGCCCAACAAGGAGGGAATCAGCTGGACAAGGGAAGAAGCCTGGAAGGTAATTTTGATTAATTCTAAATGGCAGGACCATGATGGATGTCAGCGAGCTGTGTCTTGATGAATACCATTTTTCACATATACATACTACTTGCTTTGATACATGTGCCTCTTCCTCGGATTAGTATGCCCCAATTTTTTGGTTCTTCATATACATGCCACTTGACTAATTATTCAATTTTCTCTAAAATTGTATGTGCCCCACATACGTCTCTGTAGAGCTCGGAAATCTATCAGGCATAGCAAGAGTATGAATTTTTTTTAAATTAATATGTTTTAAATAACTGAGTTAGGAATATTTGGATAACTTACAAGATATGTACCCTGCCTTTTCCTGAAAAGAATAGATGCCCATTGTGAGTTGGGCACGTCTGTATATTCTTTTCATAGAGTTAGGAATATGATGGAAGTGCACTGCTGGTCATAGGCTGATGGCCGCTCGCTGATTCAATTCATGCTTGGTTTTCCTGTTTATGAGAATAGAGGCCTCTTGGCCCCTCCACCATGTCGGAACTTCTGTACTTTATACGACCTTTTATCCTTATTTTCTGTTTCACATTTCAGTTAACGAAAATGGTTTATAATGGACAACTGCTTCTGATTTTCAGTTTAGATAGCCAGGTTTGTAACAGACAGTATCTCCATAAATTCATATATTGTCCTTGACTGGATGCAGTTTTATACTTAGGAAGTTTTTCGTTTGCGGGAAAGATTTGATGCAAGGCATGAAACACTTTCTTTTTCTAGATGTCACTTGATTGAGTAGGAAATGATAGCTGTTGTCATTTAACAGCTTGTATATCTATGTAGCATGAAGAACTTTTATAATTGAATTATATTCCTCATTAACTTGATTTAAGCCGCAGCTGAGCTCGTCCTTGATGTTGTAAGCTTTTGAATGAGTTAGGTCAATCCAACACTATATTTAGTGGATCAACTACTGTCATATTTGTCCATTCTTACTATCTTTGTATAAGGATGGTTAAACGTATATTATTATGAAGAGCTTGGAATGTGTCATATGTGTATAGATTCCGATTCGTCAACTGATATATGTTGTAGCTATTTCCTCTCACACTCGGCTCACTTTTTTTGGTTAGATGCTCAACCAGGAGAGGGACATGGACCTGCCACTCATGGACATACTTGTTGATGTTCAATCAGAAGCAACACTTACCTTGCTGAAGCAAAATGTTCATCCAAGGATGTTTAAGCATTTGTAATTATAGAAATAATATCATATTTGATGATGAAATTATTAATTATGTACTTGTCGTATTATTCCAGGAATATTTACCTTTATTATGGAAAGGGCCAACCCTGTCACTTTTTATGTCATTTCTATAGAAATAATATCATATTTGATGATGAAATTATTAATTATGTACTTGTCGTATTATTCCAGGAATATTTACCTTTATTATGGAAAGGGCCAACCCTGTCACTTTTTTTTATGTCATTTCTCCATCATTTCTCGCAATACACAAGGACCAGTTCATAGATTTGCTGAAATTTCAGGAGTGTCGACGACAATGCTAGAGTAAGCGATCATGAAGAGAATGGAGGTTGAAGGGGAGGGTCAAATCATGTATCGTGTCTTCTTTCAATGAGAGGCCAGGTAGATAAGGAGAAGACACCACGCCCTCCCCGATGATTGTCAAAGAGGAGAGAAAATGGGAGAAAGAGTCAGTGTGGCTACATGAATCACTAACAAATGTCATCATGTTTGACACAGAATTCCAAATTAGAACAATTATATTTGTAATTTTGTTATTTCGTGGCAACGCACAGGCATTCATTACGTCACGTTTTAAACCACTATAATATTTATGCCCCCGTTGCTATGAATCGCTAACAAATGATCATGTTTGACACAAAATTCCAAGTTAGAACAATTATATTTGTAATTTTGTTATTTCGTGGCAACACACAGGCATCCATTATGTCACGTTTTAAACCACCATAATATTTATGCCCCCGTAGCAACGCACGGGCAATTAACTAGTATACTATTAAAGGAGGATCGAACGTCGTGATGGTTCGACCTCCTCGATCTCTCCTCCCATCGCTCGTTCGGTCGTTCCTCCCATCCCACGATTCCTCGTGAAGAAAAAAAATTAGTTGCGACCCCACGCCTCCTTCTCCCGACCCCTCGCTCCTGATCCCCTTACCCTCGTGATGCCCACCCACGATCTCCTTCCTCGCAATTCTCCTCCGCCGCCTCTCACCACCGCCACCATCTCTTGTACAAATCTTCCGCTCCATCCCCCGCGTCCCCGCCTCTGTCGACTTCTCCTCCTTTGCAACATGAACGGCGGTCGACCGGCTAACCATTTTCTTCTCGCCGCCGGTGGCCACTGCCCTGCAGCTCCGGGCGTGGAGCGCCCTCTCCATGCCGCTGCTCAGAGGCGCGGTGATGCTATGCATGGCCATGTCCGTTATGGTGCTCGCCCAGATGGTCTTCCTCGGGACGGTTAGCGCCGCCGTGAAGATGAGACGAGGCGGCGACGGCCGGCCATTCTGCCATGAGACAAAGAGGCTGGCAGTTCCACGACCTGCTTCCCCATGGTGCTCGTCCAGATGCCGACGGACAATGAGAGGTATGTGCACACGCATGGCTTGCTTAGTTTAAATAGGTTGTTTAGGCTAAAGACGATTGGTCGGACCACGTGTTGAGAGATGGTAGTAGTTAAGAATTTAGGATGGCGCAATTAATCTCATGTCACGCCTACGCCCGTTGCTGCGAGTTCGTCGCCATCTTCGATGTCCCGGACCAGAGTTCCTTGGCGACACCGTGCTGCTGCTCCTCCGCAACCCAGGCCTCACAAACTCGTGCAGGCGTGCTGGGAGTTCAGTGCGTCCAGCTTCTATCCAATTACATATATGCATCGCTGGAAGGGTGGTTGCTAATTGTAGAAGCTACTACTATAATTGTGCGCAGGAGATGTCCATGGACTACCATTTCAATGTGGAGCATCAAGCAGCGTCCTCACTATGCTACTTCTTCGGATACAACTGCAGCCTCACATGTGCTTGTTGATCCCTAATTTTGGGTCTTGGTATTTAATTATGCTTGGTTTGTTTGAAACTACAGGTGTTTCTCACATAAATGAGCCGGATTGAAGGCAACATGTAGTTAACCGCGAGTCAGACTGAAGACAACATGCAGTTAACTGAAGGAGCTAGGTCCAAGTCATTTGTGGCTGCGTCACGTGCCACATCACATGTTGGCTATGCCTAGCTAGAAAGGAAGGCATAGCCTTTGTAAAGAGAGGTCAGTAGAGTGTGCAGGGAGGCATGTTGAGAACTGAGTTTAATTCATCTCCCAACTTTACCCTTTGCTTTGTCCTTTGAATCCCAGTATCTAACCTATTTGGTGTGTCACCATTAGTGAGGATTGTTACAGTGTTATGCTCGGGATTGGGCCGGGTCTCGCATGCAGGCATGCATGGACACATAAAAGATCGGGATGATGTAAGCTGTCAATCCATTTGTTTGGTCCTGTACTCTTCTCCCAAAGTTGGTTCTTTTCTTCATATTTGTTTTCCTCTTGCAGATTTGACCAACTGCAAATGGGAGAAATTTTCTTAGATGTTCACATTTTTTCTCCCAAAGTTTGTGCTTTTTGTTGCTATGTCTGGGTTTGGAGTATGGTTCTTGAGGCCCCCGTGGGAAGTGATAATATTCCTAGGTGATGGAAAGAAGCCAAGTTGTGTACATGGTTTAAAACTTTAAATTATGAAACACTTCCTCTGTAAAGAAATATAAGAGTGTATAGATCACAAAAGTCGTGATCTAAACGCTCTTATATTTCTTTACAGAGGGAGTACTTTCATTAAATCTAATACATGAAATGTTGTTCGGTTCAGGTTGCTCCAAGAATTTCTTGAGTATGACATAAAATTGTGGTTCTGCATTTCTTGAGGATATTTGTATGTTTCTTAATGACCGCTTTCGTGATTTACTGATGGAAGGTAGGTAGATAATTAGCTGCATTGTAGATACCATTATGGATGTCCAGCTATAATTCTACATGCAATTGGACATGGCTAGGAAGAGAAAGTAGGATGTACTTCATACTTGCGGTAGAATAATGAACAGTTACCTATGGTCTCTCAAAAGTCTTGATCAGTAAGTGGATGTCATGTAAGAATTCAAGCAAGTTATTAGATAAAGGTTGCCTCTTTTCGTAATGCCCTTCTATGTGTAATGTGCATAAAAGTTACTTTTACAATTATTCAACCCACTTGCTTGTCTTTTAAACTATTTTTATTCGTGTTCCCTTGTATTTTTGATATATAAGAATTGTTGCATGACATGCTTGTCGAGTGCCTGTAATTGTACAAGCGTTTTTTTGCATTAGTTGTTTCTCTGATCAGCAGTATTCGATTTTTTTTGCAACAAGTAACTGAATTGTTTAACTTTGTTTTTTTGTTACTGAATTGAACTTCTGGTCATGCTCTTACTTGAGTTCATTCACATGCGTGTGTGTTTTGTTGGTCTTTTACAACATTGGGGGAGCGGAAACACGAAACATCATGTGTAGCACATCGCGCTCTACCTGCATTGGGCGGTGGAGCCTGGCGCCACGACCGTGGCCGATGTGCTACTGGAGAACGTCACGAGCTTGGAGGTGGCCAACGTGAATGGCCAATGGGTATGTAATTGTTTTCTATTATTTTTCCCTGAATTTGTACTATCTTTTTGGGTCTTCTGTAATGTTGTGGGATTTGTATTCTTTTCCCTCAAGGTGATGAACCAGAGAATCGAGGGACTTAATTTTTCGGTGAGGCCAGCAGTGTATCCCATTACCTGCATTTCCCTCTTCACTATGCTGACCAGATCTCCAGAGTCCTAGATGCTTCTTTCTCAGTCCGTTTAAATAGGTAATTATTTTTACCAGGTGGTACACGTTTTTTCTTTCAATGTGCACTCTCACAATCATTCTGTTCTTGAAAGTGATTTGTTGATGGTATAGAATATCAGTCAAACAATGTCTTCTCACCAAGGAATGGGATGTGTTCTCCTTATAGAGCATGATTTATTATGGGAGCCATTTGCTTGGATGTAGTAGGCCATGCTTGGCAGCGTCGCATCCTCTCAGTCTTCGGCGCTTCTGTAGGAACAGAGCACCAGTGTGGTCGAGCCACATAAAACACCAGCGAGCGACAACAGCGCACCACTCCATCGGTTATTTTTGCTCCTGTTTCGATAAATTTGAAATTGGAGACCTGCATGTGTATATAACTATATATATACTTGGCCTCATTGGAATTCAAGTTGCTATTCTTCATAGCATTAAACACGTTGAATTTTATAGTTCAGAATTCACAGGAATATTGATAGAAGAATTCTACAAATTTATTTATGATTTTATGATTATGTTCTTACTACAAGTCTATGGTTTAATTTGTACTTTGCAAACTGTGTAGGCAAACATTATCACTTATTTGAGAGCTGAGAGAATGGTGTCAAAATGTGGCTGATTACCTTTTAAACGTTTTATAGGATTCAACGATATATGTGTATACTTCCATGTCTACTTGATTCTTCTACACAGAATATGGATCCAGATGGTTTGGAATGTTTAATATGTGCTCATACGATGTCTGGATTGAGCAATCTATTTACTGACGGGCGCTTTTAATGATGTCTTCTAAAGTTGTGAAATTCTGCGAGGAAAAGCTTGTGAGTGGAATTAATGAGTAATGGTGCTTGTGATGTTTCCTCAGTAGCTCTTTTGCAATCAATCATTCCTCTATTCTTATGGGTATAAATTCTCCCCTAAATCCTAAATACAAAAAAAATTAGGCTGCATACATATGTGTGTTACAATCTATTCTTTCATATTTTTCAGTTGTTCCATTGTATACATGCACTTTGGAAGGCAGATGTTAATGTTCTTTGGTTGCCCGAGAAGTAAAAAAGCTAAAATCTTGAGTTGTATGGAGCATGGTCCTTTTCTTGAAATTTGTGATAGACTGTATAACATTGACCGTGGAGGGTTCGAGGGTTCGACAGAGAGTGGAAGTATATTGCTTTAGCGGTTCAGATATAATGTTTCTTATTAATCTTGATCGTACCTATAGCATGATACAAACCATTATTTTGAAAGCCCGTGCAGTTGCACGACTTGATGTCTAGAGCTGCATTTTGAATATTGTACTGTACAATTGAAGTACCATCACATTTTAGTATGTGGAATGTGCCTGTGTGACAATCTTGATAGAAGCTATACAGAGTTTTTCTTGGAATTTGATTGCATAGTATTAGATATCGCCATAAATTTCCATCTCTCGCCAGACATTTGGTTGCCCTCTTCATTATTTTTATTAGGGATGGGCAACCGGGGTTGGACAAGGCACTTAATACTATTGTGCAAGTTGGAGGATGGGGAAGATAACACGGATGATAATGGGTCGTGGAAGGAAGTAGAGCGTCGCATCAAGAAGAGGGAGGGGAGAGTCTGACGATGAGATGCATTTATCTACCACTTTAGGCCCATGAGATATCATCACATGTGAATAATCAATGACTCATGTCACATGACATTTTTCTTTGCACACATATTTTATCACCCCGTGACAACGCACGGGCACTATACTAGTATATATATATAGGAGTACATGGCCATCTTGGAGTACAAGGCAAGGTTGAATAAATCCTACGCTATCCTACATTTCCTAAATAAGTGTGATACTTAACATCCCCCCGTAGTCACAACAGTAGCAACGCGGACGGTGAGACTGCAGAAGAATCTGAAGGTAAGCCTGCGGACATCCCTCCCACAGTTGTAACGGCCGATGCATCACGAAAGTTATGGATGGAGTGGAAATTGATAAACCACAAGTATAGGGGATCGCAACAGTTTTTGAGGGTAGAGTATTCAACCCGAATTTATTGATTCGACACAAGGGAAGCCAAAGAATATTCTCAAGTATTAGCAGTTAAGTTGTCAATTCAACCACACCTGGATAACTTAGTATCTGCAGCAAAGTATTTAGTAGCAAAGTAGTATGGAAGTAACGGTAACAGTGGCAAAAGTAACAGTAGCATTTTTGTAGTAATTGTAACAGTGGCAACGGTAAAGTAACTAAGCAAAGAGCAATATGTGAAAAGTTCGTAGGCATTGGATCAGTGATGGATAATTATGTCGGATGCAATTCCTCATGTAATAGTTATAACATAGGGTGACACAGAACTAGCTCCAGTTCATCAATGTAATGTAGGCATGTATTCCGAATATAGTCATACGTGCTTATGGAAAAGAACTTGCATGACATCTTTTGTCCTACCCTCCCGTGGCAGCCGGGTCCTATTGAAAACTAAGGGATATTAAGGCCTCCTTTTAATAGAGTACCAGATAAAAGCATTAACACTTAGTGAATACATGAACTCCTCAAACTACGGTGATCACCGGTAAGTATCTCGATTATTGTCACTTTGGGGTTAACGGATCATAACACATAATAGGTGACTATAGACTTGCAAGATAGGATCAAGAACTCACATATATTCATGAAAACATAATAGGTTCATATCTGAAATCATGGCACTCGGGCCCTAGTGACAAGCATTAAGCATAGCAAAGTCATAGCAACATCAATCTCAGAACATAGTGGATACTAGGGATCAAACCCTAACAAAACTAACTTGATTACATGGTAAATCTCATCCGACCCATCACCGTCCAGCAAGCCTACGATGGAATTACTCACGCACGGTGGTGAGCATCATGAAATTGGTGATGGAGGATGGTTGATGATGACGAAGGCGACGGATCCCCCTCTCCGGAGCCCCGAACGGACTCCGGATCAGCCCTCCCGATAGAGTTTAGGGCTTGGCGACGGCTCTGTATCGTAAAATGCGATGAATCCTTCTCTCTGATTTTTTCTCCCAGAACGTGAATATATGGAGTTGGAGTTGAGGTCGGTGGAGCATCAGGGGGCCCACGAGGCAGGGGGCGCGCTGGGGCCCCCACCTCGTGGACAGGGTGTGGGCCCCTGACGTTGATTCTTTCGCTGATATTTTTTATTAAATCCAGAAAGTTGCTCCGTGGATTTTCAGGTCATTCCGAGAACTTTTATTTCTGCACAAAAATAACACCATGGCAGTTCTGCTGAAAACAGCGTCAGTCCGGGTTAGTTCCATTCAAATCATGCAAGTTAGAGTCCAAAATAAGGGCAAAAGTGTTTGGAAAAGTAGATACAACGGAGGCGTATCAACTCCCCCAAGCTTAAACCTTTGCTTGTCCTCAAGCAATTAAGTTGACAAACTGAAAGTGATAAACAAAAACTTTTGCAAACTCTGTTTGCTCTTGTTGTTGCAAATATGTAAAGCCAGCATTTAGGTTTTCAGCAAAGATTATGAACTAACCATATTCACAATAACACTTAGGTCTCATGTTTACTCATATAAATGGCATAATCAACTAGGGAGCAATAATAATAAATCTCAGATGACAACACTTTCTCAAAACAATCATAATATGATATAACAAGATGGTATCTCGCTAGCCCTTTCTGAGACCGCAAAACATAAATGCAGAGCACCTCTGAAGATCAAGGACTGACTAGACATTGTAATTCATGGTAAAAGAGATCCAGTCATAGTCATACTCAATATAAATTAATAGTAATGGATGCAAATGACAGCGGTGCTCTCCAACGGGTGCTTTTAATAAGAGGATGATGACTCAACATAAAAGTAAATAGATAGGCCCTTCGCAGAGGGAAGCAGGGATTTGTAGAGGTGCCAGTGCTTGATTTTGAAATAGAGATAAATAATATTTTGAGCGGTATACTTTCATTGTCAACATAACAACCAAGAGATCTCGATATCTTCCATGCTACACACATTATAGGCGGTTCCCAAACAGAATGGTAAAGTTTATACTCCCCCTCCACCAACAAGCATCAATCCATGGCTTGCCCGAAACAACGGGTGCCTCCAACTAACAACAATCCCGGGGGAGTTTTGTTTGCAATTATTTTGATTTGATTTGAGCATGGGACTGGGCATCCCGGTGACCAACCATTTTCTCGTGAATGAGGAGCGGAGTCCACTCCTCTTGAGAATAACCCGCCTAACATGGAAGATACAGACAACCCTAGTTGATACATGAGCTTTTCGAGCATACAAAACAGAATTTCATTTGAAGGTTTGGAGTTTGGCACATACAAATTTACTTGGAACGGCAGGTAGATACCGCATATAGGAAGGTTTGGTGGACTCATATGGAATAACTTTGGGAATTTATGGATTTTGGATGCACAAGCAGTATTCCAGCTTAGTACAAGTGAAGGCTAGAAAGAGACTGAGAAAAGACCAACTAAAGAGCGACAACAGTCATGAACATGCATTAAAATTAATCAACACTGAGTGCAAGCATGAGTAGGATATAATCCACCACGAACATAAATATCGTGGAGGCTATGTTAATTTGTTTCAACTACATGTGTGAACATGTGCCAAGTCAAGTCACTCAAATAATTCAAAGGAGGATACCACCCTATCATACCACATCACAACCATTTTAATAGCATGTTGGCACGCAAGGTAAACCATTATAAACTCCTAGCTAATTAAGCATGTCATAAGAAACTATAATCTCTAATTGTCATTGCAAACATGTTTATTCATAATAGGCTGAATCAGGAACGATAAACTAATCATATTTACAAAAACAAGAGAGGTCAAGTTCATACCAGCTTCTCTCATCTCAATCATTTCATCATATATCATCATTATTACCTTTCACTTGCACGACTGAACGGTGTGGATAATAATAATAGTGCACGTGCATTGGACTAAGCTGGAATCTGCAAGCATTCAATTCAAGGGAGAAGACAAGGTAATATGGGCTCCTAGTTAAATCAACAATAATGCATATGAGAGCCACTCAACATTTTCATCATGGTCTTCTCCTCTCGACCCCCAAAGCAAAGAAAAGAAATAAAACTATTTACACGGGAAAGCTCCCAACAAGCAAAAGAAGAACGAGAATTTTTTTGGGTTTTCTTTTAATTACTACTACAAGCAAGGAAGGTAAACTAGCTAATTGCTACAACTAATTGTTTTGTTCTTTCTTAAGGTTATTCAAACACACAAGAAGAAAGAAAAAAAGAAAGAAAATAAACTAGCATGGATAGTACAATGAAAAAGTATGAGCACCGACAACTAGGATGAGTGTGTGAACATGAATGTAATGTCGGTGAAAAATACATACTCCCCCAAGCTTAGGCTTTTGGCCTAAGTTGGTCTATGCTCATGGATCGCGGCTACTCTCTCCGGTGTACTGAGGAGTATCATCAGAGTACCACTGGCAGGCGATCTCATCCGGATCCCACTAATAAAAGGACGGTCAATAAGGGTCAAGTGGTGGTTCCGGCTCAGGCTCTGGAGCTGGTGTCTGGCTCCGGTATGCGTGAACGGCCTCCGGCAAGATGAGGTATGTGCCTGCAGATAAATCAAACAAAGAGGGAGCAGGCAAGATAATAGTCTCACTATGAGTTTTATGAAATCTCAAATTATACTTAAGCATCTTCTCATCATTTTTAACAATAAACTCATGTGCTACCATACTCTTATAATCTAGAAAAGTAGGGGGCAGCAGCTTTTCCTCTTTCTCATAATGCCTAATAGGTATCCTAAAGTGTTTAGCAAGGCGTGAAGAATAGATGCCTCCAAAGACGGTTCAGACTTAGTCGTTTAGCAGCAATAGCGCCTAAACTAACAGTGTTATCACGAAATAAAGCATGGCACAAAATAACAATATCAGGAACAATAAGGTTTCCACAGTTCCCGCGACCAATTAAGCATCTACTAGCAAATATTGCAAAGTAACGTAGAACAGGAAAGTGTATGCTAGTAATTCTTGCATCGAAAACCTTCCTCGTTTCCCCTACAATAATCATATCAATAAATCCATCCACATCTCCACGATGTGGTTCCTGAAGGAAATATGCCCTAGAGGCAATAATAAAGTTATTATTTATTTCCTTATTTCATGATAAATGTTTATTATTCATTCTAGAATTGTATTAACCGGAAACATAATACATGTGTGAATACATAGACAAACATAGTGTCACTAATATGCCTCTACTTGACTAGCTCGTTTATCAAAGATGGTTATGTTTCCTAGCCATGGACAAAAGAGTTGTCGTTTGATTAATGGGATCACATCATTAGGAGAATGATGTGATTGACTTGACCCATTCCGTTATCTTAGCACTTGATCGTTTAGTATGTTGCAATTGCTTTCTTCATGACTTATACATGTTCCTATGACTATGAGATTATGCAACTCCCGTTTACGGGAGGAACACTTTGTGTGCTACCAAACGTCACAACGTAATCGGGTGATTATAAAGGTGCTCTCTGTGGTGTCTCCGAAGGTACTTGTTGGGTTGGCGATTTCAAGATTAGGATTTGTCACTCCAATGTCGGAGAGGTATCTCTGGCCCTCTCGGTAATGCACATCACTTAAGCCTTGCAAGCATTGCAACTAATGAGTTAGTTGCGAGATGATGTATTACGGAACAAGTAAAGAGACTTGCCGGTAACGAGATTGAACTAGGTATTGGATACCGACGATCGAATCTCGGCAAGTAACATACCGATGACAAAGGAACAACGATGTTGTTATGCGGTTTGATCGATAAAGATCTTCGTAGAATATGTAGGAGCCAATATGGGCATCCAGGTTCCGCTATTGGTTATTGACCGAGAATAGTTCTAGGGCATGTCTACATAGTTCTCGAACCCGTAGGGTCCGCACGCTTAAGGTTCCGGCGACAGTTTATTATGAGTTTATGAGTTTTGATGTACCAAGGAGTTCGGAGTCCCGGATGAGATCGGGGACATGACGAGGAGTCTCGAAATGGTCGAGACGTAAAGATCGATATATTGGACGACTATATTCGGAGTTCGGAAAGGTTCCGAGTGATTCGGGTATTTTTCGGAGTACCGGAGAGTTAGGGAATTCGCCGGGGCGTATATGGGACTTATTGGGCCATACGGGAATAGAGGAGAGAGGATGAAAGGAAGGAGGCGCGCAGCCCCCCTCTGGTCCGAATTGGAAAAGGGTGCGGCCCCCTTTTCCTTTCTCCTCTCCCCCTCTTTCCCCCTTCTCCTACTCCAACAAGGAAGGAGGGAGTCCTACTCCCGGTGGGAGTAGGACTCCCCTTGGTGCGCCTCCTCCTAGGCCGGCCGCACCCTCCCCTTGCTCCTTTATATACGGGGCAGGGGCACCCCATGACACACAAGTTGATCTACGGATCGCTCCTTAGCCGTGTCGGTGCCCCGTCGACCATATTCCACCTCGGTCATATCGTCATGGAGTTTAGGCGAAGCCTCCGCCGTAGAACATCATCATCGCTACCACGCCGTCGTCTTGATGTAACTCATCTCCGGAGCTTCGCTGGATCGGAGGCCGGAGATCGTCATCGAGCTGAACGTGTGCTGAAATTGGAGGCCCCGTACGTTCGGTGCTTGGATCGGTCGGATCGTGAAGACGTACGACTACATCAAACGCGTTGTGTTAACGCTCGCCACGGTCTCACGAGGGTACGTGGACGAACACTCTCCCCTCTCGTTGCTATGCCATCACCATGATCTTGCGTGTGCGTAGGAATTTTTGAAATTACTACGCTCCCCAACAAAGGGCATCGAGCGAGGTTTTATGCGTTGATGTTATATACAAGAGTAGAACACAAGTGAGTTGTGGGCGATATAAGTCATACCGCTTACCAAAGATGTCATACTTTGGTTCGGCGGTATTGTTGGATGAAGCGGTCCGACCGACATTACGCCAGACGCTTACGCGAGACTGGTTTTACCGCCGTGCTTTGCACACAGGTGACTAGCGGTGTCGGTTTCCAACTTTAGTTGAACCGAAAGTGGCTACGCCCGGTCCTTGCGAAGGTTAAAACAACACCAACTTGACAAACTATCGCTGTGGTTTTGATGCGTAGGTAAGAACGGTTCTTGCTCAGCCCGTAGCAGCCACATAAAACTTGCAACAACAAAGTAGAGGACGCCTAACTTGTTTTTGCAGGCATGTTGTGATGTGATATGGCCAAGACGCGATGCTATATTTTATTGTATGAGATGATCATGTTTTGTAACCGGTTATCGGCAATCGGCAGGAGCCATATGGTTGTCGCTTATTGTATGAAATGCAAACACCCTGTAATTGCTTTACTTTATCACTAAGCGGTAGCGATAGTTGTAGAAGCAATAGATGGCGTAAACGACAACGATGCTATGATGGAGATCAAGGTGTCGCGCCGGTGACGATGGTGATCACGATGGTGCTTTGGAGATGGAGATCACAAGCACAAGATGATGATGGCCATATCATATCACTTATATTGATTGCATGTGATGTTTATGCTTTATGCATCTTATCTTGCTTTGATTGACGGTAGCATTTTAAGATGATCTCTCACTAAAATTATCAAGAAGTGTTCTCCCGAGTATGCACCGCTGCCAAAGTTTGTCGTGCCTGCACACCACGTGATGATCGGGTGTGATAAGCTCTCGTCCATCTACAACGGGTGCAAGCCAGTTTTTGCACACGAGAATACTCAAAGTTAAACTTGACGAGCCTAGCATATGCAGATATGGCCTTGGAACACGGAGACCGAAAGGTCGAGCGTGAATCATATAGTAGATATGATCAACATAGTGATGTTCACCATTGAAAACTACTCCATCTCACGTGATGATCGGATATGGTTTAGTTAATTTGGATCACGTGATCACTTAGAGGATTAGAGGGATGTCTATCTAAGTGGGAGTTCTTAAGTAATATGATTAATTGAACTTAAATTTATCATGAACTTAGTCCTGGTAGTATTTTGCAAATTATGTTGTAGATCAATAGCTCGCATTGTTGCTTTCATATGTTTATTTTGATATGTTCCTAGAGAAAATTGTGTTGAAAAATGTTAGTAGCAATGATGCGGATTTGATCCGTGATCTGAGGTTTATCCTCATTGCTGCACAGAAGAATTATGTCCTTAATGCACCGCTAGGTGACAGACCTATTGCAAGAGCAGATGCAGAAGTTATGAACGTCTGGCTAGCTCAAAATGATGACTACTTGATAGTTTAGTGCACCATGCTTAACGGCTTAGAATCGGGACTTCAAAGACGTTTTGAACGTCATAGACCATATGAGATGTTCCAGGAGTTGAAGTTAATATTTCCAGCAACAAGTTCTATAGCTAAAAGATGGAGGAGAATCGCTCAACTAGTGAGCATGTGCTCAGACTGTCTGGGTACTTCAATCGCTTGAATCAAGTGGGAGTTAATCTTCCAGATAAGATAGTGATTGGCAGAATTCTCTAGTCACCATCACTAAGTTACTAGAACTTCGTGATGAACTATAGTATGCAAGGGATGACGAAAACGATTCCCGAGCTCTTCGTGATGTTGAAATCGACGAAGGTAGAAATCAAGAAAGAGCATCAAGTGTTGATGATTGACAAGACCACTAGTTTCAAGAGAAGGGCAAAGGGAAAGAAAGGGAACTTCAAGTGGAAAGACAAGCAAGTTGTCACTCCCGCGAAGAAGCCCAAAGCTGGACCATAGCCTGGCCGAGTGTTTACACTGCAAAGGAAATGGTCACTGGAAGCGGAAATGCCCTGAATATTTGGTGGATAAGAAGGATGGCAAAGTGAACAAGGGTATATTTGATATACAGATTATTGATGTGTGCCTTACTAGTGTTTATAGTAGCCCCTGAGTATTTGATACTTGTTCGGTTGCTAAGATTAGTAACTCGAAACAGGAGTTACAGAATAAACAGAGACTAGTTGAAGGGGAAGTGACGATGAGTGTTGGAAGTAGTTCCAAGATTGATATGATCATCATCGCACACTCCCTATACTTATCGGAATTAGTGTGAAACCTAAATAAATGTTATTTGGCGTTTGCGTTGAGCATGAATATGATTTGATCATGTTTATTGCAATACATTTATTCATTTAAAATCAGAGAATAATTGTTGTTCTATTTAAATGAATAAAACCTTTGATGGTCATACACCCAATGAAAATAGTTTGTTGGATCTCGATCGTAGTGATACACATATACATAATATTGATGCCAAAAGATGCAAAGTTGATAATGATAGTGCAACTTATTTGTGGCACTGCCGTTTGGGTCATATCGGTGTAAAGCGCATGAAGAAACTCCATAAAGATGGATTTTCGGAATCACTTGGTTATGAATCATTTTGATGCTTGCGAACCGTGCCTTTTGGGCAAGATGACTAAAATTCCGTTCTCCGGAACAATGGAACTAGCTACTGACTTATTGGAACTAATACATACCGATGTATGTGATCCAATGAGTGTTGATGCTCGTGGCAAGTATCGTTATTTTCTGACCTTCACAAGATGATTTGAGCAGATATGGGTATATCTACTTAATGAAACATAAGTCTGAAATAGTTGAAAGGTTCAAAGAATTTCAGAGTGAAGTGGAAAAATCATCGTAACAAGAAAATAAAATTTCTGCGATCTGATCGCGGAGACGAATATTTGAGTTACGAGTTTGGTCTTCAATTAAAACAATGTGGAATAGTTTCACAACTCACGCCACCTGGAACTCCACAACGTTATGGTGTGTCCAAACATCGTAACCGCACTTTATTGGATATAGTGCGATCTATGATGTCTCTTACTGATTTACCACTATTGTTTTTGGGTTATGCATTAGAGACAGCTGCATTCACGTTAAAAGGGCACCATCTAAATCCGTTGAGACGACAGCTTATGAACTGTGGTTTAGCAAGAAACCCAAGTTGTCGTTTCTTAAAGTTTGGGGCTGCGATGCTTATGTGAAAAAGTTTCATCATGATAAGCTCGAACCCAAATCGAAGAAGTGCGTCTTCATAGAATACCCAAAGGAAATTGTTGGGTACACCTTCTATCACAGATCCGAAGGCAAGATATTCGTTGCTAAAAATGGATCCTTTCTAGAGAAGGAGTTTCTCTCGAAAGAAGTGAGTGGGAGGAAAGTAGAGCTTGATAAGGTAATTTGTACCTTCTCCCGAATTGGAAAGTAGTTCATCACGGAAATCAGTTCCAGTGATTCCTACACCAATTAGTGAGGAAGCTAATGATGATGATCATGAAACTTCTGATCAAGTTGCTATAGAACCTCGTAGGTCTTCCAGAGTACGGTCCGCACCAGAGTGGTACGGTAATCCTATTCTGGAAGTCATGTTACTAGACCAAGATGAACCTATGAACTGTGAGGAAGCGATGATGAGCCCAGATTCCGCGAAATGGCTTGAGGCCATAAAATCTGAGATATGATCCATGTATGAGAACAAAGTGTGGACTTTGGTGGAGTTGCCCGATGATCGGCAAGCCATATTGTATAAATGGATCTTCAAGAGGAAGACAGATGCTGATAGTAGTGTTACTATCTACAAAGCTTGACTTGTCGCAAAAGGGTTTTCCGACAAGTTCAAGGTGTTGACTACAATGAGATTTTCTCAACTGTAGCGATGCTTAAGTCTGTCCGAATCATGTTAGCAATTGCCACATTTTATGAAATCTAGCAAATGGATATCAAAACTGCATTCCTTAATGGTTTTCTTAAACGAAGAGTTGTATATGATGCAACCAGAAGGTTTTGTCAATCCTAAAGGTGCTAACAAAATGTGCAAGCTCCAGCAATCCATCTATGGACTGGTGCAAGCATCTTGGAGTTGGAATGTACGCTTTGATAAGTTGATCAAAGCATATTGTTTTATACAGACTTGCGGTGAAGCCTACATTTACAAGAAAGTGAGTGGGAGCACTACAGCATTTCTGATAAGTATATGTGAATGACATATTGTTGATCGGAAATAATGTAGCATTATTCTGCAAAGCATGAAAGGATACTTGAATAAGAGTTTTTCAAAGAAAGACCTCGGTGAAGCTGCTTGCACATTGAGCATCAAGATCTATATAGATAGATCAAGATGCTTGATAAGAATTTTCAGTGAATACATACCTTGATAAATTTTTGAAATAGTTCAAAATGGAACAGTCAAAGAAGGAGTTCTTGCCTGTGTTGCAAGGTGTGAAATTGAGTAAGACTCAAGACCCGACCATGGCAGAAAATAGAATGAAAGGTCAGTCCCTATGCCTCAGTCATAGTTTCTATAAAGTATGCTATGCTGTGAACCAGACATATTGTATACCTTGCTCTGAGTTTGGCAAAGGAATACAATTTTGATCTAATAGTAGATCACTGGACAGCGGTCAAGAATATCCTTAGTAAGGACTAAGGAGATGTTACATCGGAGTTCGAAAAGGTTCCGATTGATTCGGGTATTTTTCGGAGTACCGGAGAGTTACGGGAATTCGCCGGGGAGTATATGGGCCTTATTGGGCCATACGGGAATAGAGGAGAGAGGATGAAAGGAAGGAGGCGCGCAGCCCCCCTCTGGTCCGAATTGGACAAGGGGTGCGGCCCCCTTTTCCTTCCTCCTCTCCCCCTCTTTCCCCCTTCTCCTACTCCAACAAGGAAGGAGGGAGTCCTACTCCCGGTGGGAGTAGGACTCCCTTGCGCGCCTCCTCCTAGGCCGGCCGCACCTCCCCTTGCTCCTTTATATATAAAGGCGGGGGCACCCCATGACACACAAGTTGATCTACGGATCGTTCCTTAGCCGTGTGCGGTGCCCCCCTCCACCATATTCCACCTCGGTCATATCGTCGTGGAGTTTAGGCGAAGCCCTGCGCCGGTAGAACATCATCATCGTCACCACGCCGCCGTGCTGACGGAACTCATCTCCGGAGCTTCGCTGGATCGGAGGCCGGAGATCGTCATTGAGCTGAACGTGTGCTGAACTCGGAGGCCCCGTACGTTCGGTGCTTGGATCGGTCGGATCGTGAAGATGTACGACTACATCAACCGCGTTGTGCTAACGCTTCCGCTTACGGTCTACGAGGGTACGTGGACGAACGCTCTCCCCTCTCGTTGCTATGCCATCACCATGATCTTGCGTGTGCGTAGGAAATTTTTTGAAATTACTACGTTCCCCAACAGTTCCTCTATGCTGCCCTCGAAGGGTATCTTGCAAACCGCACAAAATTCACATAGTGACATCTCCCTGACCTCACCATATAAATGAAACTCCATTGAAGGTGTTGATTTCTTAGAGTGAAAGTAAAATTTTTGCACTAAAGTATTAGTGAGTAAGAGATACTGTTCGAGCTGGTCGTGGAGGAAGTCGGTGAGGCCCGCATTATCAGCCAAAGAATTAAAAATCATCATGAATCCCGGCTGCTTTCAAGAACTCATCACAAGGCCATTCACACGGCCGAACTTCCGCGACGTGAGGGAGATTATACTTGGGCTTTTTATTCTCCTTACTTTTTTTATCCTTCGAGCTTTGGCTAGAAGAGCCCTCAAAAATCTCTTCATCATTTTCTGAAAATTTCTGAAATTTTTAGTAAATCAAAATAAAAGTGAACCAAACTCAACAAAATTGATAGCAACTACTCCCACAAGTGCCTAGAGACTATATCATGCATTAGAACTACTTGGGTCCATATAAATTTGACATGCAAGCTCAAGAACAGGGTCACCTTAGCAGCAAGAATTTGCAATGAATAAAGCACTAGAACAAAAACTAATTGGATCATTGGAGGAGTCACATACCAAAGAACAATCCCCCAAAGCAGTTTTGTGAATGGAGCTTTGAGCAAGGAGATCGAAAATGGCAGCAAGATGAGCTAGAACTCATGCTTGAGCTGGTTGGTAATTTTTTGGGGAGGAAGAAGAAGAGTGTGGGTGCAGGAATAAGTGGAGGGGGGCCACCGTGGGCTCACGAGGCAGGGGCGCGCCCCAGGGGGGTGGGTGCACCCTGGACCCTCGTGGCCAGGTGCTTGCTCCCCCAGCTGTGTTCTCAGTGCCATATATTCTCAGATATTCTATAAAAACATATTTAATTTTCATGGCATTTGGAGAACTTCTATTTTTGGGGTATTTTTTATTGCATGGATAATTCAGAAAACAGACAGAAAATAATATTTTTGCTTTATTTAATATAAATAACAGAAAGTAAAAGGAGGGTACAGAAGGTTGTGCCTTCTAACTTCATCCATCTCATGCTTATCAAAAGGAATCCACTAACAAGGTTGATCAAGTCTTGTTAACAAACTCATTCCGAATCGCATGAAACTAGAGAAATTTCGAATAACACTAGGTTACCTCAACGGGGATATGCACGACCCCAATAATAAGAATATCATATTTCTACTTGACAGTAGGAAGAGGAAATTCAAAACCTTCAATAATAATTGATGGAATTTTTCCAATAGAATTGATACTATGAACTTGAGGTTGTTTCCTCGGAAAGTGTACCGTATGCTCATTACCATTAACATGAAAAGTGACATTGCCTTTGTTGCAATCAATAACAGCCCCTGCAGTATTCAAAAAGGGTCTACCAAGGATAATCGACATACTATCGTCCTCGGGAATATCAAGAATAACAAAGTCCGTTAAGATAGTGATGTTTGCAACCACAACAGGCACATCCTCACAGATACCAACAGGTACAACAGTTGATTTATCGGCCATTTGCAAAGATATTTCAGTAGGTGTCAACTTATTCAATTCAAGTCTATGATATAAAGAGAGAGGCATAACACTAACACCGGCTCCAAGATCACATAAAGCAGTTTTAACATAGTTTCTTTTAATGGAGCATGGTATAGTTGGTACTCCTGGATCTCCAAGTTTATTTGGTATTCCACCCTTAAAAGTATAATTAGCAGGGGTCGTGGTTGGTTGGTGGTCGGGAGAAATCCTTGTCGGCAGGGCCGGCACCGACGCGGTGACGCTCGTGGGCGCCGCCGTGCCTTCCTGAAGGGCGTCGGGCATACCCCTTCCACCTCACACCTCGCGTACCGGGGGAAACCCTAGGACATGTCCGGGCAACAGCGTCATCATCATCACGATCCTTCTTGAGGGTGTTGTTTGGTATGCGGCGGTCCGGAGTGCAAGGAGCGTGGTGGTATTATCCGGTGGGCGCGGCGGTTGCGGGTCCTCATCGTTTTCGTTGATCCGCCGTTGTTGGCATTATTTTCTCTTCAGTTCCTTTTTTTTTGTTTCTTTTGGGCTTGCTTGTGCTGAGGCCCCAGCATTTGTATCGTGTGGTCGTTGCTTTATAATATAAAGCGGGGGGCAACCCTTTTTCGGTAAAAGTATAATTAGCAAGCATGGTGGAAATTTCAGCTTCCGGTATCTTTTTTTTTATTTGTAATAATATCTTTCATGTACTTAGCATAAGGATTCACTTTAAGCATATCAGTCAGACGCATACACAAAAACATAGGTCTAATCATTTCAGCAAAGGGCTCGAAATCCTCATCATCCTTTTTCTTGGATGGTGTAGGAGGAAAAGCCATGGGTTTCTGAACCTATGGTTCTCCTTCTTTACCATGCTTCCTAGAAACAAAGTCTCTCTTATCATAACGTTGATTCTTTGATTGTGGGTTATTAAGATCAACAGCAGGTTCAACCTCTACATCATTGTTATTGCCAGGTTGAGCATTAACATGAACATTATCATTAACATTATCACTAGGTTCATGTTCATCACCAGATTGTGTCTCAGCATCAGAAATAGAAATATCATTGGGATTCTCAGGTGTGTCAACAACAGGTTCACTAGAAGCATGCAAAGTCCCATCATTTTTCTTCTTCTTTTTAGGAGGACTTGGTGCATCAACATTATTTTTCTGAGAATCGTGCTCAATTCTCTTAGGGTGGCCCTCAGGATACAAAGGTTCCTGAGTCATTTTACCCGTTCTAGTTGCTACTCTAATAGCAAAGTCATGTTTATTATCATTTAATTCATTGAGCAAATCATTTTGTGCCTTAAGCACTTGTTCTACTTGAGTGATAAACACAAAAGCATATTTACTAATGAGTTTAAGTTCATTCTTAACTTTAGACATAAAATCACTCAAGTGTCTGATACGTCTCCAACGTATCTATAATTTATGAAGCATTCATGCTTTTTTTATTATCTGTTTTGAATGTTTACGGGGTTTATTATACACTTTTATATTACTTTTGGGACTAAGCTATTAACCGGAGGCCCAGCCCATATTGTTATTTTATTGCCTATTTCAGTATTTCAAAGAAAAGGAATATCAAGGAGTCCAAACGGAATGAAACCTTCAGGAGCGTTATTTTTGGAACGGAAGCGATCCAGGAGACTTGGAGTTCAAGTCAAGGAAGCTTTGAGGTGGCCACAAGGGTGGGGGCGCGCCCCCTGTCTCGTGGGCCCCTCGAGGCTCCCCCGACCTACTTCTTTCGCCTATATATTCCCATATACCCTAAAAACATTGGAGAGAACAATAGATCGGGAGTTCCGCCAAGAAGCCTCAGAGCCACCAAAACCTCTCGGAGCCTGCTCAAGACCCTGCGAGGGGGAATCCTCACCGTGGCCATCTTCATCATCCCGGCGCTCTTCATGACGAGGAGGAGTAGTTCACCCTCGGGGCTAAGGGTATGTACCAGTAGCTATGTGTTTGATCTCTCTCTCTCTCTCTCTCTCTCTCTCTCTCTCTCTCTCTCGTGTTCTCTCTATGGCACGATCTTGATGTATCGTGAGCTTTGCTATTATAGTTGGATCTTTTGATGTTTCTCCCCCTCAACTCTCTTGTAATGGATTGAGTTTCCCCTTTGAAGTTATCTTATTGGATTGAGTCTTTAAGGATTTGGGAACACTTGATGTATGTCTTGCCGTGCTTATCTATGGTGACAATGGGATACTCACATGATTCACTTGATGTATGTTTTGGTGATCAACTTGCGGGTTCCGCCCATGAACCTATGCATAGGGGTTGGCACACATTTTCGTCTTGACTCTCCGGTAGAAACTTTGGGGCACTCTTTGAAGTACTTTGTGTTGGTTGAATAGATGAATCTGAGATTGTGTGATGCATATCATATAATCTTGCCCATGGATACTTGAGGTGATAATGGAATATCTAGGTGACATTAGGGTTTTGGTTGATTTGTGTCTTAAGGTGTTATTCTAGTATGAACTCTATGATAGATTGAACGTAAAGAATAGCTTTATGTCATTTTACTACGGACTCTTGAATAGATCGAGCAGAAAGAATAACTTTGAGGTGGTTTCGTACCCTACCATAATCTCTTCGTTTGTTCTCTGATATTAGTGACTTTGGAGTGACTCTTTGTTGCATGTTGAGGGATAGTTATATGATTCAACTATGTTATTATTGTTGAGAGAACTTGCACTAGTGAAAGTATGAACCTTAGGCCTTGTTTCCTACCATTGAAATACCGTTTACGCTCACTTTTATCATTAGTTACCTTGCTGTTTTTATATTTTCATATTACAAATACTTATATCTACCATCCATATTGCACTTGTATCACCATCTCTTCTCCGAACTGGTGCACCTATATGTTGGGGAACGTTGCAGAAAATTAAATTTTTTTCCTACGGTTTCACCAAGATCCATTTATGAGTTCATCTAAGCAACGAGTCAAGGGAGTGAGTTTGCATCTACATACCACTTGTAGATCGCGTGCGGAAGCGTTCAAGGGGATGGTGATGATGGAGTCGTACTCGCCGTGATTCAGATCACCGATGACCAAGTGCTGAACGGACAGTACCTCCGCGTTCAACACACGTACGGGACGGACGACGTCTCCTCCGTCTTGATCCAGCAAGGAGGAAGGAGAGGTTGAGGAAGATTGCTCCAACGGCAGCACGACGGCGTGGTGGTGTTGGTGCAGCAGTACTCCGACAGAGCTTCGCCAAGCACGTAACGGAGGAGGAGAGGTGTTGGGGAGGGGAGGGGCTGCGCCTTGGGATGTGTACAGCAGCCCTCCCCTCACCCCTCTATTTATAGGGGAAGGGGCAAGGGGGCCCGACCCCTCTAGATGGGATCTAGAGGGGGGGCGGCGGCCAGGGAGGGGGGACTTGCCCCTTAAGCAAGGGGGGCGCCCCCTTTAGGGTTTCCCCCCCAACCCTAGGCGCATGGGCCCAAGGTGGGGGGCGCGCCCAGCCCTCTAGGGGCTGGTTGCCTGCCCCTTGCGGCCCATGTGGCCCTCCGAGAGGGGTGGCCCCTCTCGGTGGACCCTCGGAACCTCTCCGGTGGCCCCGGTACAATACCGTATGCCCCCGAAACTTTCCGGTGTCCGCATGACAACTTCCCATATATAAAACTTCACCTCCGGACCATTTCGGAACTCCTCGTGACGTCCGGGATCTCATCCGGACTCAACAACATTCGGTAATCACATACAAGTCTTCCTAATAACCCTAGTGTCACCGAACCTTAAGTGTGTAGACCCTACGGGTTCGGGAGACATGCAGACATGACCGAGACGACTCTCCGGTCAATAACCAACAGCGGGATCTGGATACCCATGTTGGCTCCCATATTTTCCACGATGATTTCATCGGTTGAACCACGATGTCGAGGATTCGATCAAACCCCGTATACAATTCTCTTTGTCAATCGGTACGTTACTTGCCCGAGACTCGATCGTCGATATCCCAATACCTTGTTGAGTCTCATTACCGGCAAGTCACTTTACTCGTACCGTAATGCATGATCCCGTGACCAATCACTTGGTCACTTTGAGCTCATTATGATGATGCATTACCGAGTGGGCCCAGAGATACCTCTCCGTCATACGGAGTGACAAATCCCAGTCTCGATCCGTGTCAACCCAACAGACACTTTCGGAGATACCTGTAGTGCACCTTTATAGTCACCCAGCTACATTGTGACGTTTGATACACCCAAAGCACTCCTACGGTATCCGGGAGTTACACGATCTCATGGTCTAAGGAAGAGATACTTGACATTGGAAAAGTTCTAGCAAACGAACTACATGATCTTGTGCTATGCTTAGGATTGGGTCTTGTCCATCACATCATTCTCCTAATGATGTGATCCCGTTATCAACGACATCCAATGTCCATAGCCAGGAAACCATGACTATCTGTTGATCAACGAGCTAGTCAACTAGAGGCTCACTAGGGACATATTGTGGTCTATGTATTCACACGTGTATTACAATTTCCGGATAATACAGTTATAGCATGAATAAAAGACAATTATCATGAACAAGGAAATATAATATTACTTTTATTATTGCCTCTAGGGCATATTTCCAACAGTCTCCCACTTGCACTAGAGTCAATAATCTAGTTACATTGTGATGAATCGAACACCCATAGAGTTCTGGTGTTGATCATGTTTTGCTCGCGAGAGAGGTTTAGTCAACGGATCTGCGACATTCAGATCCGTATGTACTTTGCAAATTTCTATGTCTCCATCTTGAACATATTCACGGATGGAGTTGAAGCGACGCTTGATGTGCCTTGTCTTCTTGTGAAACCTGGGCTCCTTGGCAAGGGCAATAGCTCGAGTGTTGTCACGGAAGAGTTTGATCGGCCCCGACG
The DNA here is from genome assembly GCA_021437245.1 of Aegilops speltoides. Classification (NCBI taxonomy): domain Eukaryota; kingdom Viridiplantae; phylum Streptophyta; class Magnoliopsida; order Poales; family Poaceae; genus Aegilops; species Aegilops speltoides. The sequence goes on from CM038141.1 coordinate 460,519,861, forward strand.
CATTGGGTATGACTCCTAGGTCGGTGATGAACTCCTTCACCCAAATTGCTTCATGCGCTGCATCCGAGGCTGCCATGTACTCCGCTTCACATGTAGATCCCGCCACGACGCTCTGCTTGCAGCTGCACCAGCTTACTCCTCCACCATTCAACATATACACATATCCGGTTTGCGACTTAGAGTCATCCAGATCTGTGTCGAAGCTAGCGTCGACGTAACCCTTTACGACGAGCTCTTCGTCACCTCCATAAACGAGAAACATGTCCTTTGTCCTCTTCTGGTACTTCAGATATTCTTGACCGCTGTCCAAAGGTTCCTTGCGGGATTACTTTGGTACCTTCCTACCAAACTTACGACAAGGTTTACATCAGGTCCGCAGTACACAAGATGGCATACATAATAGATCCTATGGCTGAAGCATAGGGATGACACTCATCTCTTCTTTATCTTTTGCCGTGGTCGGGATCGAGCCGAGCTCAATCTCACACCTTGCAACACAGCAAGAACCCTTTCTTGACTGATCCATTTTGAACTTCTTCAAAATCTTATCAAGGTATGTGCTTTGTGAAAGACCTATGAGGCGCCTCGATCTATCCCTATAGATCTTGATGCCTAATATGTAAGCAACTTCTCCAAGGTCCTTCATTGAAAAACACTTATTCAAGTAGGCCTTAATGCTGTCCAAGAGTTCTATATCATTTCCCATCAAGAGTATGTCATCTACATATAATATGAGAAATGCTACAGAGTTCCCACTCACTTTCTTGTAAACGCAGCTTCTCCATAAGTCTCATAAACCCAAACGCTTTGATCATCTCATCAAAGCGAATGTTCCAACTCCGAGATGCTTGCACCACCATAAATGGATCATCGGAGCTTGCATACTTTGTTAGCGTTTTAGGATCGACAAAACCTTCCGCTGCATCATATACAACTCTTCCTTAAGATGTCCGTTAAGGAATGCCGCTTTGACGTCCATCTGCCATATCTCATAATCATAGTATGCGGCAATTGCTAACATGATTTGGACGGACTTCAGCTTCGCTACGGAGAGAATGTCCCGTCAGAAGTCAATCCCTTGAACTTGTCGATAACCCTTAGCGACAAGTCGAGCTTTATAGATGGTAACATTTCCATCCGCGTCCGCCTTCTTCTTAAAGATCCATTTGTTTTCTATCGTCGCGATCATCGGGCAAGTCTCACAAAGCCCATACTTTGTTTTCATACATGGATTCTATCTCGGATTTCATGGCTTCAAGCCATTTGTTGGAATCTGGGCCGCCATCTCTTCTTCATAGTTCAAGGTTCACCGTTGTCTAACAACATGATTTTCGTGACAGGTTGCCGCACCACTCAGGTGCGGAACATGTCCTTGTGGACCCACGAAGTTCAAGAGCAACTTGATCCGAAGTACCTTGATCATCATCATTATTTTCCTCTTCAGTTGGTGTAGGCATCACAGGAACATTTTCCTGAGCTGCACTACTTTCCCGTTCGAGAGGTAGTACTTCATCGAGTTCTACTTTCCTCCCACTTACTTCTTTCGAGAGAAACTCTTTTTCCAGAAAGCATCCATTCTTGGCAACAAAGATCTTGCCCTCGGATCTTAAGTAGAAGGTACACCCAGCGGTTTCCTTAGGGTATCCTATGAAGACACATTTTTCGGACTTGAGTTCAAGCTTTTCAGGTTGAAGTTTCTTGACATAAGCATCGCATCCCCAAACTTTTAGAAACGACAGCTTAGGTTTCTTCCCAAACCATAATTCATACGGTGTCGTCTCAACGGATTTAGATGGTGCCCTATTTAAAGTGAATGTAGCTGTCTCTAGAGCGTATCCCCAAAATGATAGCGGTAAATCGGTAAGAGACATCATAGACCGCACCATATCCAATAGAGTGCGATTACGACGTTCGGACACACCATTATGCTGAGGTGTTCCAGGCGGCGTGAGTTGTGAAACAATTCCACATTTCCTTAAGTGTGTACCAAATTCGTGACTCAAGTATTCTCCTCCATGATCTGATCGTAGGAATTTTATCTTTCGGTCACGTTGATTCTCTACCTCATTCTGAAATTCCTTGAACTTTTCAAAGGTTTCAGACTTGTGTTTCATTAAGTAGACATACCCATATCTACTCAAGTCATCAGTGAGAGTGAGAACATAACGATATTCTCCGCGAGCCTCAACGCTCATTGGACCGCATACATCAGTATGTATGATTTCCAACAAGTTGGTTGCTCGCTCCATTGTTCCGGAGAACGGAGTCTTGGTCATTTTGCCCATGAGGCATGGTTCGCATGTGTCAAATGATTCATAATCGAGAGACTCTAAAAGTCCATCAGCATGGAGCTTCTTCATGCGCTTGACACCAATGTGACCAAGGCGGCAGTGCCACAAGTATGTGGGACTATCGTTATCAACTTTACATCTTTTCACACTATGAATATGTGTAATATTACACTCGAGATTCATTAAGAATAAACCATTGACCATCGGGGCATGACCATAAAACATATCTCTCATATAAATAGAACAACCATTGTTTTCGGATTTAAATGAGTAGCCATCTCGTAATAAAACGAGATCCAGATACAATGTTCATGCTCAAACTTGGCACCAAATAACAATTATTAAGGTTTATAACTAACCCCGTAGGTAAATGTAGAGGTAGCTCACGACGGCGATCACATCGACCTCGAACCATTCCCGACGCCAAGATCGTCACCTCATCCTTCGCCATCTCCGCTTATTCCGCAGCTCTGCCGTGAGTTACAAATATGAGCAACGGCACCGTATCAAATACCACGAGTTACTACGAGTCTCGGTAAGGTACACATCAATTACATGTATATCAAATATACCTTTGGTGTTGCCGGCCTTCTTATCCGCTAAGTATTTGGGGCAGTTCCGCTTCAAAGGACCCTTCCCTTGCAATAAAAGCACCCAGCCTCGTGCTTGGGTCCATTCTTTGACTTCTTCCCAGAATCGGCTTATCGGGCGCGCAACATCCTTGCCGTCCTTCTTGAAGTTCTTCTTGCCCTTGCCCTTCTTGAACTTAGTGGTCTTATTGACCATCAACACTTGATGTTCTTTCTTGATCTCAACCTTTGCTGTCTTCACATTGAAAATACTTCAGAATGGTCTTCACCATCCCCTGCATATTGTAGTTCATCACAAAGCTCTTGTAGCTTGGTGGAAGCGATCGACGGATTCTGCAATGACCGCCTCATCGGGGAGGTTAATGTTCACCGAGTCAGCGGTTGTGCAACCTGACATTTTGAGTATGTGCTCACCGATGTAACTGTTTTCCTCCATCTTACAACTATAGAACTTGTTGGAGACATCATATCTCTCGACCGGTCATGAGCTTGGAAAACTAGTTTCAGCTCTTCAACATCTCATATGCTCCGTGATGCTCAAAACGCTTTTGGAGCCCCGGTTCTAAGTCAGTAAAGCATGCCGCACCGAATGAGGGAGTAATCATCAAGACGAGACCGCCAAGCGCTCATAACGCCTTGGTTCTCTCGTGATGGGAGCATCACCTAGCGGTCCTTCTAGGACATATTGTTTCTGGCAGCTATGAGGATGATCCTCGTGTTCCGACCCAAATCCGTATAGTTGCTGCCATCATCTTTCAGCCTGGTTTTCTCTAGGAACGCGAAGTTCATGTTGACATGAGCGTTGGCCATTTGATCTACAAGATATATTTGCAAAGGTTTTAGACTAAGTTCATGATAATTCAGTTCATCTAATCAAATTATTACAATGAACTCCCACTCAGATTAGACATCCCTCTAGTCATCTAAGTGTTACACGATCCGAGTCGACTAGGCCGTGTCCGATCATCACGTGAGACAGACTAGTCATCGTCGGTGAACATCTTCATGTTGATCGTATCTTCCATACGACTCGTGTTCGACCTTTCGGTCTCTATGTTCCGAGGCCATGTCTGTACATGCTAGGCTCGTCAAGTTAACCCTAAGTGTTTTGCATGTGTAAAACTGTCTTACACCCGTTGTATGTGAACGTAAGGATCTATCACACCCGATCATCACGTGGTGCTTCAAACGATTTAACTTTAGCAACGGTGCACAATTAGGGAGAACACTTCTTGAAATTGTTGTAAGGATCATCTTATTTACTACCGTCGTTCTAAGTAAACAAGATGCATAAACATATTAAACATCACATGCAATTATATAGTAGTGACATGATATGGCCAATATCATATAGCTCCATTGATCTCCATCTTCGGGCTCCATGATCATCTTGTCACCGCATGACACCATGATCTCCATCATCATGATCTCCATCATCGTGTCTTCATGAAGTTGTCACGCCAACGACTACTTCTACTTATATGGCTAACGCGTTTAGCAATAAAGTAAAGTAATTTACATGGCGCTCTTCAATGACACGCAGTCATACAAAAAATAAAGACAACTCCTATGGCTCCTGCCGTTATCATACTCATCGACATGCAAGTCGTGATTCCTATTACAAGAACATGATCTCATACATCACAATATATCATTCATCATTCATCACAACTTCTGGCCATATCACATCACATGACAATCGCTGCAAAAACAAGTTAGACGTCCTCTAATTGTTGTTGCATCTTTTACGTGGCTGCAATTGGGTTCTAGCAAGAACGTTTTCTTACCTACGAATAACCACAACGTGATTTTGTCAACTTCTATTTACCCTTCATAAGGACCCTTTTCATCGAATCCGCTCCAACTAAAGTGGGAGAGACAGACACCCGCCAGCCACCTTATGCAACTAGTGCATGTCTGTCGGTGGAACCGGTCTCACGTAAGCGTACGTGTAAGGTTGGTCCAGGCCGCTTCATCCCACAATACCGCTGAAGCAAGAAAAGACTAGTAGTGGCAAGCAAGTTGACAAGATCCACGCCCACAACAAAATTGTGTTCTACTCGTGCAATAGAGAACTACACATAGACCTAGCTCATGATGCCACTGTTGGGGAACGTTGCAGAAAATTAAAAAAATTTCCTACGGTTTCACCAAGATCCATCTATGAGTTCATCTAAGCAACGAGTCAAGGGAGTGAGTTTGCATCTACATACCACTTGTAGATCGCGTGCGGAAGCGTTCAAGGGGATGGTGATGATGGAGTCGTACTCGCCGTGATTCAGATCACCGATGACCAAGTGCTGAACGGACAACACCTCCGTGTTCAACACATGTACGGGACAGACGACGTCTCCTCCATCTTGATCCAGCAAGGAGGAAGGAGAGGTTGAGGAAGATTGCTCCAACGGCAGCACGACGGGCGTGGTGGTGTTGGTGCAAAGAAGATTCGGCTGGGCTTCGCCAAGCACGAACGGAGGAGGAGAGGTGTTGGGGAGGGGAGGGGCTGCGCCTTGGGATGTGTACAGCAGCCCTCCCCTCACCCCTCTATTTATAGGGGAAGGGGCAAGGGGGGCCGACCCCTCTAGATGGGATCTAGAGGGGGGGCGGCGGCCAGGGAGGGGGGACTTGCCCCCAAACAAGGGGGGCGCCCCCTTTAGGGTTTCCCCCCCAACCCTAGGTGCATGGGCCCAAGGTGGGGGGCGCGCCCTGCCCTCCAGGGGATGGTTCCCTGCCCCTTGCGGCCCATGTGGCCCTCCGAGAGGGGTGGTCCCTCCCGGTGGACCCCCGGAGCCACTCTGGTGGCCCCGGTACAATACCGATATGCCCCCGAAACTTTCCGGTGTCCGCATGACAACTTCCCATATATAAAACTTCACCTCCTGACCATTCCGGAACTCCTCGTGACGTCCGGGATCTCATCCGGGACTCCAAACAACATTCGGTAATCACATACAAGTCTTCCTAATAACCCTAACGTCACCGAACCTTAAGTGTGTAGACCCTACGGGTTCGGGAGACATGCAGACGTGACCGAGACGACTCTCCGGTCAATAACCAACAGCGGGATCTATATACCCATGTTGGCTCCCACATGTTCCACGATGATTTCATCGGTTGAACCATGATGTCGAGGATTCGATCAAACCCCGTATACAATTCCCTTTGTCAATCGGTGCGTTACTTGCCCGAGACTCGATCGTCGGTATCCCAATACCTTGTTCAGTCTCGTTACCGGCAAGTCACTTTACTCGTACCGTAATGCATGATCCCGTGACCAACCACTTGGTCACTTTGAGCTCATTATGATGATGCATTACTGAGTGGGCCCAGAGATACCTCTCCGTCATACGGAGTGACAAATACCAGTCTCGATCCGTGTCAACCCAACAGACACTTTCGGAGATACCGTAGTGCACCTTTATAGTCACCCAGCTACGTTGTGACGCTTTGATACACCCAAAGCACTCCTATGGTATCCGGAGTTCCACGATCTCATGGTCTAAGGAAGAGATACTTGACATTGGAAAAGCTCTAGCAAACGAACTACACGATCTTGTGCTATGCTTAGGATTGTCTTGTCCATCACATCATTCTCCTAATGATGTGATCCCGTTATCAATGACATCCAATGTCCATAGCAGAAACCATGACTATCTGCTGATCAACGAGCTAGTCAACTAGAGGCTCACTAGGGACATATTGTGGTCTATGTATTCACACGTGTATTACGATTTCCGGATAATACAGTTATAGCATGAATAAAAGACAATTATCATGAACAAGGAAATATAATAATACTTTTATTATTGCCTCTAGGGCATATTTCCAACACTATACAATTTACCATTGTATTGGGTGTGTTGGGGACACAAGAGACTCTTTGTTATTTGGTTGCAGGGTTGCTTGAGAGAGACCATCTTCATCCTATGCCTCCCACAGATTGATAAACCTTAGGTCATCCACTTGAGGGAAATTTGCTACTGTCCTACAAACCTCTACACTTGGAGGCCCAACAACGTCTACAAGAAGAAGCTTGTGTAGTAGACATCAGTGTCCAATCATATAAGCATTTTGTTTAAATTGTCTACCAACATAAGCATTGAAATTTTCTTGTTTAACCATAAAGTCATCAAATTCATCCAAGCATTGGCTAGCAAACTTAGTAGACGGGATTTCAACTTTATCATATCTATAGAGAGAATTTACCTTTACTACCTGTGTTGGGTTATCAAGACCATGTAATCCTTCAATAGGTGGTATATTAAGGCCATGTATTTCTTCAACATGAGGTAAATTCTTAACATCTTCAGCTTTACTGCCTTTTTCTTTCATAGATTTCTTTGCCTCTTGCATATCTTCTAGACTGAGAAATAGAACACCTCTTTTCTTTGGAGTTGGCTTAGGAGTTGGTTTAGGAAGTATCCAATTATTTTCATTAGTCAACATATTATTCAATAACAATTCATCTTGATCAACAGTTCTTTCCCTGAAAACACAACCAGCACGACTATCCAGGTGGTCTCTGGAAGCATCGGTTAGTCCATTATAAAAGGTATCAAGTATTTCATTTTTCTTAAGAGGATGATCAGGCAAAGCATTAAGTAATCGGAGAAGCCTCCCCCAAGCTTGTGGGAGACTCTCTTCTTCAATTTGCATAAAATTATGTATTTCCCTTAAAGCAGCTTGTTTCTTATGAGCAGGGAAATATTTAGCAGAGAAGTAATAAATCATATCCTAGGGACTACGCACACAACCAGGATCAAGAAAATTAAACCAAGTTTTAGCATCAACCTTTAATGAGAACAGATATGTCTTAAGGATATAGTCGTAACGAGTTCTCTCATCATTAGTGAATAGGGTGGCTATATCATTTAACTTAGTAAGATATGCCACAATAGTTTCAGATTCATAGCCATAAAAAGGATCAGATTCAACCAAACTAATTATCTCAGGATCGACAGAAAAATCATAATCCTTATCAGTAACACAGATAGGTGAAGTAGCAAAAGCAGGGTCATATTTCATTCTAGCATTCAGAGACTTTTCTTTAAGCTTAGCTAATAACTTCTTAAGATCAGTTCTAACATTGCAAGCAAGAAAATCTCTAGCAGTTTCTTCATCCATAACATAACCCTCAGGCATGACAGGCAATTCATATTTAGGGGGAGAATCTTCATCATCACTTTCATCAATATTATAAGTTTCTATTATTTCATTCTCTCTAGCCCTAGCAAGTTGTTCATCAAAAAATTCACCTAATGGCACAGTAGTATCAAGCATAGAAGTAGTTTCATCATAAGTATCATGCATAGCAGAAGTGGCATCAGCAATAACATGCGACTTATCAGAATTAATAGCAGAAGCAGGTTTAGGTGTCGCAAGCTTACTCAAAACAGATGGAGAATCAAGTGCAGAGCTAGATGGCAGTTCCTTACTTCCCCTCGTAGTTGAGGGAAAAATCTTAGTTCTTTCGTCTTTCAAGTTCCTCATAGTGACCAGCAGATATAAATCCCAAGTGACTCAAAGAATAGAGCTATGCTCCCCGGCAACGGCGCCAGAAAATAGTCTTGATAACCCAGAAGTATAGGGGATCACAACCGTTTTCGAGGGTAGAGGATTCAACCCAAATTTATTGATTCGACACAAGGGGAGCCAAAGAATATTCTCAAGTATTAGTAGTTGAGTTGTCAATTCAATCACACCTGGATAACTTAGTATCTGCAGCAAAATATTTAGTAGCAAAGTAGTATGGAAGTAGCGGTAACAGTGGCAAAAGCAACAGTAGCATTTTTGTAGTAATTGTAACAGTGGCAACGGTAAAGTAACTAAGCAAAAAGCAATATGTGAAAAGCTCGTAGGCATTGGATTAGTGATGGATAATTATGTCGGATGCGATTCCTCATGTAATAGTTATAACACAGGGTGACACAGAACTAGCTCCAGTTCATCAATGTAACGTAGGCATGTATTCCGAATATAGTCATACGTGCTTATGGAAAAGAACTTGCATGACATCTTTTGTCCTACCTTCCCGTGGCAGTGGGGTCCTATTGGAAACTAAGGGATATTAAGGCCTCCTTTAAATAGAGTACCGGACCAAAGCATTAACACTTAGTGAATACATGAACTCCTCAAACTACGGTCATCACCGGTAAGTATCTCAATTATTGTCACTTCGGGGTTAACAGATCATAACACATAATAGGTGACTATAGACTTGCAATATAGGATCAAGAACTCACATATATTCATGAAAACATAATAGATTCAGGTCTGAAATCATGGCACTCGGGCCCTAGTGACAAGCATTAAGAATAGCAAAGTCATAGCAACATCAATATCAGAACATAGTGGATACTAGGGATCAAACCCTAACAAAACTAACTTGATTACATGGTAAATCTCATCCAACCCATCACCGTCTAGCAAGCCTACGATGGAACTACTAACGCACGGCGGTGAGCATCATGAAATTGGTGATGGAGGATGGTTGATGATGACGATGGTGACGGAGCCCCCTCTCCGGAGCCCCAAACAGACTCCAGATCAGCCCTCCCGAGAGAGTTTAGGGCTTGGCGGCGGCTCCGTATCGTAAAACGCGATGAATCCTTCTCTTTGAATTTTTTCTCCCCAAACATGAATATATGAAGTTGGATTTGAGGTCAGTGGAGCATCTGGGGGCCCACGAGGCAGGGGGCGCGCCCTAGGGGGGAGGGCGCCCCCACCCTCGTGGATAGGGTGTGGCCCCCCTGACGTTGATTCTTTCGCCAATATTTTTTATTAAATCCAAAGAGTTGCTCCATGGATTTTCAGGTCATTCCGAGAACTTCTATTTCTGCACAAAAATAACACCATGGCACTTCTGCTGAAAACAACGTCAGTCCGGGTTAGTTCCATTCAAATCATGCAAGTTAGAGTCCAAAACAAGGGCAAAAGTGTTTGGAAAAGTAGATACAATGGAGGCGTATCAGAAATCGACGAGGTTGCTCAAGCAAGGCGGTAGCCCTTTATGCTGTTGTTGAGGTAACCAAGAGCATAGGGTGGTGTAGCCATGGTCGAGGTAGACGTGCGAAGGATGCCGCGGTCGATGTCGAGTCGGGGTAGCCTGTGTCGAGGAATTCATCATGAAGCCGCGGGCGCAAGGAGGCGCTGAGTTAGTCATGGGCGCAGTGGTGTCGAAGTAGTGGATTGCCGGGAAGAAGATGTTGTTGACGAGGCGTCACGCCTGGTTTGCCAAACCCAGTGACACGTCATAGACGAAAGCACGCGTCGGTGTTGTCAACATCAGGCATGCGTAGACGGACGAAGACGAAGTTGATGAAGCATCGCACTAGGCTTGCCAGGCCCTGGGACATGTCGTGGACGAAGGCACGCATCAGTGTTGCCAGTACCGGGCATGCACAAAAGAGGGACCTGCACGAGATGTACGCCATGTCGAGGAGTCGGAGGGGACATCAGAGAAGAAAACTCAACAAAGGTTGTGACGCCAATCAGCATGGGGTCGATGTCACCAACGGTGGTCAGAGTAGACGAAGTGGTCGGGAAAGACGACGGTGATGCTAGCGACGAGTTGGTGCTGGACAAAGACGAATGGGGTGGATCGGCGGTGACGGCGGTTACAGGGGTAGCAACGGCGGCGACCGAAGAAGAGCAATGGTGGCGGCTAGGTTAGGACCGCGGCGGCAGTGCTCGAAGTAGGCAAGGAACCCAACAATGTGATGAAGACCGGCATGGACGATGGAATTACCACACCAGGGAAGGTGGCACGGCACATACCACGGGAAGTCGGCGTGCAGGGACGGCGGAGTGGACCGCAGGCCGCGGCACTATGGCCCAAAGGAGCGATGCAGTGGCGGCGGGCGGGTCGGGTGCGACGATGGGAAGACCTCAGGGCAGGGGGCATGGACCGCGGATCATGGCGCTACGGCTCAAAAGGGCGGCGCAGCGGCAAAGCACGGGTCGGTGCAACCACGGGAACGGCCTTGAGCGTCTGTGGGGACCGTGTGTCGCGGCCTTACGACCCGAACGGGCGGTGTAGCAGTGGCTCGTGGGTCAGGGTGGCCGCGAGGAGAACCACTGGCCGGTGACGACGGCCCGATGGTCGACGGTGAAGGTATCCGTCGGGAGGATCGCGGGACGGCGGCGTGAACCGTGTGTCATAGCGCGACGACCCAAAGGGGCGTTGGCAGGAGTGGCGCATGGATTGGGGCAGCAAACAGGATAGCCTCGGGGTGGAGACACAGTGATCCGAAGGGACGGCGTGATGGCAACCTGTGGCTTGAAGGGCGGTAATTAAGCGTGTGCTTGGGGACGGCTTGGCGAAGACAAGCGCTTGATCGTTTGATTAGACCGGCGGCGGCACTATACGCGACATGGCGGGGACGACGCGCAGATCAGAGTCGACGGATGTTGTCGGTGATGTCCCAGGCGATGACGATGAAGATGGACCGGCAATGAAGACCACACGGAGGAGCGGCCGGCAGCGGCGCCGAAGGCATCCCTTGGGCAGCGCGTCCAGCCTTACCGTGCGGTTGATGACTGAAAGGGCATGTAGCCCCTAAGTGTGATTTTGGTGATTAATGACAATCTCTATGGACTAATGTTTTCACTGAGATATATTTGAAGGTTTTGTCCATAGATGGTGCATCAAGGATATTAGATGGAATCAAGGATGAAGTCCATATATATGAAATATATATTTGCTCTAAGCTTTGGTATTCATGAACTCCTATGGCGCATCAAGTGCATTGAATCCTATATGAAGAAATGTTCCATAGTGATGCTTGAAGCATGTTGGATTTATGTGGGAAGAATGCCATCGAAACATTCGAAGAAGTCCTCATGCTATCCCTCTCTAGATACCCCATGCGCATGGTGTCCCTGACCCCCGTGCACACGGGGCCTAGGTTTTGGCACTCAAGGTCCCATATCCAGTGAGGTTTCAAGTTGGTCTTTGGGGATTTAAGTTGAAGCCATCAAGATTGATTTTAATGTCTAACCAAATATATTCAAGGTGGAGTTCGTTAGAGGATCTCAAAGATTGACATATGTGGGCTTTTAAGGATCAAGAGCTGGAGAGTATAAACAAATAGAAGAATTCAAGTTATGGTTTCAAGACAAGATCATGAGATTACGATGGAGTTTTAGAAGAGCATGTGATGACCAAGATGATATTCATAGTGGAACTTGATATGGTCATGAAAGAGTCTTTGGTGATATAGTCTTGGAGCAATGAAGGGAAATGAAGAGTTCATCATGGCTTTCAAGAAACCAAGATGAGACATGAAGTAAAGATGCTGGTTGACCAAGATGAAGCTCGAAGATAATCTAGATGGTCAACTCTCAAAGTGCAATCTTTGTACCACGTGGGATCAAGTGATCTAGTGGTATGGTAAGTAATTGTATTGTGCTTTGCTACCTAACCCATGCTATGTGTTTGTTATGTCTATGTGGGTTAGGTGTTTCTCATGGGCTTGCATCAAAAGGAAAGATTTCAAGTAGCCTATGTGTGGATGACATCAAGTGGTGATGGTCATCGGGTTCGAGGAGTTCAAGTGCAAGATGAGAAGCCGGAGGTTACATGCTTTCAAGCTTGTGGTACACATCATGATAGTGTGCATGTGAAGATGGGCTTAAGTTAAGGCTTCCCTTGTTGCAATATGCACTGGTACGCGTCGGTGCTATACAAACGGTTTTTAACCCTTTTCCGTGACGACATTAGGAACCGTTGCCAAGTGAGTGTGGGCGATAGGGGGAGGGGGGGTCCTTCCCACACGACCCAGAAACCGTCGGGGATAGAGCCTTCTGGCACACAGGCTGGGGCAAAATGAGCTCGTGTGCGATTGGACGAGGCATCGAAACCCAATTATTCCCGTTCGTATGTACATCCGGCCCACACGGTGAATCCCATGAAAATATTTCCGTTCGTATGTATATTACACACAGTCAATCCAAGGAATACGTTTCCGTTCTTATGTACATCTCAAGAAGAAGAAGAAGAACCCCTCAACAATGACCCAAACCAAGAAGATCTAGTTCACCAAGACGCACAAGATAATGAAGCAGAAGGGAAGAATTACAAAGAGAGTTAATTCCGACGTACAAACCATGATGATGATAATAATAATAATAATAATAAGGCATTAGCTAATGCCACAACAGAGATCATCAAGGTTCGGTCCATGTTGAAAGAGCTTGGTGTGAAGTGCACTCAGGCTCCATGTTTGTGATGTGGCAATCTTGGTGCCACATATTTGTCCTCTAACCCAGTGTCTCATGTAAGGATAAAACATATTTAGATTGATTTTCACTTTGTTAGAGAAAGAGTTGCAAATCGATTGTTGAAAATCAGTTTGTGCTTCCTAAAAAAATCGTTTGTTCATTCAGGAGACCAAATTGCAGATGACTTCACCAAGGCATTACCTACAAGGAACTTTGAAGAATTTAAGAGTAATCTCAACTTAACGAAGTTGTGATTAAGGAAGAGTGTTAAACATCATTGGTTGTACATTGAAACGCGGCAGAATATAATGCACGTATCCATATTGGTTCGGTGTAGAGATAGAAGAGGTTGTTAGCATCTTGTTATGTTATGTAACCGCATGCCTTATCTCTCTATTTTTTCTCCCTGTACTCCAAAATGTATGTCTTGCCAGGGAGTCGGCCCTTGTAATTTAACACGCAACCCGTCTGCTAGGAAGAGCACGGCGCTTGAAGCTTGTCTTTCAAAGATGTCTGATCCACTAACATGAATGAAGCACGACGTCCCCCTATTGGGGAACGTAGTAATTTCAAAAAATTTCCTACGCACACGCAAGATCATGGTGATGGCATAGCAATGAGAGGGGAGAGTATTGTCCACGTACCCTCGTAGACCGTAAGCGGAAGCGTTATGACAACGCGGTTGATGTAGTCATACGTCTTCACGATCCGACCGATCCAAGTACCGAATGTGGAGGATATAGCTGTTAAGTATAAACCGGCCAGGAGGGCCCGGTTCAACTTAGGCTATGCTGAAGCCCATGAAGGTCTTGAAGATGGTGTTCAACTAGCTTGAGCCCATGGCCCGAAGGAGGATTAGGGCCGCAATGGTAAACCGCCATGATTATGTAAACTTGTATTGTGAGTTAGAAATAGAGAGAGACCAACCCGGATACGAGTATGAGCCGGTGTTGGGACTCTGTGAACCGACGGGCGTCACCCATGTATATAAGGGGACGACCCGGCGGCGGTTCAGGACAGACAACAATAACTCGAGGCCTAGGTGAAGCTATTGCTCCCTAGTCATCGAAACTACATCAATCCCATCACAACTAGACGTAGGCTTTTACCTTCATCGAAGGGGCCAAACTAGTATAAACCCTTGTGTCTTTGCGTCCGCTTTAACCCCTTCGAGTTAACCCGTAGCGATGGCTCCACGACTAAGTCCTTTCACGAGGACATCTGCCGTGACAAAACCACGACAGTTGGCGCCCACCGTGGGGCTATCGCACGATGGTTTGATGATCTCGGAGGGCAAGTTCGAAGGACTCAAAGGCTATGCAGTAGGCCGGATGACCAAGAGTCGTCGTGGCAAGCTCTACATCAACGACGCAGGATGGGGCCCCGAGGCCGACTCAATTGAGTACGGGTACCGGGTCCCTTTTGGCAGCATACACGTTTTCATCGGCAAGATCGGTGAGCCAGGGCCCAAGCCGGACATCTGCGCCGACCTCGTCGAGACGGCTCAGCGTGCGAGATCTGCCCAGGCTAAACCGGCCGTGAAGCGTGCCTTCGTGGGAGTCATCCACGGAGGAGAACATGAGGATGAATTGGGATACGGTAGCGAGACCGTCGTCTATTCCGGCGACGAGTCCTCAATCGGGGAAACCGAATCATTGTACCAGTTGCAAGACGATAAGATTAGGGGCTGTTCCGATGGCGACAGTATTCCAGACACCTCCGATCAGGTCAACCGGGTTGGAATATTCATGGCCGGTACGCAGGCGGCGAATCACTCTTCGACCACAGCAGCAATGTTCTCCGGATCAGCAGCGGCGGCGGCAGCAGGGGCATGAGGCCTTGTGCGCCCACCGGTTCAAGTTTTGTCTGACCTGTTTGATGCACTAGCTGTGCTTATGGCAGAGGCCAATCCGGCGGATCAGGACGCCCACGATGCAGAGGTTGCAAAGGTGAGATAGCAGATCGCCCAGGCCAAAGCCGACCTGGCAGCAGAGAAGGACAGGATGGCCGCAGAGCGGGCCGCTTTGGACGCCCAGGCCTATAGGCTCATGCTTGACCAGAACGCATCACATGAGGTCTTGAAGCGGAAGCACAGGTCACGCCTGCCATCAGGGTTCGACGCTAAAAGTCTCTTTCACACTCCGGAAGCTGGAACTAGTAATCTGCTGTGGCACCGGAAGGTAAACCGGGCTCAGGCGCCGGGGCCAGGAGCGCCGGTCCAACCCCGCCTGATGGAACCTCCTCGGCAGAATTTCGTCGTTCCACCGCCGGTTCCGACACCTCCGGGCCATTATTCTAATCCGATGGACAATCTTGTCGCAGCCGCTTCACGTTTAGAGGCTATCCCGATTGAAGGAGACTCTCCACAGGCAATAGAGACGCGCCGGGTTAAGGAGCTTCTCCGGACCGCTTTGATCCAGTAGGAGGCATACTCATACAGCCGTGATCGGATTCACTCCACACCTCGTCCAAGCCGGAGCTACAGTAGGCATATGGATGAGCCGTCCGTGTCGAGCAATGCGCGGAGCCGCGAAGCGGCCCGTGGCAATAACCCAACAGGTGGTGTTCGCGACGCTCAGGATGTAGTGGACCGGGCCCGGGCACGACGGGAGGCCGAGATAGCAGCACAGCATGAGGCAGGTCAGCTTACACCAGTTCGTCCCACCACCTCACTTGAGCCAGGGGTCGCCTCTAGTTTGGGGGTGCCCTGTTTGGTCCCCGCTTTGCGCAATGTCCGCCTGCCCAAAGACTTCAAAGGTCCGTGCAAGGTGCCAAATTACACCGCGGATTTATCTCCAGAAGCATGGATAGAGAGCTATGAGATGGCCATGGAGATGCTGGATGTGAATGAGGCCGCGTGTGCAAAGTACTTCACCATGATGCTTGAAGGCACGGCCCGTACTTGGTTGAAGAGCTTGCCGCCCAATTCTATTAGTTCATGGGCCCAGTTGCGGACCCGGTTTATCCAAAATTTCAAAGATACATGTAAGGAGCCCATGTCCATAGTAGACTTGGCGGCTTGTGTTCAGGAGGAAGGAGAGTCAACGACCCATTGGGTACACCGCGTCTCGGAAATCTTGCACTCGTCTGACCGGATCAATGCTGACTCTGCGATCTTAACCCTAGAGGGCAACTGCCGGTTTAAGCCTCTAAAGAAGAAGTTGGGGCGTATGAAGAGATTTTGTAATGATATGGGAACTCTCATGGGCGCTTTAGTGAAGTATGCTGATTCTGATAGTACCAAGGATCCCGATCTGAGGATGACGAATCAGGGAAGGGAAAGAAGAACAACAACTCCAAAGGGCATCAACACAAACCGGCGGGCCATGGGAACGGAGGCAAGCGTAAAGCGGATGGCAGCATGGATTTTGTGGCTAACACTAATGCGCAGGACAAGGGTCAATGGCACAGAGGTAAGACGGCGAATCGTAGTGGGGCTCCGAATCCCAACCCGGATCGCCTGAATTATTTGTTGAATCAGCCTTGTCCAAAGCACGGGACGAAAGAGGCGCCGGGCAACCACCTTTGGAAGGATTGTTACATTATGCAGGAGTTCAAGAATTCTAATGCCTTCCAGTATGACCATGGGTCGGGTGGTGGTTCAGGATCCGGTTTCCATGGGCCGGGTCATGACGGAGCCTCCGGTTCAGGTCTCAATCGTATGGACATAACCACCGTAATAATCGAGCGATCGTGGAGGTTACAACCAGCAAGCAGCGGCAGCAAGCGGGTTATCGAGCCATCCAAAACAGTTGAACAAAGGCGATCATCTTTTCAGAACTAGCTTGGATAAGCGCGACTGGAAACTTCACAAGCGAGCGGTGAACTGAAAGTGCGTTATATCGACTAGAGGGGGGGTGAATAGGCGATTTTTATGAATTCTTCACTAAGGAATTTGCTGGTGAGGAAATTCCTTAGCGAAGAACTACTTGCAGCGGAATAAGTACTCAAAAGTAAGCATAACAGAATACAAGCGTGGTCATCATGATGAAATGAATACTAGCACAGAGTACAGAAAGCGTAATCACAGGATAACACAAGATGAAGACAAACAGACTGAAGAAATTGAACTGAGGAATTTGAGAAAGTCTTCAGTCAAAGTCTTCAAGCGCAGATATGAACAAACACTTAACACAGTAATGAGGAAATGAAAGGGTTGAGGAAATAGAACCAGTTAGTTGGTGAAGACAATGATTTGGTAAACCAGTTCCAACTGCTGTCTCGGTTGTACGTCTGTTGGGCGGCCGAGTATTTAAACTCGAGGACACGCAGCCTCGACACCCGCCACCGAAAGCACGCAGCTCAGACACCCATCCTCACCGTATTCTCCTTGAACTAAGGCCACGCAGACCTCGTCCCAATCACTCGTGGTAAGTCTTCAGTGACTTCCAAACCTTCACAGACTTGGTCACTCGGCGATCCACAATTCCTCTTGATGCTCTAGACCATGACGCCTAACCGTCTGGAAGAAGCACAGTCTTCAAAGGTAACAAGCGCCGGATCCACGCATGATCAATTTCTTCATGATGCTCAATCACTTTGGGTTTGTGGGGTTTGGTTTTGGGTTTTCCTCACTTGATGATTTTTGCACAAAGTCCCTGAGGATGGGTTGCTCTCAAATGACAAGTGTCAAGTTCTTCTCGAGCAGCCAACCGCTAGTGGTTGTAGGGGCGGCTATTTATAGCCTAGGGAGCAGCGACATGATAAGACATAAATGCCCTTCAATGATATGACCGTTAGGTGGATAAGATATTTTGGGACAGGTGGCCAAGAAGACAAAGAACGGTCGGAAATTTGACTCTCAAATTCCTTAGGGCTATCATGTTTCATCCTTTGTGTAGGCAATTCAGACCGGCGAATTCCTAACTCTCGATCAAAACAAATTCATCAACACTGAAGAACTTCGTCTCATCATCAAGAAAGTGACTGAATCTGTATGAGATTTCCAAAGGCTTCACTCGAGGGGATTGGTAGGTGTAGGATTTTGAGTTGAGCATCACATGGAAATTTTTCCTTAGTATTTCCTCGACCCCCTTTAACAGTACGGTGTTTCCTATGACTCAAGAAAGAGAAAATGAAACTATGAAAACAAAAGTCTTCACGCTTCATGTTCTCAAATGAATACCAAGTCTTCAAGGTCACACCAATTTCTTCACTTTCAAAGTCTTCAGAAAGTCTTCAGAATATCAAAGTCTTCAGTCGAAGAACTTCCTTTTTAGGGGTCGACTTTCTCTGTAAATATCAAACTCCTTATAGACTTATAGACCTGTGTATACTCACAAACGCATTAGTCCCTTAACCTATAAGTCTTCAATACACCAAAATCACTAAGGGGCACTAGATGCACTTACAATCTCCCCCTTTTTGGTGATTGATGACAACATAGGTTAAGTTTTCAATGGGGATAAACATATGAAGTGTAAATACTGATATTGAGGAATTTGATTGCAAGATATAGAAGAACTCCCCCTGAAGATGTGCATAGTGAGGAATTTGCGTTTGAGGCAATGCATATTTGAAGAGTTGAATCATGGAGATCTCCCCCTATATCTTGTAATTCATACACGCATTTGATATATAATATGAAGAATTTGAAATGCATGATGAAATATGGTGCCTGATGAAATTCAGCATGCATGCAATAATATTAACGAGGAATAAGCATGCCGAATAAAGCATCAAAAGTATCAGAGCAAGATGCAACAAAAGTATCAGCGCACCATCGGGTTTAAGATTACAACTCGATCCGAATAAAAGTTTCAGAAGAACGAGAGTTGTAACTTAACAAAATGCCCTTAATATAGACCCGCTTGAAGACTAACTTAGATTTCTCCCCCTTTGTCATCAAATGACCAAAAGGATTGAAACTGAGGACTAACGCCCCTGAAGAATTTCAAGTTGATGGAGGAGCGCCAGCGTTGTCGGGGTTGTTTGTTGTAGCAGGGCCTGCTGCAGTGTCGTCCAAATCTTCATGCTCATCAGTGTCAGCGATGAAGAATAAGAGCTGGCCACCAGTGGAGGAACTTTGACCCTCTTGAATTTCTTCTGAGGAGGTGCGCACTACCAAATTCTTCCTTGAGACCCATAGTCTTCATTCTTCAAATATATAGACATGAGTGAGGACAGCCCAGTGCGGTTGAGGGTTTCATGAAGGTAGTAATGGTTCTTCTTCACCGCATTGTGTGTTGAGGTCATATTGTGAAGAATTGCACCAAACCGACGCTTTACCCATTTGTGATTGCGATCAACCTTCCGATGAAGACCGAGGAGTAACTCACGGTCACCATCACCACGGTGATGTGGCTTGAGGATTTTGCTTGGCTGAGGTATTTGCGGCGGTGTCGTGTGTGGCGAGTCGTCATTGGTAGAGTAAGATGTAGCCAAAGCGAAATTGACCATCCAATGGACGAATGCCTTCATCGATCACAGAGCTGCCTTGCCTTTATCATCGATGATGAAACCGGCCGCTTGAAGACTTCAATGGGAGGCAAGTAGCTACCGTGGTTCAGAGTGTCAGCTTTGTAATTCAGTGAAGATCTTGCCCTTATGAATCTCATAATCCAAGGCGCATAGGGCTTCAGCTCGAATGGTGACATAGCAATATTGGCCAGAGTCCTCATGAAGAAATCATGGAAGTTGACGGGAACGCCATGAATGATGTTGAAAAGCATATTCTTCATGATGCCAATGACTTCTTCATCATTTGAGTCATGGCCTTTGATAGGACTCATTGTCTTTGTCAGAATGAGATAGACAGTCCGAGGCACATAGAGTAATTCCTTGACGAGGAATTTGGTTCGTGGGGCCTACCCAGGCTTCAAAGGCTTCATAAGCTATTGCATGTAGTGATTAGTCAGTTCAGGGTCATTGTAGAGGCAACGTGCACTGTCATGGGGAGGATCGAGAGGAAGGACACGAAGCAATTCAGTTGTTGGTGCCTTGTAGTGAGTGTTTTCAGTCATCCAATCCAACACCCATGAGTTGACATCTTTAGCGTCTCCAGTGATATGCAGTGTAGCGTAGAACTGAAGAATGAGTTCTTCATTCCAATCCACGGATGTCGATGCAGAAATTGAGTAATCCCGCATCGTAAGAACACCGAGGACCTGCTCAAGCATGGCAGAGATTCCATATCCACATGAGGAATATGTTCATGATCAAAGATTTTGTCTTTGTCAAACAGCACTGAGGAATAGAAGTTGGCTTGACTAGCAGTCCAGAAACACCTCTTCCTTATGCGAGCAGAGTCATAGGGGTTGTAGTCAGTGAAGAATACATGCTTGGAAAAGAAGACTTCAGCCTTGAACTTCTGTTTGCTTGATAACGGATTCGTCGGCTTTGGCAGAGGGGTGTCAGTGAGTTGCAGCACCACCTCAGGAATCACGAGCTCAGGTACTTCAGGCTGAGGAATTTCTGGTTCCTCTTCTTGTGCAACCTGATGATCAGCAGCAGCAGGTTCTTCAGCACTAGTGGCTGGAATTTCTTCATGAACAGAGGGAGTGGGATGAGTTTCTTCAGAGTTGAACTGTTGGTGTAGGGGACTGAGGAATCTATTGGATAGGTGTGAAGAGAGGAGTATTGGGATGCTGACTTTCCCAAAAGTCATCATTCATCACAGGTGTGGTGCATCCTATATCCACATCTTCATCTTCAATTTCCTCAACACCAGCCTCTTCAGCTGTGAACTGAGGCATAGGTGAGTAAATGACTGGCATTGAAGGGATTGCGTCCACTTCAATTTCTTCATCAATCTGCTCTGACGAAGCAGCAGAATGATTTTCTTCATCAGATCCGCTTGGGATCACATAGTCTTCTCCAAAAGGAACAAGGTCCTTTGATGGCATGGAGGAAATTGGAACAACATCAATTGGATTTTCAAGTGAGCTGGTCATTGGCTTTAGTTTCTTCGCAGCCGAAGAATTTGACACAGCTGATGCCTTCCTTTTCTTCACTGCAGCTCGCTCTGCAGCCTTGGTCTTCTTCACCTCATAGGTAGAAGGAAGAATTGGAGTTGGTGTAGGCGCGGGAGGAGCTGAGGGATCTGGTTGATTTTCTTCAGCGAATCGACGCAGCTTGCCTGATCTCTTCGCTTTCTTCAGCGCACCACTAGTGGATGCCCCGACAATTTCTTCAATGGCTGGAATTTCTTCATCAGCCTCGAACTAGCATTTTCTTCAAGCAGTTGAAAGTCATCAGTGCTTGGCATGTTCTTCAAAGGCTGAGCGAGTCTCTGCAGCTGAGGGTTTTCTTGTTGCGATGGGGCTGCAACATTGTCAATTTCTTCATCAGATTGACGAATCTCACTTTGGCTCCTTGCCAATCAGCATAGTAGGCATCAAAGTCTTTGCCGAGGGCTTGAATTTCAGACTGAGCCTTGAGAAGTTCCTCAGGTGTCATTCTGACAACATTTTTCTTCAGGAGCTTCTCCTTTCTGTATTGTGCTTTCTTGATCTCTCTTGCCTTTTCAAATTTCCATTTCTCTTGAGTGATGAAATGGGTCAGCATGTGACTTTGACCAGGAGTCAGATGAAAATCAGGCATTGGGGTGTTTGGATCCTTGTGCCAGAGGTCAATTTAGTCGAGGATTTTCCTCGGATCCAAAAGCAGTGGCACAGATGTGCCTTTGGCTCTAGCGGCCTTCACCTGTCTGTCTCTGATGATTTCTGCAAGTTCATCATCAGAAGCTTCATCATCAGAGGGAACATGGAATGCGACCTGTTTCTTCCTTGGAATTGGCCGAGGACAGCGTCGAGCTGTTGCTTTAGTCTTCAACAATGTGGGGCCTGATGAGGAAATAGGTGCAGCTGAGGAACTCGCTGAAGCACCAGAGGCGATCGAGAAACCCGTAGTCCTTTGACATGTAGCCAGATGCACAGGAGCTGAGGACTTTGAGGGAGCTGCTGAGGACTTTGGTTGAGCAGTAGCAGTCTGAGGAATTTGCCGTGAGGGCATAGCTAAGGAACTTGGCCGTGAGGGCGCTGTTGGTGAAGCACTTGGCTTACGAGCAGGCTTCTTTGGCATAGATTTCCTCGGCCTGACCGAGGCCTCGATTCTTGCAGCAGCAGGCGGCGTAATCCTCATTGAATTTCTTCACTGCCTCCTTGGCTTGTTTTGCCAATTTAGCTTGGCGCTTAGCCCATTCTTCAGGAAAGTCCTCACCATGCTTGATCTTGGTGGGATCAGCTACTTGGCCAGGTGCCAATGGAGCTCTTGGGCATGGAGGATTGAGGGCAAATTTCTTCATGTACTTTGGAGTCACATATCGGTATTCCCTCCATTCCCTTGCCCATCTCCGTTCAATCTTCTGTATGCACACCTTGCGCTGATTTTTGGTTTCTTTGCCAAATTTTGATTCATCAGGTGTGCAATAGCCAGCATAGATTTCATCAGGGATCTCGAAAACAGTCATGACCTCAGGCTTCTTTCCTCCTTTCTGCGGTCTCTTACCTTCAGCCATATTCTTCAGATGAGGAATTTGAACAATTGAACACTCTGAAGAAGTATGCAATTTTTCTTCAAGGAACGATGCAAATGAGTTAAGTTGATGAGAACCTAGTGATTCAAAGAATGACATGAGTACCGTGAACAGAGTGTAGGTGCGAGGAATTTGGAGAGGTCATATGCGTTCTCAGAAGGTTTTTCAAAAAGACAAGTTTTGAGGAATTTGACCAGATGAGCCTTGAGGAATTTCACTAAGCGTTCTTTGTCTTAGGTTCCAGAGTTGTACAGATCGAGGATCCACACAATTGAGGAATCTTGAAGAAAATGATTGCTTAGAGAAATGGATCAAGAACATACAATGTGTGAGGTGTTCATATGTGTGAAGATTTGAAGAATAAACACCTTTGAAGATTTTCAGGAAAGTTTGAGAATCAAAGCGAGTAATAAAAGTAACTTTTAATTACCCGAAGTGAAGAACACGATGAACTGAGATGAACAGATGTGAAGTTCATCAGGTTAGATCTCCCACGCCCTAACTTGGCAGAGGAAGACATCTACAGCGGCGGCGAAGTGAAGATTTCCGCAACCGGCGCGAGTACGACGGCGACGAGGTCGAGGCAGCGAAGCTCTTCCTCACCGGCGACGATGGAGTAGCGGCGGCGCTAGGGTTTGAGGAGCTCGAGCGAGAGAGAGAGCGCGGTCGAGCGGAGTAAATGAAGTGAGGAAGGGGAGAGGGGTATTTATAGTCACGGTGAAAAACTGTTTGCCCGAAGATTTTGGGACGAACATGCCCCTTCCCTTTCTCCTTCTCGCGACATGTGTCACCCACGTACTGTGTAGTTGAGATCGTGTAAGATCGTGGGTGAATAAAATAATGCATCGTGAGATGCGGAACGGTTTGAGCGGTAAAACCAAAAATCTGGATAAGATTTGTTTTAATGTTTCGTTCGCAATTTCTTCAGCTGACAAGGACACAGTGAAGATTTTGAACGAGTTTCAAATAGAACGCACATGAAGAAGTTGTGAATAGATTGGGTTGAGTTTAGCATAGAGGGGGAAGGGTCCGTTCACATTCACTTAGCAGAGAAAGCAACTTGAAGAAATAGCTATAAGTGAATGCTGTAGAGGACATGAAGAATTTGAAAAACTGAAGAATTTCAAAAATGAGGAAAAACTCAAATTGAAGATTTTCAACTTTTTGTGGTGGCGTGACCCACCGTATAAGAATGATGATTTCGACACCACGCATAATTGTCGAGGGTTACGAGAATCAAATTCTTCATTAATTTCTTCACACTTAGAGTGTTATTCTTCATTGATTGAAGAAAACATTTCTTCATGTGTTGCACATCTAAGTCATCAATTTTGCATAAGTGTCGGGATGTGTGTCCTTTTCAAAGAACATTCAAGATTCTAAGATATTTAGCTCACACCGCAACTTGCTAAATCTCTTCTCATCCAAGGGCTTAGTGAAGATATCAGCTAGCTGTTCTTCATCTTCACGTGCTCGATGGAGATGTCGCCCTTCAACACATGATCACGAAGAAAATGATGACGAATCTGAATGTGCTTTGTCTTCGAGTGCTGAACTGGGTTGTGAGCAATCTTGATGGCACTCTCATTGTCACAGAGGAGAGGCACATTCTTCACGCTGACGCCATAGTCCTTGAGGGTTTGCTTCATCCAAAGCAGTTGAGCACAAGAAGAGCCAGCAGCAATGTATTCAGCTTCGTAGTAGAGAAAGGATACGCAGATTCTGCTTTCTTCGAGGACCAACAGACCAAAGATCGTCCGTGGAAATGACAAGTGCCGATGTTGACTTGCGGTCCACACGATCACCAAAGATAGTCGAGTCGAATATCCAATGAGATCAAAAGCAGAGCCCTTGGGGTACCATAATCCTAGTGTTGGTGTGTGAGCTAGATATCGAAGAATATGCTTCACAGCCTTATGGTGTGATTCCTTGATGCAGCTTGAAATCGGGCACACATGCAAACACTAAGCATTATATCCGCCTAGATGCACATAAGTACAATAAAGAACCAATCATGGAGCGGTATACCTTATGATCAAAATCAATACCATTTCATCAAGGCATAGATGGCCATTTGTGGGCATAGGAATTTTGACGCCTTTGCAATCTTGCATGCCAATTTCCTCAAGACATCTTTGAGGTATTTCTCCGAGATATGAATATGCCATTGCCTGTTGATTTAATTTGAAGACCTAAGAAGAATTTCAACTCTCCCATCATAGACATTTGATATTCTTCACTCATCATATAGGCAAATTCATCACTATAACGTTGGTCAAGACAGCCAAAGGTAATATCATCAACATATATTTGGCACACACACGTTCACCATCATAAGATTTAGTAAAGAGAGTAGGGTCGAGTGAACCGGTGTGAAGCCATTCTTCACGAAGAATTCCTTCAATGTATCATACCACGCCGAGGGGCTTGCTTGAGGCCATAGAGGGCCTTATTAAGTCTGAAGACTTTGTCGATTCTTTGGATCTTCAAAACCAGGGGTTGAGCAACATATACTTCTTCCTCAAGCTTACCATTGAGGAATGCACTTTTCACATCCATTTGATATAAGATGATATCATGATGGTTAGCATAAGCAAGTAATATCTAATAGCCTCAAGTCTAGCAACATGTGCAAAAGTTTCATCGAAATCAATTCCTTCAACTGTGTGTAGCCTTGAGCTACTAGTCGTGCCTTATTCCTCACCACAAGGCCATTTTCATCTTGCTTGTTGCGGTAGATCCACTTTGTGCCAATGATATTATGCTTGCGAGGATCTCGGACGATTGACCAGTTCCCAGACATTGTTAAGCTTGAACTGATGTAATTCTTCTTGCATAGCCTGAATCCACTCCGCTCCGAAATGCTTCATCTACCTTAGTGGGCTCTGTGATAGAGACAAAAGCATAGTGCCCACAAAAGTTAGATAAATGTGAAGCTTTTGAGCGTGTGAGAGGACCTGGTGTGCTAATGTCATCGATGATCTTCTCCACTTGCACTTCTTTTGCAACACGAGGATGAGCTGGTTGTCGCCGAGGAATTTGATCAGCATTTTCTTCACGCCATTTTCCTCAAAGATTTTCTTCAGTGCATCACCGACGCTCTTCATGAACTGGAATGAATTCTTCAGAGATTCTTCAAGAGGAATGACATCCTCGGTTGCCTTGAACTTGATAGAATCCTCGGTGCTGGTTCATCTAACACGTAAGGTAGGTGCTATCTTTGCAGCCATTAGTTTCATCGAACCGCACATCTACAAAGGTCAACAATCTTGTGAAGAACAATGTTGAAGACTCAGAGGAGTGCGAGTCCTTTCCGTAACCAAGCATAAAACCTTCATGTGCTTTGGTGCAAATTTAGAATTGTGGTGAGGATCTCTAATCCAACATTTAGCAATCAAGACTTTGAAATAACTCACATTGGGTTTCTTGTCGCGAGTAGTTCATAGGCCGCCTTCTTGAAGAATTTGTGAAGATATACTGTTGATGATGTGGCACGCAGATCAATTGCATCAATCCAAAACGTGGAGGCGTTTTGTATTCATCAAGCATAGTGCGAGCCATCTCAACAAGAGTTCTGTTCTTGCGCTCCACGACGCCATTTTGCTGAGGAGTATAGGGAGCAGATAACTCATGAGTAATAGCAAGTTCATCAAGATAATCATCAAGACCAGAATTCTTGAACTCAGTTCCATTGTCACTTCTGATGTGCTTGATCTTCACACCAAAGTTGGTTGAAGCCCTCGAGGAAAATCGTTTGAAGACTTCCTGCACTTCATGTTTGTAAGTAACAATGTGTACCCATGTATATCGAGAGTACTCATCAACAATGACAAAACCATATAGAGATGCATCATTAGTGACCGCTGAGTAATGATTAGGTCCAAGAGGTCCATGTGAAGTAATTCAATGGACGAGTAGTGGTCATGATAGTCTTCGCTTGGATGCTTGGCCTTGGTCATTTTTCCAGCTTCACAGTTCGCGATAAGTGATCCTTGAGGAATTTGACATTCTCAATGCCAATGACATGCTTCTTCTTCGCAAGCGCAAATTCCTCATGCCTGCGTGACCAAGTCGTCGATGCCATAGCCAGCCTTACAAGCTTTTGCAAGTAGACACACGGCTGGTTGTGGTCCCAGAGAGAAATCAACAATATACAAATCTCCTCTCCTAAAGCCTTCAAAGATTTTGGAATTGTCGACTTCCATAATCACAACACAACGATATTTGCCAAAGACAACAACCATATCAAGATCACAAAGCATTGAGATCGACATGAGGTTGTATCCTAAGGACTCAACAAGCATGACTTTGTCCATGTGTTTATCCTTAGAGATTGCAACCTTACCAAGACCCAATACCGACTTTTGCCTTTGTCAAGAAAGATGATATGCTTCAGATGTGACGGTGATAAGGGAGCATCCATCAATAGATTCTTGTCACCAATATGTGATTTGTACATCCACTATCGAGGACCCATTCAAGAGTTTTGGGTTGATCATCCTGCAGATGAATTAGTGTAGCTTACAATCTCATATGCTTCATTAGTGAAGAATATGATATCAAGTTCATCGATGAATTTCATCAAGCAAGAAATAGATATAGCAAGATGAGGACGTGTGAAATGAAAGTTCATTTCATCATGAATCGCTGCGGCCCTTTCGAGCAATTTCGTCAGTCCTCAAGAAATTCTTCAGACGTTAAAGCACGCCCGAGACCTGACCCTGCAGAAGAGATTAGTTCTTTTTCTTCACCACCCACATCTGAGGGGTGGCAAAGGGTTCATCAATCTGCGAGCACCATACGAGAATGGTGGCATAGAAGCCAAACCATTTCGTTTCACATAAGAGGGGTTAGGGTAAGCATATGAATAAGCAGAGAAATTCTTCGAGGACTTATGAACATAATGGTTTGAAGAATAATGCACATATTCATAGCCCTTAGCTCTACCCTGCGAAACAAAGTTGTTAGCACGATGATAATCATATGAGGACTTTGATCCTTTTGAGGAATTTGATCCATGTGAGGAATTTGGTCCATATGAAGAATTTGATCTGGGGTTCCTGTTCTTCACAGGTGGTGTCATGAGGACTTTTACCTGAAGACTTTCAACATAACTTTTGGGAACCTAGATTTTCTTCATAGGGGAACCGTTCCTGCAGTTAGTGCCAACATATCTAGCAAATACTTCACCATTCTGATTTTTGAACAGTTTATAGTTGAGTCAAATGACTCATCGTAAGAATGAGGAGATTCACATGTAAAGCCAGATAAGTTAGATGGATCAATCTGGAGGTCCCTTTGCAGAACCCATGAAGTTTTGGGGTACCGCCAGGCTTCCAATATGTTCCATCAGCATTAAGTTTCTCTCAAAGGCGATACCCTCTTTCCTAGGGTTTCATTGAGGATCTGCTTTTAAGCACATCACAAAGAGTCTCGATGCCCTTTGAGGCTTTTGTACATGCCTGTCATGTATAATTCCTTCAGCCCTGCATTGTCAGTGATACTAGCAATGTCCTCAGATGAGGAATTAGTGATAGCAGAGGCAGGTGAAGAATTTGTAACGGTTGAAGCATTTGAACATTCTGGTGAAGAATTAGCAGATTCACGTTCAATGCACTTTAAGCATGGAGGAACAAATTCTTCCTGAGAAGCGCTGATTTGTTGAGCTAGTAATGAATCACGCTCCTTCTGAAGATCTTCATAACACACTCTTAGCTTTTCAAGATCTTCCTTTCTTTGAAGAGATTCAGAAGAAAGCTTCTCGTGATCTTGCTTTCCTTGAAGAAATTCATAAGAAAGTTTCTCATGATCGATAAGAGAGTGTTATGATGACTTTGAAGGTTATCAAACCCTGCATCAAGTCTCTAAAGATTTTCATCGTGGCTTTAGTGCGATCCATTTCTTCACCCAACATATCATCACTTTTTTCTAGCATGTTTTGAACCTTTTCAAAAGCCCATTGTTGTTTTACAGCAATCTTAGCAAGTTTAGAGTAGCTGGGCTTGAGATCCTCATCAGATTCATTTTCACTAGATTCAGAGGAGTTGTATTTGAGTACCTTTGCACCTTTCGCCATGAAGCAATAGGTGGGAGCGTAGCCATCATTATCTTCATTAGGCTTGTCGGTGGGGTCAGTTTCTTCAGTGTTGAAGATGGACTTGCTGACGAAAGCAGTAGCGAAGGCCAGACTCGCCACACCAGATTCGGATTCTTCAGACGCCTCCTCTTCCTCATTTTCCTCAGATTCAGCTTCAGAGTCCATTTCCTTGCCAATGAATGCCCGAGCCTTCTTGGAGCTGCTCTTCTTGTGAGATGAAGACTTCGAGGATTTTGATGACGAAGATTTTGACGATTTCTTCTTCTTCGCATCATCAAAACTGTAATCCTTGTATTTCTTCTTCTTCATTTCCTTTTCCCACTGAGCACAATCTTGAATATAGTGACCAGGTTTCTTGCATTTGTGGCACAACCTTCTCTTATAGTCACTGGATGAGGAATCACTGCTTCTTGAGGATTTTCCAAAGCGACCACGTCTTGAGAACTTCTGGAATTTCTTCACGAGCATTGCTAGCTCCTGGCTCAATTCTTCATGATCACCAAGGCTACTACCAGAATCCTCACATTCAGAGTCCAGTTGTGGACCCAGTTTATCCAGAATTTCAAAGATACATGTAAGCAGCCCATGTCCATAGTAGACTTGGCGGCTTGTGCTCAGGAGGAAGGAGAGTTAACCACCCATTGGGTACACCACATCTCGGAAATCTTGCACTCGTCTGACCGGATCAATGCTGACTCTGCGATCTTAACCCTAGAGGGCAACTGCCGGTTTAAGCCTCTAAAGTTGAAGTTGGGGCGTATGAAGAGATTTTGTAATGATATGGGAACTCTCATGGGCGCTTTAGTGAAGTATGCTGATTCTGATAGTACCAAGGATCCCGAGTCTGAGGATGACGAAGCAGGGAAGGGAAAGAAGAACAGCAACTCCAAAGGGCATCAACACAAACCGGCGGGCCATGGGAACGGAGGCAAGCGTAAAGCGGATGGCAGCATGGATTTTATGGCTAACACCAATGCGCAGGACAAGGGTCAGCGGTGCAGAGGTAAGACGGCGAATCGTAGTGGGGCTCCGAATCCCAACCTGGATCGCCTGAATTATTTGTTGAATCAGCCTTGTCCAAAGCACGGGACGAAAGAGGCGCCGGCCAACCACCTTTGGAAGGATTGTTACATTATGCATGAGTTCAAGAATTCTAATGCCTTCCGGTATGACCATGGGTCAGGTGGTGGTTCAGGATCCGGTTTCGATGGGCCGAGTCAAGACGGAGGCTCCGGTTCAGGTTTCAATCAGGGCGGACATAACCACCAGAATAATCAGAGCAGCCAGGGAGGTTACAACCAGCAGCAGCAGCAGCAGTCGGGTTATCAAAGCCATCCGAAACAGTTGAACAGTGGGCAGTATCATCTTTTTAGAACTAGCTTGGATAAGCGCGACCGGAAACTTCACAAGCGAGCGGTGAACTGAAAATGCGTTATATCGACTAGAGGGGGGGTGAATAGGCGATTTTTATGAATTCTTCACTGAGGAATTTGCTGGTGAGGAAATTCCTTAGCGAAGAACTACTTGCAGCGGAATAAGTACTCAGAAGTAAGCATAACAGAATACAAGCGTGGTCATCATGATGAAATGAAGACTAGCACAGAGTACAGAAAGCGTAATCACAGGATAACACAAGATGAAGACAAACAGACTGAAGAAATTGAACTGAGGAATTTGAGAAAGTCTTCAGTCAAAGTCTTCAAGCACAGATAAGAACAAACACTCAACACAGTAATGAGGAAATGAAAGGGTTGAGGAAATAGAACCAGTTAGTTGGTGAAGACAATATTTTGGTAAACCAGTTCCAACTGTTGTCTCAGTTGTACGTCTGGTTGGAGCGGCTGAGTATTTAAACTCAAGGACACGCAGTCCGGACACCCAATCCTCGAAAGCACGCAGCTCAGACACCCAGCCTCACCGTATTCTCCTTGAACTAAGGCCACACAGACCTCGTCCCAATCACTCGTGGTAAGTCTTCGTGACTTCCAAACCTTCAGAGACTTGGTCACTCGGCGATCCACAATTCCTCTTGATGTTCTAGACCATGACGCCTAACCGTCTGGAAGAAGCACAGTCTTCAAAGGTAACAAG
Source organism: Aegilops speltoides (assembly GCA_021437245.1). Taxonomy (NCBI): domain Eukaryota; kingdom Viridiplantae; phylum Streptophyta; class Magnoliopsida; order Poales; family Poaceae; genus Aegilops; species Aegilops speltoides. The sequence goes on from CM038141.1 coordinate 460,550,626, forward strand.
CGCCGGATCCACGATGATCAATTTCTTCATGATGCTCAATCACTTTGGGTTTGTGGGGTTTGGTTTTGGGTTTTCCTCACTTGATGATTTTTGCACAAAGTCCTCGGAGGATGGGTTGCTCTCAAATGACAAGTGTCAAGTTCTTCTGAGCAGCCAACCGCTAGTGGTTGTAGGGGGCGGCTATTTATAGCCTAGGGAGCAGCCCGACATGATAAGACATAAATGCCCTTCAATGATATGACCGTTAGGTGGATAAGATATTTTGGGACAGTGGCGCCAAGAAGACAAGAACGGTCGGAAATTTGACTCTCAAATTCCTTAGGGCTATCATTTTCCTCATCGTGTAGGCAATTCAGACCGGCGAATTCCTAACTCCTCGGTCGAATAAATTCATCAACACTGGAAGAACTTCGCCTCATCAAGAAGAAAGTGACTGAACTATATGAGATTTCCAAAGGCTTCACTCAAGGGATTGGTAGGTGAAGGATTTTGAGTTGAGCATCACATGGAAATTTTTCCTTAGTATTTCCTCGACCCCCTTTAACAGTACGGTGTTTCCTATGACTCAAGAAAGAGAAAATGAAACTACAAAAACAAAAGTCTTCACGCTTCATGTTCCTCAAATGAATACCAAGTCTTCAAGGTCACACCAATTTCTTCACTTTTAAAGTCTTCAGAATATCAAAGTCTTCAGTCGAAGAACTTCATTTTTAGGGGTCGACTTTCTCTGTAAATATCAAACTCCACATAGACTTATAGACCTGTGTATACTCACAAACGCATTAGTCCCTTAACCTATAAGTCTTCAATACACCAAAATCACTAAGGGGCACTAGATGCACTTGCATGAACTCTGTTGAACCGGCCGTACCACGTTACTTACGCTGGTCGGAATAGCCTATCGTGTGGAGCAGGGAGGATCACCCTCTTCGGGTTGACAATCCGGGCCAGTTAGCGTTGGTGGTAGACCCTCAGGTGGGAGGTTATAAATTCACCAAGGTGCTCATGGATGGAGGGAGTAGTATTAACATCCTGTACTATGAGACATTCCGCCGCATGGGGCTAATAGACAAAAATCTCAGACTCTCTAATACGGTGTTCCATGGTGTGGTGCCTGGCAAATCAGCATATCATGTTGGCAAGATAGCCCTGGAGGTGGCTTTTGGGGATGAGCATGATTCCCGATCCGAAACACTAACCTTTGAGGTGGTGAAAATCCGGAGCCCGTATCACGCCCTATTTGGGCGACCGGCTTATGCCAAATTCATGGCACGGCCCTGTTACATCTATCTGCAGCTCAAGATGCCGGGCCACAAGGGGACAATAATGGTTCATGGGAGCCGCAAGATTGCTTTGGAATGTGAGGAAGGTGATGCGGCTTACGCAGAGTCGGTTTGTTCTACGGAGGAGTTGAAGTATTATAAGGACAATGTTGATCCAGTGGACATGACTCCTTTGAAGAAGCCGACTACAGAGCACGATCCGGATCTGAAGTTCAAATCGGCGGCTGAAACTAAGCTTGTTGACTTCATGCCTGGCGATTCGTCTAAGCAGTTCATTATTAGTGCTAACTTGGACCCTAAATAGGAAAGCGCGCTCATCGAGTTCATCTGTGAGAATCGGGACATTTTTGCATGGAAGCCTTCTGACATGCCAGGTGTACCAAGGGAACTCGCTGAGCATACTCTTAATGTTGATCCCAAGTACAAACTGGTGAAACAGTTTCTCCGCCGGTTTAACGAAGAGAGGTGCAAAGCTATTGGAGAGGAAGTGGCCAGGCTCCTAGCAGCTGGTTTTATCGTTGAAGTCTTTCATCCAGAGTGGCTTGCTAATCTAGTGTTGGTGCTTAAGAAAAACGACACTTGGCGCATGTGTGTGGACTACACGGATCTTAACAAGGCTTGTCCAGCAGATCCTTTTGCCCTCCCCCGCATTGACCAGATTATTGATGCCACTGCGGGTTGTGAGCGTTTGAGTTTTTTGGATGCGTATTCTGGGTATCATCAGATCAAAATGGCGGTTAAGGACCAGGAGAAGACGGTGTTTATTACTCCCTTTGGAGCCTTCTGCTATGTATCTATGCCTTTTGGGCTCAAGAGCGCCCAAGCAACTTATCAACGGTGTGTACAGAACTGCCTGCATAAACAGATTGGCCGCAATGTGCACGCCTATGTGGATGATATTGTGGTCAAGTCAAGGGAGAAGGAGACGCTGATTGATGATTTGAAGGAAACCTTTGACAACCTGCGGGTTTATAAGATGATGCTCAATCCGGCCAAATGTGTTTTTGGTGTTCCGGCAGGCAAGTTATTGGGTTTTCTTGTGTCCAACAGAGGAATTGAGGCTAATCCAGAGAAGATTGCGGCTATTACCTCCCTGGCTAAACCGAAGTGTATCAACGACGTTCAGCGTTTGGCAGGCCGGATTGCTGCACTGAGCCGGTTTATCAGCCGCCTCGGGGAGAAGGCTATCCCTTTGTACCAGATGCTGAAAAAGACGGATCAGTTCATCTGGAGTCCGGTTGCTGATGAAGCATTGCAGGACTTAAAGTGGCAGTTAGCCAATCCGCCCATTCTAGCAGCTCCAATCGACAAAGAGCCGTTGCTGCTAAACGTAGCGGCCAATGCTCGCGCAGTCAGCATAGCTATTGTGGTAGAGCGCAAGGAGGCAGGAAAGGAATATCCGGTTCAACGGCCGGTTTACTACATTAGCGAGGTGCTCATTGAATCCAAGCAAAGGTATCCGCATTGTCTGAAGCTGGTGTATGGAGTCTTTATGGCAAGCCGGAAGCTGAAACAGTATTTCCAAGGGCACCCCATCACAGTGGTCAGTTCGGCTCCCTTGGGCCGCACGGATTGAAATACGTGCCTCGGACGACGGTGAAGTCTCAAGCACTTGTTGATTTCATCAATGATTGGACAGAATTGCAGGCACCCGAGGAGAAGCCGGATCACACATATTGGACTATTCACTTTGATGGATCCATGCAATTAGAAGGCTCGGGGGCTGGAGTCATAATAACTTCCCCACGAGGTGACAAGTTCTGTTATGTTCTCCGTTTAATGTTCCCTTGTACTAACAATGCAGCTGAGTACGAAGCCTTGCTCCATGGTCTCCGGATGGCTAAGGAGATGAATCTAAGCCGGGTTAAGTGCTTCGATAACTCGGACCTGGTGGCTCAACAGGTGTCTGGCACTTGGGATTCTAAAGACCCACTAATGGCTGCATATCATCGCGAAGTGGACATTTTTGCAGGTCACTTTAAGGGTTATTAGGTGGATCATGTCGACAGACGGAAGAACGAAGCGGCAGACACTTTAAGCCGGCTGGGCTTTGAGCGTAAGCCGGTCCCGCCTAATGTCTTTTTAGATGTTTTGCATAATCCATCTGTCAAGCTCCCTGGTGAAGCGGATTTGGCTATTCCTGATCCGAAGGCGCAGTTGGTGGCAGCCCGACATGTTATACCAGATTGGACAGTTCCTTACCTTGCGTACATGAACCGGGGCGAGTTACCACAGGATGAGACTCTGGCCAGGCAGATAGTCCGGCGATCCAAGTCTATGACCATTGTCAATGGCGAATTACATCATTGCAGTGTGTCAGGCGCGTTCCAGCGTTGTGTGTCCCCTGAGGAAGGTTGTGAAATTTTACGCGAAATCCACGAAGGGGATTGTGGTCACCACGCCAATTCAAAGTCTCTGGTGGCTAAGGCATTTCTTCACGGATTCTACTGGTTGACGGCTCATGCTGATGCGGAGGATCTAGTCAGACGATGTGATGGCTGTCAAAAATTTTCACGGCGTGCTCATGTGCCCGCTCAAGAATTGAGGATGATTCCAATTACTTGGCCGTTTGCGACTTGGGGGCCGGATATGGTCGGGCCTTTCAAAAGGTCCAAAGATAAGAAAACCCACCTATTGGTGGCGCTTGACAAGTTTACCAAGAGGGTTGAAGCGGAGCCCGTTAGCAAGTTTGACGCAGCTACAGCGGTGAAGTTCATCAAAAAGGTGATTTTCCGGTTTGGCTTTCCACACAGTATTATTACTGATAATGGGACCAACTTGTCCAAGGGTGCTATGAAGGAGTTCTGTGAGCGTGAGCACATCCGGCTTGACGTATCGTCAGTAGCTCACCCCCAGTCCAATGGACAAGCAGAACGGGCTAATCAAGAGATTTTGCGAGGAATCAAACCCCAGCTTATGGTTCCTTTGCAAAGAACACCGGGTTGTTGGGTCGAAGAGCTACCATCTGTGTTATGGAGTATCAATACTACGCCCTACGAATCCACAGGATACACACCATTTTTTATGGTCTATGGAGGAGAGGCGGTTCTCCCTAGTGATATCCATCATGATTCGCCTCGTGTGGCGGCTTATGTTGAAGCGGACAATGAGACAGCACGGCAAGATGCTTTGGACCTATTGGATGAGGAGTGTGACATAGCAGCTGCCCGCTCGGCGATTTACCAACAGGATCTTCGTCGCTACCACAGTCGTCGAGTCAGAACCAGAGCTTTTCAAGAAGGAGATTTGGTGCTTCGACTCATCCAAGACCAGACGGATATGCACAAGTTATCCCCACCTTGGGAGGGACCTTTCATGGTCAGCAAGAATCTGCACAACGGGTCGTACTATCTGATTGATATTCGAGAGCATAAAGACTCACGCACATCAGAGGAGGAGACCAACAGGCCGTGGAACACAGCTCATCTTCGGCCTTACTACACCTGAGCCATCGGCTCTATCTATGTATATATTATGACAGTGTATATATTATCATCAATATAATAAAACCGGAGCCTCAGCTAAAGCGGGGTCTCTGTTCTTGTATATCATGTGTGGTTACATGGAGTTGTTCTGTCTTAAAGCGGCCTCCGGTTTACCCCTTGAATTTGCTTTACAGAAAAAAGCTTTGTGATATCACTTGGGGGCTTGGTCGTGTCCGAACCAATGCAACACCTTTTGATAGGCGAAAGCCACTAGATCACTTGGGGACATGGTCAAGTCTGAACCAGTCACGCCTCTTGATCGGCCTAAGGCCATTGACTCACTTGGGGGCTTGGTCGAACCCGAACCAATGCCATGCCTTTTGATCGGCATATATGCCACGGTTTCATTTGGGGACCTGGCTGACTTGAACCATCGCCACACCTACTGGGGGCTCGGTCCTGTCCGACCATGGTAACACCATCTGATCAGCTCAGTAAAGCATTTTTCTTGCAAACGGTTTTATCATTGCCTTTTGCTTCAAGTATTTTTAAATAACTATTATTTTTGTTGCGATTTTTAAACCGACAAATGTTTCAAACCGGTTCCAAACTGTCAATTGACGGAACACAATCCATCCTTAATCCGGAGGAATATTTGCCCGATTTACTTTTTCTGTTAATATTCCATTGTGGAGAAACAGGATGTTCATCACAACAAAGCACGGTTTACATGATAGCCCGGCTTGATATATACAACAGATGTTTTTTCTCTGATGATATCGGTTTATGAATCTCCGCTTCAAGATTGGCATGGCCAATTCGAAAGCCGTATGGTGGCAGGTATCAACATATTGTTGTATTTGATTACATGTTTAGTTTAAGAAATTATTCTTGACTTCATTAATATTATGACCCGTCTGGTGGTACAACCGCAACGGTGCTTTAAGATTTTCTTTGCAGATTACAGTATCATTGACAATTCAAAGGAAAGCATAAATTGTAGAAAGTATGCACGGAGGCATATTAGCACCATAGGTAGCAGCTCAGTTTATTACAAGCCATTCAAAGGCCCAAAATTTTTTGGAGTTGTTTCATAACAGTCTCCGACGTATCAACCGATTGGGCGGATTAAGCTTCGTCGCCGGGTTGACGTGAAGTAGATGGGTCGTCTGGCGTCGATTCAGCTTCCTCCTCATCATCCAATGGCCAGAAGTCGTTGGTGGTCCAATCAATCCGAGTTAAAGCCTGAAAGACAGCCTCTTCACTTATAAGCTCAGCCGGATCAACGTCAGGAGCGTAAGTGTGCTTACGGATTGGGGGAACTAGGTTCTGCACTTTAGGAATAACAGCTTCAACTCGTCTATTGTTTGCGTCATAGAAGGAGCGGTGAACCGTCAGGTTGGCTTCTTCTGCCAGTTGACTCGCCAGAGGACGCATCTCCCTTGTTACCCGTTTGAGAGCATCGTTATCAAATACTTCACCATTATGTTGAGCACTAGGGAAGCCTTTGGCTATGTCAGCCGGATCAAGGTCAGCTATCCATGCTTTGGCGCGAGTTAGGGCTAATAAGGTGCCAGCCCGGGCAGCAGATCGCTTCATTTCTTCTATCTGTGCTGATGTCATAGACAGCCGGTCCAGCGTGTCCTTAATCAATGTTGGAGCCGCATTATCATAAGAAGTGGCGCAAATAACCCGCTGAGCGCCGGTATACAACTGTTCAATCAGTGTATACGCAACCTTGAGTTTCTTCCGCATGTCAGAGCCCAGATGAGCAATGCGCCTACCTGTACCGGTTTAAGAAGTTCAGGTTAATCCGGAGGAAAGTTTAAAGCGGAAACCTATCACAACTTTGAGGAAAATTGCTTACCAAACACTGCTGAAGTCACGGAGTTGATTTGGCACTTTAATCCAGTAAGCTCTTCCGTCACCGGTTTAAGAGCTGCTTCGACATCCTCAGCACGTTTAAGTAATTCCGCTTTTTCAGTATCCCAGCTGGTTCGCTCAGACTTAAACCATTCCTTAAGCTGTTCCATGGTGGTTAAGGCGGTCTTCAATTCATCTTTGGCCTTGGAAGTTTCTTTCTGCTGTGATTTCAAATTCTCTTGAAGATCCACGATTTGTGACGCTTGTTGGCTTATTTCCTTCTGCAATAGTACAGAGAGCAAGTAAATATATTTATTCAAGTCCCAAGCGTCCAACCAGTTAAACACTTGGCACTTGGGGGCTAATGCGGATCACTTTTTATACTGCTAATACAAGTCCCAAGGATTAACACAAGTTTCAATCATGGCACTTGGGGGCTAATGTGTGTTTGATCAAGAGTGTACAAGGAGTCTATCATATACGAGCATGGAGCTTGAAAAGTCCCGGTTTACCTTTTTCTACAGACAAACCGGCCCTTGGGGGCTACTACGCATGAAGTACAAGAGAAGGGCACAAGTATTTACCTCAAAGCGTTCCTTCATCAGATTTACTAAGCTGGCTTCATAATCACGGCTTGTGTAGAGCCGGTTCAGGAAGCCGGAATGAAGTTCTTGAGCAGACAGATCGGTATAAGCTGATAGATCGGTCTTTTCCTTCCCTTTATTAATGGCAGTGAATTCTTCCTTGGCAGTATGTTTTGATAGAGCCACCGGATTACCAGGGGCGTTATACGCGGTGCCCGTAACTACAACATCATCATCTTGGGCTGGACCGGCCGAAGTAGCATTCTTAACAGGGCTCGGTGCTTTCAAACCCGGGCTTGGCGGATCAGCAGTCGAGCCTCGTTCTGCTGTGGGGCTCGGAGGAGAAGGAGGATGTGAAATATCAATTTGGACATCCGGTTCAACCTCTGGCGGATTAGCATTGGCATCTTCATTCTTCTCAGCAGTGTCATTCTCAGCTACTTCGGGATTTTCACCATGATGCTCTGGGGTTTGCTCCGGAGGAGCATCCACAGTAGGGTCAGCGATCTTGGCCTTCTTACAAAGTCGAGCTTTGGTGCTGCAATAATCAAAGGTTAGAATATGGTAAACCGACAGATACAAGGAATGAAGTAAGAGGTAATATACTTACCCAGCAGCAACTTTGAGAGGAGGCAGCTGAGTGGTTGATGAACCGCCAGACGAGTTGGAAGAAGCCTGGTAATTCGGGTCAGACGGATTGAGAGGGCATCGGAAGAAACCTTTCAAAGGATAACGCTTTTCAGGAGAACAAGTCACCTCTGGACGACGTTTCCGGGTTGGCGTGTCAGCTAAACCGGACGATGTAATCTGTTGACCACTATGCCGGGTTGTACGGCGTTCTTCTGTTTGCTGTGTCTTCAAAGAAAATTTTGGATTCAAATGAGCATAGGAGTGAGATTGTTTCACTTTTCGGACTGTGCGGCGGATTCTTTTAACCGGTACAAGATCAGAATCAGAAGAAAGAAGGATTGCCTCAACAGGTTCTACCTGGCTAGCCTCAGAATCATCCTGGAATTGTAATTGTCAATAATATGAATGGAAAAATAAAAGCAAGCAAGTCAAATTCTACCTCAACATCTGATTCATCCTCTGGCGGTTCAGAAGACTCGGCGGTTTTCCTCTTGCCGGTTTTCTTGGTAGTCTTGGTTTTGGCACGAGGAAACCGGGCCGGTTTAGTTCGTTTCCAAAACGAGATGTTAGCCTGACAATTAACACAAAGGGATCAATACAATCAATATGGAGTTGAAACAATAGAATAATGGCAAGAACTTTACCGCGGGCAGTTTGTTGGAGACACAGAAGGGAGCCAGCCCGGTTTGGCTGCACGCAGAGATCGGTTCATCGAGCAATTTCTTTACTGTTTCGGTAACTTCAAGTTCAGTTATTGATAGCTCGTGATGTCGCTGAGGATCTTTGACGTCACCAGTGTATTCGTGCATCAATCCGGGGCGATGGCTTAACGGTAAGACGCCCCAAGAAACCCAGCAGTGGACAAGGTCGATGCCAGTTAAACCGTTGGCCATTAGAGCCTGGAGCTTGGTAATTTGAGGAGCAAAATTTTTCCGTTCTGCGGCGGACAAGCGTGAAGGCAATGGGTGGCTGTTGCTAAGCCGGTGCGGGTGGTAACCAGGCAAGGGATTTTCTCCATCAGGTGCAGTGTTCCGGCAATGGAACCAGGTCAGATTCCAATCTTTAGGATGGCTATGATGTGCGGCATGAGGAAAGTCCACTTCTTTCCTTTTTTGGATTGCAACGGCACCAAGTTCTGTGTTAGGACCATCTGAGAATTATGTACGGTGGTTCAAATGAAAGAAATCTCGAAACAACTCTACGGTTGGTTCTTCTTGAAGATAGACTTCACAGAATACTTGGAAGTTGCATATATTGGACACGGAGTTTGGACCAATATCTTGTGGATGGAGTTGGAAGCTTGACAAGACATCCCGGAATTTTTTTGATCCGGGCGGGCTGAATCCCCGGTCTAAGTGTTGCATAAAAACAATCACTTCTCCTTCTTGGGGTTCAGGTGGACATTCCGGTCCCAGAACTCGCCAGTGGAGGGCATTTTTCGAGGCTAAAACGCCAGTGGTGACGTAGCCATTGAGTTGTGTCTCTGTGATCTGGGACGGAGCCCAGTTGCAGGCAGTAAATTGTTTCGCCATTCCGGAAGGGGGGGGGGAGCTGAAAGAAAACCAAGCAGGTGCCGGCTCACGGTCTACGGTTTATAAATGAAAAACTCAATATTAAACCGGTGAAAATGCAATGAAGGTATAATTGGCGGTTTAAGAGAGGGCTAATGGCATATGGCGGATTGACCATCAGGTATTAAACCGCCCATTGGCAGAAAGGCCAAGATTTTTTGCTAAGTGTACAGAAACAGGTTTCACACAATGTTCAAATCTATTTGGATCTACCGCATATCTATAAAGCAGTTTTTACTGCGTTCTTGAAAGGGCGTTCAAGCAGAGCAGAGAAGGATGCACTCTCCACAAGAGGAAAAGGAAAGACTACTAGTATTAAAAGAAGATGCGAAATGACTACTGTAGGAAATCTATACCATTTTTTGGATCAAAACTACTGCGGCAGAAAGTAGGATGAAGCAGAAAGATGAAGAACTGTGCGGATGAACTTGCAAAACCTAATGCAGATCTAACAAATGAAGAGCAGTAGGAGCTTACTGCTGCAGAGTACGGCGAAGGGGGGCGATGAGCCTCTGATCCAACTCAGGTTGATGCAGCGGCCTCGGTTGGTGCAGATCTTGAAGGTCGCGGACGGCGGCGGAGCTTCAGAGCGAAGGCGTCGTGAGGAAGAAGAAGATGCGGAAGAGAAAGAGAAAAGGGAGCCCTCGGGCTTTATTTATAAGGAAGCAAATAAATGACAAGCGCGAGAATCAAGGCGACAGAAGCGGCCGAGTGGGCGCGCCTGTCGCCTCGGCTTTCGCGATAACCATTAAAGAGAAGGGAATCTTTTAATCCTTTTTTACAGAGATGACGTCATGACGGTCTGATGCAGGACTCGGAGGATGACGTCACGGCGGTTCACAAAATTCACAAGAGAAGACAATATGGCGGTTTATGAAAATACAAGAGGATTTTACAAGATATCTTTGAAGTGTTGAAGATTGACATGAATAAATTCAAATCAATCCGGGACCTAATGTGGAGGATATAGCTGCTAAGTATAAACCGGCCAGGAGGGCCCGGTTCAACTTAGGCTATGCTGAAGCCCATGAAGGTCTTGAAGATGGTGTTCAACTAGCTTGAGCCCACGGCCCGAAGGAGGATTAGGGCCGCAATGGTAAACCGCCATGATTATGTAAACTTGTATTGTGAGTTAGAAATAGAGAGAGACCAACCCGGATACGAGTATGAGCCGGTGTTGGGACTCTGTGAACCGACGGGCGTCACCCGTGTATATAAGGGGACGACCCGGCGGCGGTTCAGGACAGACAACAATAACTCGAGGCCTAGGCGAAGCTATTGCTCCCTAGTCATCGAAACTACATCAATCCCATCACAACTAGACGTAAGCTTTTACCTTCATCGAAGGGGCCGAACTAGTATAAACCCTTGTGTCTTTGCGTTCGCTTTAACACCTTCGAGTTAACCCATAGCGATGGCTCCACGACTAAGTCCTTTCACAAGGACATCTGCCGTGACAAAACCACGACAGTCGTACGGCACCTCCGAGTTCAGCACACGTTCAGCTCGATGACGATCCCCGGACTCCGATCCAGCAAAGTGTCGGGGATGAGTTCCACAAGACGACGGCGTGGTGGCGATGATGATGCTCTATCGACGCAGGCTTCGCCTAAGCACCGCAACGATATGACCGAGGTGGAATATGGTGGAAGGGGCACCGACACGGCTAAGGAACGATCACGAAGATCAACTTGTGTGTCATGGGGTGCCCCTGCCCGTATATAAAGGAGCAAGGGGAGGGGCGGCCGGCCAAGGAGGGCGCTGCAGGAGGAGTCCTACTCCCACCGAAGTAGGACTCCTCCTTTCCTAGTCCAACTAGGAGAGGGGAAGGAAGGGAAGGAGAAGGAGAAGGCAGAAGAGGGAGGAAAAGGAGGAAAGGGGGGCCGGCCCCCTAGTCCAATTTGGTTTGGGCTAGGGGGGCCGCGCGCCCTGCCTCCTCTCTTCCACCACTTGGCCCATGAGGCCCATTGCTTCTTCCTCGTATTCCCGTAACTCCCCGGTACCCCCGAAAATACCCGAACCACTCGGAACCTTTCCGAAGTCCGAATATAGTCGTCCAATATATCAATCTTTACATCTCGACCATTTCGAGACTCCTCGTCTTGTCCCCGATCGCATCTGGGACTCCGAACTCCTTCGGTACATCAAAACTCATAAACTCATAATATAACTGTCATCGAAACCTTAAGCGTGCGGACCCTACGGGTTCGAGAACTATGTAGAGATGACCTAGAACTATTCCCGGTCAATAACCAATAGCGGAACCTGGATGCCCATATTGGCTCCTACATATTCTACGAAGATCTTTATCGGTCAAACCGCATAACAACATACGTTGTTCCCTTTGTCATCGGTATGTTACTTGCCCGAGATTCGATTGTCGGTATCCAATAACTAGTTCAATCTCGTTACCGGCAAGTCTCTTTACTCATACGTAATGCATCATTCCGTAACTAACTCATTAGTCACATTGCTTGCAAGGCTTATAGTGATGTGCATTACCGAGAGGGCCCAGAGATACCTCTCCGACAATCAGAGTGACAAAACCTAATCTCGAAATACGTCAACCCAACATGTACCTTTGGAGACACCTGTAGTACTCCTTTATAATCACCCAGTTATGTTGTGACGTTTGGTAGCACCCAAAGTGTTCCTCCGGTAAACGGGAGTTGCATAATCTCATAGTTACAGGAACATGTATAAGTCATGAAGAAAGCAATAGCAACATACTAAACGATCAAGTGCTAGGCTAACGGAATGGGTCAAGTCAATCACATCATTCTCCTAATGATGTGATCCCATTAATCAAATAACAGCTCTTTGCCCATGGTTAGGAAACATAACTATCTTTGATTAACGAGCTAGTCAAGTAGAGGCATACTAGTGACACTCTGTTTGTCTATGTATTCACACATGTATTATGTTTCCGGTTAATACAATTCTAGCATGAATAATAAACATTTATCATGATATAAGGAAATAAATAATAACTTTATTATTGCCTCTAGGGCATATTTCCTTCAGTCTCCCACTTGCACTAGAGTCAATAATCTAGTTCACATCGCCATGTGATTTAACACCAATATTCATATCTGTATATGATTAACACCCATAGTTCACATCGTCATGTGACCAACACCCAAAGGGTTTACTAGAGTCAATGATCTAGTTCACATTGCAATGTGATTAACACCCAAAGAGTACTAAGGTGTGATCATGTTTTGCTCGTGAGAGAAGCTTAGTCAACAGGTCTGTCACATTCAGAGCCGTATGTATTTTGCAAATATTCTATGTCTACAATGCTCTGCACTGAGCTACTCTAGCTAATTGCCCCCACTATCAATATGTATCCAGATTGAGACTTAGAGTCATCTGGATCGGTGTAAAAGCTTGCACCTATATAACTCTTTACGATGGGCTCTTTTATCACCTCCATAATCGAGAAATATTTCCTTAGTCCTCACTAAGGATATTCTTGACCAATGTCCAGTGATCTACTCCTAGATCACTATTGTACTCCCTTGCCAAATTCAGAGCAAGGTATACAATAGGTCTGGTACATAGCATAGCATACTTTATAGAACCTATAACTGAGGCATAGGGAATGACTTTCATTCTCTTTTCTATTTTCTGCCGTGGTCGGGATTTGAGTCTTACTCAATTTCACACCTTTGCAACACATGCAAGAACTCTTTCTTTGACTGTTCCATTTTGAACTACTTCAAAATCTTGACAAGGTATGTACTTTTGAAAAACTTATCAAGCGTCTTGATCTATCTCAATAGATCTTGATGCTCAATATGTAAGTAGCTTTGCCGAGGTCTTTGTTTCAAAAAACTCCTTTCAAACACTCCTTTATGCTTTGCAGAATAATTCTGCATTATTTCCGATCAACAATATTTCATTCACATATACTTATCAGAAATGTTGTAGTGCTCCCACTCACTTTCTTGTAAATACAGGCTTCTCCGCAAGTCTGTATAAAACTATATGCTTTGATCAACTAATCAAAGCGTATATTCCAACTCCGAGATGCTTGCACCAGTCCATAGATGGATTGCTGGAGCTTGCATATTTTGTTAGCACCTTTAGGATTGACAAAACCTTCTGGTTGCATCATATACAACTCTTCTTTAAGAAAACCATTAAGGAATGCAGTTTTGACATCCATTTGCCAGATTTCATAAATTGTGGCAATTGCTAACATGATTCGGACAGAGTTAAGCATCGCTACAGTTGAGAAAATCTCATTGTCGTCAACACTTTGAACTTGTCAAAAACCTTTTTGCGACAAGTCAAGCTTTGTAGATAGTAACACTACTATCAACGTCCGTTTCCTCTTGAAGATCCATTTATACAATATGGCTTGCCGATCATCGGGCAACTCCATCAAAGTCCACACTTTGTTCTCATACATGGATCCCATCTCAGATTTCATGGCCTCAAGCCATTTCGTGGAATCTGGGCTCATCATCGCTTCCTCATAGTTCGTAGGTTTATCATGGTCTAGTAACATGACTTCCAGAATAGGATTACCGTACCACTCTGGTGCGGACTGTACTTTGGAAGACCTACGAGGTTTTGTAGTAACTTGATCTGAAGTTTCATGATCATCATCATTAGCTTCCTCACTAATTGGTGTAGGAATCACTGGAACTGATTTCTGTGATGAACTACTTTCCAATTTGGGAGAAGGTACAAATTACCTTATCAAGCTCTACTTTCCTCCCACTCACTTCTTTCGAGAGAAACTCCTTCTCTAGAAAGGATCCATTCTTAGCAACAAATGTTTTGTCTTCGGATCAGTGATAGAAGGTGTACCCAACAGTTTCCTTTGGGTATGAAGACACACTTCTCCGATTTGGGTTTGAGCTTATCAGGTTGAAAACCTTTTTCACATAAGCATCGCAACTCCAAACTTTAAGAAAAGACAGCTTAGGTTTACTGCTAAACCATAGTTCATACGGTGTCGTCTCAACGGATTTAGATGGTGCCCTATTAAACGTGAATGTAGCTGTCTCTAATGCATAACCCCAAAACGATAGTGGTAAACCGATAAGAGACATCATAGATCGCACCATATCTAGTAAAGTGCGGTTACGACATTCGGACACACCATAACGTTGTGGTGTTCCAGGTGGCGTGAGCTGTGAAACTATTCCACATTGTTTTAATTGAAGACCAAACTCGTAACTCAAATATTCGTCTTCGCGATCAGATCGCAGAAATTTTATTTTCTTGTTACGATGATTTTTCCACTTCACTCTGAAATTCTTTGAACCTTTCAACTATTTCGGACTTATGTCTCATCAAGTAGATATACCCATATCTGCTCAAATCATCTTGTGAAGGTCAGAAAATAACGATACTTGCCACGAGCCTTAATACTCATTGGTCCGCACACATCCGTATGTATTATTTCCAACAAGTCAGTAGCTCGTTCCATTGTTCCGGAGAACAGAGTTTTAGTCATCTTGCCCAAAAGGCACGGTTCGCAAGCATCAAATGATTCATAACCAAGTGATTCTGAAAATCCATCTTTATGGAGTTTCTTCATGCGCTTTACACCGATATGACCCAAACGGCAGTGCCACAAATAAGTTGCACTATCATTATTAACTTTGCATCTTTTGGCATCAATATTGTGAATATGTGTATCACTACGATTGAGATCCAACAAACTATTTTCATTGGGTGTATGACCATTGAAGATCTTATTCATGTAAACAGAATAACAATTATTCTCTAACTTTAAATGAATAACCGTATCGCAATAAACATGATCAAATCATATTCATGCTCAACGCAAACGCCAAATAACATTTATTTAGGTTTAACACTAATCCCAAAAGTATAGAGAGTGTGCGGTGATGATCATATCAATCTTGGAACCACTTCCAACACACATCGTCACTTCACCCTCAACTAGTCTTTGTTTATTCTGTAACTCCTGTTTCGAGTTACTAATTTTTAGCAACCGAACAAGTATCAAATACTCAGGGGCTACTATAAACACTAGTAAGGTACACATCAATAACCTGTATATCAAATATACCCTTGTTCACTTTGCCATCTTTCTTATCCACCAAATATTCAGGGCATCTCCGCTTCCAGTGACCATTTCCTTTGTAGTGTAAGCACTTAGTTTCAGGCTTTGGTCCAGCTTTGGGCTTCTTCGCGGGAGTGACAACTTTCTTGCCATTCTACTTGAAGTTCCCTTTCTTTCCCTTTGCCCTTTTCTTGAAACTAGTGATCTTGTTAACCATCAACACTTGATGCTCTTTCTTGATTTCTACCTTCGTCGATTTCAACATCACGAAGAGCTTGGGAATCATTTTCGTCATCCTTTGCATACTATAGTTCATCACGAAGTTCTACTAACTTGGTGACGGTGACTAGAGAACTCTGTCAATCACTATCTTATCTGGAAGATTAACTCCCACTTGACTCAAGCGATTGAAGTACCCAAACAATCTGAACACATGCTCACTAGTTGAGCGATTCTCCTCCATCTTTCAGCTATAGAACTTGTTGGAGACTTCATATCTCTCAACTCGGGTATTTGCTGGAAATATTAACTTCAACTCCTCGAACATCTCATATGGTCCATGACGTTCAAAACGTCCTTGATGTCCCGATTCTAAGCCGTTAAGCATGGTGCACTAAACTATCAAGTAGTCATCATATTGAGCTAGCGAAACGTTCATAACGTCTGCATCTGCTCCTGCAATAGGTCTGTCACCTAGCGGTGCATTAAGGACATAATTCTTCTGTGCAGCAATGAGGATAAACCTCAGATCACGGATCCAATCCGCATCATTGCTACTAACATCTTTCAACACAGTTTTCTCTAGGAACATATCAAAATAAACATATGAAAGCAACAACGCGAGCTATTGATCTACAACATAATATGCAAAATACTACCAGGACTAAGTTCATGATAAATTTAAGTTCAATTAATCATATTACTTAAGAACTCCCACTTAGAAAAACATCCCTCTAATCCTCTAAGTGATCACGTGATCCAAATCAACTAAACCATAACCGATCATCACGTGAGATGGAGTAGCTTTCAATGGTGAACATCACTATGTTGATCATATCTACTATATGATTCACGCTCTACCTTTCGGTCTCCGTGTTCCGAGGCCATATCTGCATATGCTAGGCTCGTCAAGTTTAACCTGAGTATTCCGCGTGTGCAAAACTGGCTTGCACCCGTTGTATATGGACGTTGAGCTTATCACACCCGATCATCACGTGGTGTCTGGGCACGACGAACTTTGGCAACGGTGCATATTCAGGGAGAACACTTCTTGATAATTAGTGAGAGATCATCTTAAAATGCTACCGTCAATCAAAGCAAGATAAGATGTATACAAGATAAACATCATATGCAATCAAAATATGTGACATGATATGGCCATGATCATCTTGCGCCTTTGATCTCCATCTCCAAAGTACTGTCATGATCTCTATCGTCACCGGCACGACACCATGATCTCCATTATCTTGATCTATATCAATGTGTCGTCACATGGTCGTCTCGCCAACTATTGCTCTTGCACTATTGCTATCGCATAGCGATAAAGTAAAGCAATTATTTGGCGCTTGCATCTTATGCAATAAAGAGACAACCATAAGGCTTCTGCCAGTTGCCGATAACTTCAACAAAACATGATCATCTCATACAACAACCTATATCTCATCACGTCTTGACCATATCACATCACAACATGCCCTGCAAAAACAAATTAGACGTCCTCTACTTTGTTGTTGCAAGTTTTACGTGGCTGCTACGGGCTCAGCAAGAACCGTTCTTACCTACGCATCAAAACCACAATGATAGTTTGTCAAGTTAGTGCTGTTTTAACCTTCGCAAGGACCGGGCGTAGCCACACTCGGTTCAACTAAAGTTGGAGAAACTGACACCCGCCAGCCACCTATGTGCAAAGCACGTCGGTAGAACCAGTCTCGCGTAAGCGTACGCGTAATGTCGGTCCAGGCCGCTTCATCCAACAATACCACCGAACCAAAGTATGACATGCTGGTAAGCAGTATGACTTGTATTGCTCACAACTCACTTGTGTTCTACTCGTGCATATAACATCAACGCATAAAACCTGTCTCGGATGCCATTGTTGGGGAACGTAGTAATTTAAAAAAATTTCCTACGCACACGCAAGATCATGGTGATGGCATAGCAACGAGAGGGGAGAGTATTGTCCACGTACCCTCGTAGACCGTAAGCGGAAGCGTTATGACAATGCGGTTGATGTAGTCGTACGTCTTCACGATCCAACCGATCCAAGTACCGAACGTACGGCACCTCCGAGTTCAGCACACGTTCAGCTCGATGACGATCCCCGGACTCTGATCCAGCAAAGTGTCGGGGATGAGTTCCGTCAGCACAACGGCGTGGTGAAGATGATGATGCTCTACCGACGCAGGGCTTCGCCTAAGGACCGCAACGATATGACCGAGGTGGAATATGGTGGAAGGGGGCACCGCACACGGCTAAGGAACGATCACGAAGATCAACTTGTGTGTCATGGGGTGCCCCTGCCCCCGTATATAAAGGAGCAAGGGGGAGGGGGCGGCCGGCCAAGGGAGGGCGCGCGAGGGAGGAGTCCTACTCCCACCGGGAGTAGGACTCCTCCTTCCTAGTCCAACTAGGAGAGGGAAGGAAGGGAAGGAGAAGGAGAAGGAAGGAGAGGGAGGAAAAGGAGGAAAGGGGGGCCGGCCCCCTAGTCCAAGTCGGTTTGGGCTAGGGGGGGCCCCGCACCCTGCCTCCTCTCTTCCACCACTTGGCCCATGAGGCCCATTGCTTCTTCCTCGTATTCCCGTAACTCCCCGATACCCCCGAAAATACCTGAATCACTCGGAACCTTTCCGAAGTCCGAATATAGTCGTCCAATATATCGATCTTTACGTCTCGACCATTTCGAGACTCCTCGTCATGTCCCTGATCTCATCCGGGACTCCGAACTCCTTCGGTACATCAAAACTCATAAACTCATAATATAACTGTCATCGAAACCTTAAGCGTGCGGACCCTACGGGTTCGAGAACTATGTAGAGATGACCTAGAACTATTCTCGGTCAATAACCAATAGCGGAACCTGGATGCCCATATTGGCTCCTACATATTCTACGAAGATCTTTATCAGTCAAACCGCATAACAACATACGTTGTTCCCTTTGTCATCGGTATGTTACTTGCCCGAGATTCGGTCGTCGGTATCCAATACCTTGTTCAATCTCGTTACCGGCAAGTCTATTTACTCGTACGTAATGCATCATTCCGTAACTAACTCATTAGTCACATTGCTTGCAAGGCTTATAGTGATGTGCATTACCGAGAGGGCCCAGAGATACCTCTCCGACAATCGGAGTGACAAAACCTAATCTCGAAATACGCCAACCCAACATGTACCTTTGGATACACCTGTAGTACTCCTTTATAATCACCCACTTACGTTGTGACGTTTGGTAGCACCCAAAGTGTTCCTACGGTAAACGGGAGTTGCATAATCTCATAGTTACAGGAACATGTATAAGTCATGAAGAAAGCAATAGCAACATACTAAACGATCAAGTGCTAGGCTAACAGAATGGGTCAAGTCAATCACATCATTCTCCTAATGATGTGATCCCGTTAATCAAATAACAACTCTTTGCCCATGGTTAGGAAACATAACCATCTTTGATTAACGAGCTAGTCAAGTAGAGGCATACTAGTGACACTCTGTTTGTCTATGTATTCACACATGTATTATGTTTCCGGTTAATACAATTCTAGCATGAATAATAAACATTTATCATGATATAAGGAAATAAATAATAACTTTATTATTGCCTCTAGGGCATATTTCCTTCACCCCCCCCGGACGCCGAAAAAGCGCCGCCTGGGGCTAAACAGGCGCTAATTTCATCGTGGGGGCGAACATGTTCCGAGTCGTGGGTCCCAGGTTGCCCCCGAATCGGCACAAACACGGCACAAACTAGATTTAAAAACAACTACGCGTCTAGCCCTACTATGCCGCCGCCGCCGCCCGCCGTCTACATGCCGAGGAGCCTGTAGAACCGGGTGTAGTCGCCGCCGTCGTTGTCATCGTCCCCGCCACCCTGCGTCCCACTGGCGCCGCTGCCGTCCCTACTGCACCCCTTACCAGAGTTGCCGGCGCGCGGGGGGTTGGACTGCCCAAGGGCGTCCTCGCCGTCGCTGTCAAGGATGACGACGCCACCCTCGTCGCGTCCGTGGCACCGAGCTTTGATCTCACCATAGGCCCGACGTTCGCGCTCCATCTGATCGCGAACTTAGTCCGCTTTCGCCCACTTCAGGGTGGTCTCGTCGTTGGCGGCCATCTCCTCGTGCTCCTTCACAGGGAGCAACCCCGGCTCGGTCTTCGGCCGGACGAGGCAGAAGGAACGAGGGGAGGGGCCGCCTCGTTGATGACGAGGGCACCGCTGTGGTTGCGGCGCCGAATTGGCGTCTCCAGCGGCTCCGGCTTGACGGGCGCAGCGCCGGCGACCCGGAAAGTGAACCGGAGCCCGACGACGAGGACGTCGCCGTCTCCATTCGCCGCGGTGTCCAGGAACTACTGCGGCGGTGAGAGAAGGACTGGGGCGCTGGGTACTCGAGGCGCGGCGTGTTGCCGGTCTCGATGTGGTCGAGGACGGATTCGAGGGTGCGGCCGGGCATGCCCCACCATTCGCGCCGCGGGGCACGACGCCGTTTGCAGAGGCGACCTGGTCGGCGTGGCGACCAAAGTACATCGTCCACAGCGTGTGGCTGTCGGCGGCGTACCTCGGCTCGTTTGGCTGTGCCTCGGACAGCGACGAACGGATGCACGCTATCTCGGCGCGCCGTTCAGCCCCGTGGGCACCAGGGGCACCGGGACGCCGCCGGCGCTCAGCCTCCACGAGCCCGGCACCCGCATGTCCGGGGGCACCAGGTAGTCAGCCTCGTAGAGGAGGCGCGCCTCGTCCTCACGCAGATGGCGTCGGCCGAAGTCGTTCGCCGCCGCGGCGTCGCCTGGGTACCGCTCGGCCATTGCTCGTCGGCGGGGAGTCGGAGGGAGTGGCTTCGGTTGCTAGATGGGGCGAGTTGTGGCGACTGTGGCGTTCACCGGCGGGGAGGTCGGCCTTTTATAGCTGAAGTGGGGGTGGTGACAAGCTGCCCGTCGGGTGCCGCGTGGCGGGAGCGGGAGGGACACGCGTCGCGGCGTCTTCACTGTGCTGCCCGTGAGGCATCAATGGAAGGCTGACCGGCGCTGCCGCGCGGCAGCCTTGGCATTGATTCCCGTAGGAACCGAGGCGATGAAGACGACGAAGGCGGCGAGTCGCTGACTCGGCGGGCCCATTCCAATTCGGGCCAAAATCAGTTTCCCCGGCGACCCCAGGCACCCCCAGCGCGCTGGGTTCGGCCTGGGTTTGCCGGCGCCAAAATCGGCCCGAGCCGGCGAGAATTGGAATTCTGGGGACGCTACTGGGCCAAATTTTTGACGCCGGCGACAAAAAAGAGCCTAAGGGGGCCTGTTGGAGGTGCTGTTGGAGATGCTCTAACACAGCAACACTAGCTCCGTCGGGACAGAGCAACATGTCACGTACCCCAAAGCCCAACCCTGCGTGTCGTCGCACAAGTGCACTGCTCGTGTACGTACGTAAAGTGGAATTTGTAACACAAAGAGCACGCTTCCCATGGCCAAGTAGGCAGAAGCAGAGCAACTTCAGAAAAAACAGAGTAAAGCAGAGGAGGGAGCAACTTCAGATAGAACAGAGCAATGCAGAAGAGGGATGAACTTCAGATACAAGAAGAGAGCAATGCAGAGGGGGGCGTTCGTGAAGGGCATAGACGCCCAACTGGCGCAAAAGATATGCTGGCAACGCTTGGAGCGATACATGAAGGCAAGAAACAAGCGGTAGACTACATTACGGGTTCAGGCGGTCAGATATAATAACTGTAAAAGATCAATCTGTCACAACAATACGACTTTGGCATCGTAGGCCACAACAAAATATTGGGAGATGCATTCATAATCTGTCGCTCTTCTGCATGCAGCACAATGGTATATATGCTTATTATC
Source organism: Aegilops speltoides (assembly GCA_021437245.1). Classification (NCBI taxonomy): domain Eukaryota; kingdom Viridiplantae; phylum Streptophyta; class Magnoliopsida; order Poales; family Poaceae; genus Aegilops; species Aegilops speltoides. The sequence continues at coordinate 460,572,074 of CM038141.1, forward strand.
TGAAGATGCCGTCAAAATTATTATGCGAAACACCGTGCTAGTTGGAGGATGATGCCCATGACGAGACTGTAAAGGTCTGGTGCTTATGTGAAAATGAAGATGAGGATCACGCCCACCAACAATTTTGGCTGTTCCACATTCACTTTGCAACCAAAATACAGAAAAGATCAACATTAGATTCAACTGTGCGACCATAAACTAACTCCAAGATTAAAACTAAAAAGGTGTAAGGCGAAAATATATGTCCAAATTATAAGTAAAAGTTTAAATGGCATACAAAGAGCAGTACACCATGTCTGAAGGACAAATGCTATTATTTCATTTCAAATTCGAAAACACATACATGCATGCGGGTTAGTTTTCTCATAATAATCTGACCCACTGTATTCTACTTAAATGAATGAAGGACGAATCTCCGGACGATTTGTCGATAAAACAAGACATTGGAAGGTGCTCTACAATGTTGTCTGAAGACGTCACGTGCATCTGGAGTTCTGGACCAGCAGCTCCGTCTTGACTATTGAGTCCTGACCTACTCACTTTCATTGCCTTCTCCATATTGTCCACAAAAATAATCAATTTCATAGATGGAGATGACGGAGGGAGCACTTTCAGGAGCCATTTCAAACATGTTTGTAGCTAGGTTTTTGTTTTGTCCCATCCACTTCAAAGGAAGATCTGATGAAGATAATACTGAAGTTAGTTCATCATGACAGTGTGGCCGTATGCATTGTTCTGATGCAGAGGCCGGGGAGTCCTTCCTTTTCAAAAAAAAGTTCATCATGACAGTAGTCTAAGTAGCAGAATGGTGGTAATATACAACAGCCCAAAAGAAAACCAAAACCGTTCAAGCTTAATTTGGCTTCAAAAATCTGCATTGCCTAATGCAAGAAACACCACAAGATTACAGCAAGTCGTAACTCTTTTGGAACTACATCATTCTAGAAAAATATGAATACGCAATTAAGTTTTGTACACGGTTGAGTAAGCATTGCCAATTTAATTTGTTTGTTCTCGATTCTTGAACAGAATTGTCAGCCAATGTTCCTACAAAAATAAGACTGGAACGGCAAAAAAAAAAAAAAAAACATGGTGGTGAGCAGCTAGCAATTACCTGACGAACTGTCGCGACGACTTCCGCTAAATAGAACTTCCCTCCACCTTGGCTTGCTGCAACTTTCGGCCACATTTTGGTTGATCCCATGATACAAACACTTAAGAATTGAGGCCAAATTGAAGAAGCTTCTAGTGCCACCTCACGTACCGGTGAAGGACTTCGGGAACGGCCTGCTGCAGCGCCTGCTTGGAGCCATTAAGCCCGGTGACGGCCGAGCGGAGCTTAGCCAGTTCCAAACCGCGCTCGTCGTCCACTCGTCCTCGTCGGCACTGCCGCTACCGTCGCCGTCCTATTTCCAGGTCTCCGCCGCCATGCCCTCGCCATCCTCCTGCAGCGCCCGCCGCAACTGGACCGCTATTCCGGCAACAATGTGGTTCGCCGAGGAAGCAGAAGAATAGCCGCAGCCTCTGTATCCAGAAGTTGCAGGAGGACCACAATCACCCCGCCGCGCGCCGGAAGATGCTCCAGACTACTCAGGCGATGATGTATCCACCACGAGAAGAATAATCTCCGCCCTCTCCACGAGGTATCACCCAAGGAGGGCATGGCCTCTCTTCCGCCCTCTCCAGATCGCACGAGTGGCGACAAAAACGAAGTGGTCTCACGCCATACGACCATCTGTTTTTATCGTGGTATATTGAAGATAAGAAACTGAGGACGGTTTGGATGCAGCTGCGTACAGTTCCGGAAGACAGACTCTGTTTCATCCTTCATTTCTTCAGGGCCACAGATGATACGTACAATTGTAAACCTGAGGCTCAACAGGTGCTCCAGACCAACTGGTGTAGCGCCGCCCCAGTTACGCTTGTCGAACTGTAGTACAAGCAAACTTAGTTTGGGCATAGACCCTGCCGCAAAGGCCAGGTACGCAGTAACATCATACTCTGATTCAAATTCACAGTCCTCCAGAACCGGAAATGATCCCGCGGAGAAAGTGACACAGCTGTCTTCAGGGATACTCCACATCCGTAATTTGAGGTGGACGAGAGAGGGCAGCTCTCCAAGAGCGTGCAACTCGTCAGTACACGTGTCGACATTCAGCTCTAGCCGGCAGAGGCATTGGAGACCACAAATCCACTTGGGAACTCTAGGCATCCTAAGTGGACACAACTTAAGTACCTTCATATGACGAGAAGGATTTGATAATGAGTCTAGCAGGTCACTCGTATAAGCGGCATGGCAAATGATGCTGAGATATCTGAGATCATGCAACATCTCAATAGAATGCGCCAAAGCAACCCATGCTGCTATCTCAAGGCCGTCTAGAAAATACACTGAGAGCCCCAGGCGTCTCAGATTGGTAAGCTCACCGAGTCCCTCAATATCCTCCAATGAACTCGGGCCCAGATAAAACCCAATCAAAGTGTGCAATGATTTCATTTTCCTGATCCCTTTAGGCACTTTGCATCCGTATGGAACTTCCAAGTGGGATAAGCGGGGCAAGTTAACTATATCCGATGGGATTTCTATGGCCCACATGCAATCTAAATCTAGTGTCTCCAAATGCACAAGCCCTTGCATTTCGGCAGGGAGTTTGACTTTTCCTTTAGATGAAACTTTTAAATACCTCAGTTCGAACAGTTGGCCAATATCCGTGAGATCAATTACTTTGTGGCCCAAACTTTTGAAGAGAAGCACCCTGAGATACTTAAAATGCAAAAGAGGGGGCATGTACTTGGATTCCCCGAAAAGCGCAAGTGATCGAACTTGTGATAGGCTAGAAGGAATAGTCCTTGATGTTGTCTCATCTGCTGCACCACCATTACTGAAGTTCATGGATATACGACGTGTCTTATATTTTCGGCCATGATCTCTTGCCATCTCTTCAGGATTGCATTCAACTATCAGAAAATTATGCTCTTCACACTTGCTTAGGATCAAATCGAGCATCATATCATGTACTCTGCATGATACCAACTCGCCATCCGAGGTACGTCCAGGCTGAATCAAGCTTCTATTGACAAGATCATTAAAATAGCTTTGCGCAACAATCTCAGAGTCTTTCCCATGCAATTTACGGACAAGTCCTTCAGCTGACCATTGTCGAACCAAATCATCCCTCTCGATCTCATGATCTTCTGGATATAAACCGAGGTGCAGCAAACATGCCCGGAGATGAAGGGGAAGATGGATGTAGCTAAGGTTTAATATATTCTTTACCCCATCCAAAGTGGGGTTTACCACAAACTGGGTTCCAAGAGAATTCTTGATGCTCTCCCACTCATCCCTTAACCTTTCAGGACGAGTAGCTAATAGGCTAGCTATAGTAATTATTGCAAGTGGGAGCCCACCACACTTCTTTAGAATCTTAGCTGAGATTTCTTCAAATTGGGATGAACAGTCATCTTCAGACCCATACACTCTATGAAAAAACAACTCTTTTGAGTCTACCTCGTCAAGGGGCTTCATTCTGTAAATGCACCCAGGCTGATTGCAACATGCTCCACAAGCCACGCCTTCCACACGTGTGGTAACCAGTACTCTACTCCCATTAGCATTTTCTGGAAATGCGTGACTGATAGTATTCCATGCTGACTGGTCCCACAAGTCATCCAATACAATAAGGTACCTGTCAATGGTACGTATGGTGGGATATGATTATAAGTGTAGATGGAAGCTTCAAAATATTCTATCGAATTAGAACAATAAATGACATAAAAACTAAATGATATGAAATGATTAAATGATTGGATAAAACTCAAATAAATCTCAGTTAATATAACATTTTTTGTAAAAGGCACAACTCATAGTATTCCATGGTCATTGATACCACAAGTCATCAACTACAATAAGTTTCACATGTTATATACACATTATTCAATATGATTATTAGTTGCAGATGAAAGCTTCCAAATATTCTATCAAACTTGACCAAGAAAACTAAGGAAAATTGAATTCAAGGAAACCCCTTTTTCGGTGGGCTAAATTAGGAGGCTTGTATAATATTCGAGACTAAATGACACCAAAAGAATGCATGATGTGTTAAAATCAACAAAATCTAAATTAAGCAACCAAAAACAATATGCTAGTGTATTGTTACCCTCTTTACTTTTGGGAGATGGGAATAATTAACTTGCAGAAACCTAAACCTACGTGCTGCTACAAAAGAGTTATGTAACCTTCCTCTAATTCTCTTCTCCCACCCCCTAAATTTCATGGGGGTGGGCCCAGCCTCCCCCTTGTCTTATCTTATACTACTTAAAAAGAATGCAACGTTCCATGTTTCACTTTTCTTCCCACCATTTCTTTGTCCAACCTTTCATGTATGATAATCAATCATAGTAATTTACTTACACTTTGAATCAACTCCACTTTAATACACTTACCGAAATTCTAACTGTAAGGTAAATCACGAACAGAGCTTGATAAACATTTAATTAGACAATCACGTTAATATGGGAAGGTAAATCACAAGCTAACGTACTAGAATATTTATATCCCATTTTAATGCACGCGTATTGTCCTAGTTCGAATCAAACTTTGCCAAGTCAGAATCAGCTTGTAAACCGTAGGTAAAATTTCGTGAATGTTGCATTCCTCATTAACTCGACATTAATATTATGGGACCAGCTATCTGTAAGTCACGTGAAAAAATTGAGGCAAGTCTGGGTCATTGGACTAAGATCCAATAATTGTCCTACTCCAATTTTCCATCTCGCACAAAACTGACTTCCAAATTTAAAATCCAGACAACTTACATACATATATTTGTCTATAATTAGGGATTGTCTATGGTTTAGACGGCTGAGAATTAGTAAATTTCTCAATTGACATGTTATCTATCCGATCCACACGCCAATATCCTCATTCATCTTATATATATTTATAGGCTTGTACCTTTCTTTCTTTCGTTTGTGGATTTTTTAGATCCCGATACTAGTGTACCCTCTAACTAGACCATTCAGTTTGTGTTAAGATTCCTACTATCCTTATATAGAAATTTCTCCTTTTTGTTTCTTCCAAACAGGAGAACATTTGATCTTAAACCTTTCGAGATCAACTATACAAAAGTCTCACTCATTGTATTAAATGTTTCTGTTTTTTTGGATGAAACATGTTTTTTATTTATTTTTTCAAATTTTGCATGAACTATATATTTTTAAAATTATATAGCGCCAAAAAATTTAAAACAATTCTGCACATGGTAGTAATTGTGTTATGTTGATATATAAAGTTTGAAGTTCAAATGTTCTTTTATTTGGGAGAAACAACAAAAGAGGCGTTTTCTTGCATGAATTTTGATGCAATAATGGACAGTGAGGATAGAGAGTATATTGGTATGAGGGTACAATGAGAACTTTCCCCTATCCTTTTCGGTCGTAAGTACTCGGCCTATGTGCCTTTTTCTTTGCCCATTAATTTCCACATGAGCGTTTTTTGCCATTCCTTGCTTGTACTAGGCTTCAGTTACTAAAAAGCCTTTCCATGAAAAAATAGCAAGATGTATGAAAATTCTAGGAAGCAAAAGAATTGAAGCATAATACGAGATGAAAAACGCATAGCAAAACCAGTTCCACTTTTCTAGTAGTGTTAGTTGCACAATTTTTGAAAAAATACATCTACAATTGATGGAAAAACGAAATTGGTTAATCTGGAGAAGAAACTTTATAAATATCAAACCAAGTTGCCCTATTCAAAACAATATAGTTGCAGATTTCTAGAAAGCACTATACTATTTTATAGGAGAATGCAATTCTTCAAAATTACACTTCATGTGGAATTCCAACACGTCCTTCAAATTACTAGTGTGACTTGCCCCATTGCTTCAAACAGAAAGAATGATTTCTTTGAAGAACTATCCATGGAAAAACCACTGAACATTTTTAGGTGGTTTGCTTTGGAATCTCAAGCAAATTTATCGGGCCAGAGACAAAAAAAAACAAGCACAATGTCAACATGAGCAGAATCAACCATTTCGTGCCACTCTTGAAAATTGTCAAAATCACTGCTTCACTTGGAGTAATGCGATAATGAATCCAACCATGCATGTGTAAGCTTGACTCCTTTTTCTGTATTACCGACTGGGATATGGAGTTCGACATCAATGTTCTCCATGCGATTTCTTCTTCGCTCTCAGACCACTGCCCACTCCTCCTTGCCAATGATAGGGGACCAAATACGCCCATGGTTTTCAAATTTGAGAACTTTTTGTCATGTCTGCAAGGCTTCTCCACCATTTTGCAGAAGGTATGTCATGTCTGCAAATCTTCTTGAACATGTCTACAAGGCTTCTCCAACATATCTACAAGGCTTCTCCAATATGTGCACTAAGGGAATGCTAGACATGTTGGTGATCTCGGCTCGCCGTTGGGTGGCTTGGCGAGGCCACCAGATTAGATGGTGCGCATTAGTGCCTAGTCAAGGCACACACGTCATCAAGCTAGTAGGTGTAGCGGCATACTCCCCCCGTTCCGAATTACTTGTCGCACATATGGATGTATCTAGATGTATTCTAATTCTAGATACATCCATTTCAGCGACAAGTAATTTGGAACGGAGGGAGTAGATCACAGGGAAGGTGGCTTTGGGTTGATTCATATATTTGTTTTTGACAGGCTCTATTGAATAATATAATAAAGATGGTTGTGTGTATCACAGAGGCTAGCGGTTATCCTTCTTTTCAAAAAAGAAGTGATGCAATAATGGAAGCTGCATCCCTATTTTTCATTTACAACACCTATGGGCATGATCTTGATTTATGTGTTTTAGATTTAGACTATGATTTTCATCAGAATTTGATTACATTTTAAGGCAGGATATATTAATGATATGGGTTTACTATCGTCTCTTCCTTAATGCATCTTATACCCTTTCATTGCACACCATTTGGTCTCCTTATCGAATCTGCACATGGCTCTCCCACACGGCGTTCGCGCTTGCGGTCATGGAAGATGTGGCACAAGGGAGGAGGAAGTGTTGTGGTGTGTTATGAGCCGGTTGTGACAACCCTTAAATAGTGGTTTCCGGTGAGGTCAAGCCTCCGGGCACCAGAGTTTGTTCCTCGGCCGACGAGCATGTTTAATTATGGCAGATGGAAGAACGGGCATTGAACAGGTGTGGAAGATATCCGTCCGTCCCGTCGGTAAACATCTCTCCGGCATTGAACAGGCACCGACACCAGGGATGCGGAGCGGGTGGCGCCCATGGCCGGCGAGCCACTTCAATGCAGGCATGAGTGAGAGGTCAATTATGCTCTAGTTCAACGTCAATGCAGAGCGGCCGCTCTAGGGCGGCATGCATGTGGGCAGCTAGCGTTGGGAGGGAAAGCGAGTGGGCGAGGGATGAGGGTTTTGGATGGGCTAGGGCAGTCAGATGCGGGCATGGAAGCGGTCTAGACGCCTACAGAGTCCCCTTCCCCCACTTTGTTTCTTTTTGTGGGAACGAGTGCGCCCGGACTGATCGGCATACCGATACTGACCCATGTTGGATGGCAAAACACGTCCGGACCGTGCGGTCCGCACAGTTGCAGGTGGTTCGAGGGTCGGTATTGGAGATGCCCTTACCATGTATGAACACTGTGAAACACTATTTCCATTTTATTGTTTGTTGTTAGTAACTAGTTAATATATCCATATTTTAACACACTGGAATTGGACTTGGAATTTGTGATTTAAATTCTTGGAGTACTCTATGTTTGTAGTGGTCGCTAGGTGGTCGACAAATTTGGATGTACTTTCGACTTCTAGTGTTATTTATACTGCCTTGATAGTTGATAGTAGATCCGATGTTTTTCTCGCAAAAATGTCTGCAGCCAGTTTTGACTATTTTCTAATTCTAGGCCTAATCCATAGGATCCAAACAAGCTGACTGAATCGAATGTCTCTTAGGGTGTAACATCATTGCATATTTTGCATTTTGATGGATGCCTTTTAAAATCAAATGAATAGAAACTAAAACACATGCCTCTATTGTGCAGGAAAAATGCCTCTATATGATCAGAACAACCATGTGTGATTTCCCCATATACGATGCAAGCTACAAGCATATAAATTGATTGATCTAATCAAACAGTTATTCGAATTTAACACAACTTGCCCATGCAAAAGCATGCGTGAGGATTGAAGTAAATAATAATACCTTTTATCTGTGAGATATTCCTTAAGCTCTTCAATAATGTCTTGCACCTCATAGACCCGAGAAGACTGATTTATCCCAAGTTTTAGTTGTATACGATGGAGAAGCCCCGTCATATTTGGTCTTTGGGATACAGAAACAAATGATGTACATTCAAACTCCCCTTTGATCTCATCGTACACCTTTTTGGCGAGTGTAGTTTTACCCAGTCCTCCAAATCCCACGATGGACACCACTTTGAGCTTCTCCTCACTATCTGACAGCAAATTGACAAGCTCCTCAGTTGGACCGTCAATGCCCACAAGGCCAGCAGCCTCCACATATATTGCTGTCATGCGAGGATCAATAGCAACAAAGCTAGAATCAGATTTGCGGTCGTCAAACTTGTACCTAGAATAGAATGTTCAGAGAGGGAGTCACACTTCTGTCTTTCAGAAACAGTATTAGACAGAACCATTCAAATTGTTTCCAACATTTTTATTTGGATAATAGAAAGCTACAGATTGGTTACCACATACTCTCCCTTTGTCAGGGAATAAGTGTACATCTAGTTTTTGTTTTAAGTTAAAGTTATAAAATTTTGATCAATTTTATAGAAAATAGTAGTAACATATATGACATCAAATTGGTATATTATAAAAGTACATTTGAAAACGGATCTAGTGATACTCCATAAATGCTGCTTTTTTTCTCTAGAAAGTTGGTCAAAATTTCAAAACTTTAACTTAGACAAAAACTAGATGTACGCTTATTTACGGACGGAGGGAGTATAGAATAATTGTGATGTCATCTATGCCCTCATAGTTCTCTGCGTGGTACACACATAACATGTAAATTATAGATCCCTTTAATAACAAATGAACGTTCCCCCGCAAAAAAAAAAAGAAGAACATATATACTTGGAAGACTCTTGAATTGTTCTCGAAAACAAATTGAGACGTACCTCATGCGTCGTTCATTTGCCTCTAGCGCAAGAGTCTTGAGCTCTTCCATCCGGTCAGCAATCCGATGGCGTTCTCCCAACATCTTGAGACGTCGAGCAGTTTTCTTGATGAAGCCTACCTTGGCATGACCACCTCCAAACTGACGCACGAAGTCGTCGATGCAATTCTCCATGTCATAGGACATCTCCCGGACATGGTCTCTCCAGTCCCTAGCCACCGGATCAAGCTCGTCCATGAGCTCCATCTTCTCGAGGGCGGCCTTCATGGCGCTGAGCTCCTTCTCGAGGAAGGATGCCTGCTTCTTCACCCCCTTGAGCTTGATGTACTCGCCGCCAGCCAGCGCCGCCAGCTTGTCGAGGAGGGGCTTCATCACCCCCATCGTCGCGCTCACCGACATCTTGTCCCGGGCGATGGAGAAGCGATGCGGTACTGCAGTGGTGAGGCGGCGAAGTCGAACGGGTGAGGCGTGACTGGGGAGGTGGTAGGGACAGGGACGCAAGGTGGGTGGGTGAGGGTGGTTGCGCCGGATCCGCGGCCGGGGGTGGATGGGCGTGCCGGATCTGCAGCGGGAGGTGGAGTATGAGCACGGGGTTGTGCGGCGGGAGACGGAGGAGGCGCAGCAATGCGAATGCTGTAGTGTTGCGCGGCGAAGTCGAACGGGTGATGCGTACCTGGAGAGGTGGTCGGGACAGGGTGGGTGGCTGCCCTGGATCCGCGGCCGGAGGTGGATGGAAGTGCCGGATCTGCAACAAGATGTGGAGTATGAGTGCGTGGCGGTGGTGGTGCGGCGGGAGCTCGGGGAGAAGGTGGTCAAGCAGCAGCAGCAGCGGAGTAGTGATGGCCCGATGGGAAAGGTGGGATTCAGTTGATTGCTTTGAGATTCACTAATCCACGTGTCGTTCAATCCATAGGGTCGCACGATCCGTAGGTGAGACCTGGTCGTATAAGATTTCTTTCCGGTCGTTCCTGGCGGCTGGCCAAGGATAGTACCGAGTCAGTGTTCCTGCAGCTGGACAGGAACATGCGTAGTGGAAACCAAGGAGTCAGGCTCGTACCTAACGCGCAAGTTGCAACAATCTGACAAACAATCAGTCGGCACTCGCAAGTTGCAAAAATCTGACAAACAATCAGTCGGCACTCGCAAGTTGCAACAATCTGACAAACACGTTTACATCTCAAGGATAGCTAGCACGACACGGACGGGATCAACAGTGCATTGTGTATCTCAATTCTAGCAGCAGCGACGTCCACTGGTATTTCTGTCATGGCAGCACACAAATGTGCAGCCATGCGTCTATACATGCAGGCCCGTGCTGACCAAGTAGTACATACTACGTGCTGATGAACTTCTCTTGTAGCCTTTTTGATCATGCGTAGTGTGGATAATCTTGGAAATGGTAGTACACGTGGAAAGGACATCGCCGCCTTGCAGTTTCGTTGCCAAATATTTTCAGATGGGTGCCTTAGAGCATCTCTAACCGATCCCTTAATATGCGTGCTCTGAAAATTTGTCATGAACTCAGACTGCAAAGCTGCCCAAGTGTTTGATCGAGACCTGCAGCAAAGTGTGTAGCCAATGCCGAGCTAAACCCTTTAGCATTAGCGGAAGGTACTTGATGGCGTGCAGATCGTCGCCATTAGCCACGTGGACCGCGAGGATGTAATCCTCGATCCAAAAGTAGGGATCCGTCGACCCGTCGTATTTTTTGCACTTCACGAGCTTGAAGTTTGGCGGGAAGACATGAGACATCACCGATCCGAGAAGCAGGGAGGATACGTCGCCGCTAGGTTCGTGCGACTACGAATAGCGTCCCCACTGTGACGCGTTTCATGGAAACCGTCCTCCGTATCGTATTTGAAATAAGCTAAGTCATCGGCCGCCGGGAAGGAGCATGCCAGGCCTAGGATATGCTCCACACCAACCTCCCCACACTCAATATCAAGTCTATAACTGAGGACTCGCCGATCTCCTCTTTCATGTCTTCGTACAACGGAAAGAGCTTTCCGTTGCTATGGTGTTGGGGTATGTGCCCCTTAACATTCTATTCAGACGATCACTAATAGGAGAACAATGGGTTAGATGGCTGCATCTCGTGCGTAAGTTGATGGAGGTCAACCTCTATGATGCAGCAGACTCCCTGTATTGAAAATTGTCCACATCAGGGGTCTTCTCGGTTAAGTCCATGCACACAGATTTGGTTAACACTGCAACGATGCCGAGGTCGATCCACATTTGAAAAATTAAAGTGCCGTTGAAAATCAAAGTGTTTATGTGGTTTGTGCATAAGGGAGTCATTTTGATAAAGAATAACTTGGCAAAGTGTAACTGGGAAGGTAGTAAACGGTGTTGTTTTGTGATCAGGAAGAAACAATAGAACACATATTTTTACTCTGTCCTCTGGCTAAGTTATTGTGGTGGACCATTCATGCAGCATTTAATGTAACTCCGCCCATCTTGGTTACACATCTTTTTGGGAATTGGTTAACTGGGAATCTGGGATTGAGCCTAAAACTGCGACACGTATTCGTGCAGGAGTATGTGCATTATTTTGGGCCATTTGAAATTGTCTGAATGATATTGCCTTTAACAGTCAAACCGTCACAAATACTCGCTTGCTTCTTCACTCCTTTCAGCTTGTTGTACTCTTCCCCCGCCAGGGCGGCGAGCTTGCCAATAAGGGGGCGTCATCACCCCCATCGTCGCGCTCACGGGCATCTTGACCCGAGCGGCGACAAGTCGAACAGGCTGCAAGTGATTGAGAGCGATCGCTGTGCTGCAGTGGTGAGGGGCAAAGTCGAACGGGTGAGGTGTAACTCGAGAGGTGGTCAGTGCAGGGTGGGCAGCTGCGCCGGATATCCGCGCCGAAGGTGGATGAAGGTGCCGGTTTTCCTCGCTCTATCGAATATCGGAGTGCACTATGTTGTGCTTTCCTCGCTCTATTGGATAGCAAAGTGCACTATGCATGGATTTGTTTGATATGTGCTCCGAGTCAAAGGACGTAGTTAACTTGATTTCCCATGTCCTTTTCTAAAAAAACAAAAAACAAAACTTGATTTCCCATGTTCTCCGGAGCACAAGCGTACGTGAGTATGTCACTCTTGCGTCGGTTAATTATCCGAATGAACAAATATATTTATATAGACACATATATTTAGTCAATTGTCAGCATGCTTCTCCCGCTCTCCGTTTCTGGTGGTTTGAAAATTGGGGACGCCGCTGACATGAGATGAACTCGGAACGATTCTTGGGCTGGAGATGTCGATCGATTGCACATGAATGAACCACGCGCGTCCCGGCATGTACCACAGCACCCGGCGGCGCCGTCGGGACAGAGCAGCATGTCTCACACGTACGCCCAACAGCTAGCCCAACTGTCAGCAGCCCTGACAAGGCGGACCCGCAGGTCAGCGAGAAGCAGCGCGTCGCCACGGCTCCGCGCACGACCCGGGCCAGGCAGCCCAACCCAAGAGTCACTGGGCCGGTCTGGGTAAACTGAAGCCCAGGCACGCGGCTACTTGAGGCACGATCGGGAGCAAGCGAGGACATCCAGAGGATCACGGCATCGGTGGCTCGGCTCTTATCCCCTCCCTCCTTTCCCCTTGCGCCATGAACCCTAGCTACCCATTCTTGTAATCTGCGCTATAATCGCTACCAGATCGAACCTGTGAGTGAATCGTTGCTAGTAATCGAGAGATCCACCTCCATCCTCACATATGGTATTAGAGACCAGCAAATCCCCACCACCGCGGCATCCTGGCGCAGATCATCGAAACCAGAGGTCTCCGTCAAGCTCGTACGCACCTCGTCGCCATGGATCCGGCCATCGAAGCCTTCCTCGACAGGCTCGACAACACCCTCAAGGCCCAGAACAAGGCAATAGCGGAGATCCAGGCGTCCACGGCTAAGATCGACGATCCGTCAATGGCGCCCGATCCGAGAAGCGCGTCTCGATCTGGGGAGGCGGTGGCGGCGCTACAGATGGCGCAGCCGACGGCCACCAAGCCGAGCGACGAGCCTCCAGTGGCGATCCCGAAGCAAAGCCCTTCTGCGACGACCGGCGTCCTCTCAGGGCCCGGTGGCGGCGCGGGCAGCGATCTGCAAGGGCCAGCTGGCCTCGGCGTCTTCAATCTTCCACGGGGGAACGTAGCGGCGTCTTTTACGACGCCGCCACCCCGACATCAGGTCCGTCCTCCTCTTTGACAGCATCACCAGCACTCTCGTCGCCATTTGCACATGCTAGTCGGCTTCGCCGGCTGGGGCAGTCCCATCCATCCATTGCATTTCCACAGTTCACAGGGGACAACCCGAACCTGTGGAAAACGATGTGCGAGCAGTATTTCAACATGTTTGGCATATTACCGTCTTTTTGGGTACCCATGGCGGCCCTGAATTTCTCAGGGTCAGCCGCTGTGTGGCTGCAGTCCATACAGAAGAGGCTAGCAGAGTTCGACTGGGAGGCATTTACATCCTTGCTTTTGTAACGCCCTCGATGCGGCTATATCTCCCACGTGTCGAAGCACGACTTAGAGGCATAACCGCATAAAAAGTAATGTCGCAAGTGAGGTAATCTTCGCACAATCCATGTAATACATAAGGGAAAAGAGATACATAGTTGGCTTACAGTCGCCACTTCACACAATACATAATTAAACATTCATCATTCAGATTACACTCAAGGTCCGTCTACGGAACTAAAATAAAAGAAGAATACCCCACATGCAACACAGATCCCCGATCGCCCCAACTGGGCTCCACTACTAATCGTCTGGAAAGGAAACATAGTAACGACCAAGGGCCTCATCATATTCCCACTTCAGCTCAGTTGCGCCATCAGCGCTGGCATCACCGGTACCTGCATCTGTTTTGGTAGAATCTGTGAGTCACAGGGACTCAGCAATCTCACACCCGCGAGATCAAGACTATTTAAGCTTAAGGGAAGGCTGGTGTCAATAAGGAGGGGCTGCAGCAAGCGACTAGCATATATGGTGGCTACATCGCAAAAGAGAGCGAGAAGAGAAGCAAAGCACGGTCGCGAAACTAGTAGTGATCAAGAAGTGATCCTAAGCAACCTGCGTCAAACATAACTCCAACACCGTGTTCACTTCCCGGACTCCGTCGAGAAGAGACCATCACGGTTACATACACGGTTGATGTATTTTAATTAAGGTCAACTTCGGTTTTCTACAACCGACATTAACAAATTCCCATCTGCCTCATAACCGCGGCACGGCTTTGAAAGATTATACCTGCAGGGTATCCCAACAACCCATAACAAGCTCTCACGGTCAACGAAGGAATAAACCTTCTCCGGGAAGACCCGATCGATCTCGGAATCCGGTACATCAAGACATCTCGACAATGGTAAAACTAGACCAGCAAAGCCTCCCGAATGTGCCGACAAATCCCGATAGGAGCTGCACATATCTCTTTCTCAGGGCACACCGGATGAGCCAGACGTCGGGTTGGCATAGACCCTGGTTGCCCAAGGGGCGCCGGACATCGCTCAGGTTGGACCAGCACTCGAAGGAGCACTGGCCCGGGGGGGCTAAAATAAAGATGACCCTCGGGCTCGCGAAAACCCAAGGGAAAAAGGGGTATAGGTGGCAAATGGTAAAACCAAAGTTGGGCCTTGCTGGAGGAGTTTTATTCAAAGCGAACTGTCAAGGGGGTCCCATAAATCACCCAACCGCGTAAGGAACGCAAAATCAAGGAACATAACACCGGTATGACGGAAACTAGGGTGGCAAGAGTGGAACAAAACACCGGGCATAAGGCCGAGCCTTCCACCCTTTACCAAGTATATAGATGCATTAATTAAGACAATAGATATTGTGATATCCCAAAATATCCGTGTTCCAACAAGGAACAAACTTCATCTTCACCTGCAACTAGCAACGCTATAAGAGGGGCTGAGCAAAGCGGTAACATAGCCAAACAACGGTTTGCTAGGACATAGGTTGTTAGAGGTTTGACATGGCAATATGGGTGACATGGTATAGCAAGTGGTAGGTATCGCAGCATAGGCATAGCAAAAGAGCGAGCATCTAGCAAGCAAAGATAGAAGTGATATCGAAGGTATGGTCATCTTGCCTGTAAGGTTCTCAGAGTTGTCGAAGACTTGATCCTCGTAGGCGTTCTCAACAGGTTCCTCGTTCACGTACTCGTCTCCCGGCTCTACCCAAAGCAAGAACACAAGCAACGGAACCACAATCAAACAAGGAACAATGCACAAGCAATATGATGCAAAACATGACATGCGATGCGAGATGTGATATGTAATGCATATGTATGCTCCGGAAGGAAAATGATGAACCGGGCATCTACTTGGCAAACCAAGTATGCCGCTGGAAAGATGAGATGATTTCGGTTGAAATCGATATAAAGATCACCGGAATCGGATGCACGGTTTGCAAATGACAAGCAAGACAAGAATGACGCAAATCTGCGTTTAACAGCCCGATGCTACTTAGCAAGCAACAAGAAACTAAGCTACAACACCCCAACATAAAAACAAAGCATATGGCAGCGAACTACAGGAGATGCTTAACAAAAGAGGAACACTGAGCTACGGCTAAATCACATCATAACATGTTCAAACAAGCATGGTGAAAGTGCTCAAAATATCAGGTTCACAGACTTAGTGAAAATACTAACATACCAGGAATTAACATCAGGAAGGCATGTTTAGAGCAAGCAAACAACATGCTACAGGAACTTATAATAGCAAAGCAAGGCATGACATGATTCTACTCAAAGCATATTTCAATAGTCCCTTACCGACCATAAGCCAAAAAGGACCTTAAGAAATGATGGCACCCATGTAAACATTGCAAGTTTTATTACAGATTTCAGACTTAGTGAAATATCAGGACATGGCAAAAACAGATAACAGTAGGCATGTTAAGTGAGCTCGATGCACTCACTACAGAGCATCTCAAGATAAACTAAGCATACCCCCATCAAGAAGACATGGCATATAAGCTATACATGGCAAGAACAACATCATAGCATACACGGATCAACTACAACGACCTCGTGAAAATTGAATCTCATGCAAACAATCTGCCAGGAAACATTTTCAA
Source organism: Aegilops speltoides (assembly GCA_021437245.1). Lineage (NCBI taxonomy): Eukaryota > Viridiplantae > Streptophyta > Magnoliopsida > Poales > Poaceae > Aegilops > Aegilops speltoides. The sequence goes on from CM038141.1 coordinate 460,588,292, forward strand.
GCAAAAGTAGAGCACGAAAATGACATGCTAGACTACTCCATAAATGCAAACAAAGGCATGGGTGGATAGAGCACATCCATATGTTAAAAAAACCCTTACTGATCATGCTCAAAAAGGGCATAGAACTCTCTGTAACAACATGAACATATGGCATAAAGTTAACAGCAGGACAAGACTTAGTGAAATCACTAAGTTCCTGAAATCAGCAACATCATCATCCCTACTTTGCATGCTTGTTCTAGTCAACACATAGCTCACAAAAATACATGGCAAACACCCCTGGAAAGATGGCATGGCAATGTTCAACTCACATGTAGGACTTAAGTTCATAGGGTGCACACATAAGTCATGGCAAAAATGACAAAAGAGCTCGAACTGGTAAGATTCTGAAACTAACGATCTGAAGCCATCTTCCAACAGCATTTAGGGCACCAAGATGAGCTCAAATGCAAATGATGCAATGGAATGAAATGATGTACTCTTCGAGGCGAACAATTTGACATATTATACGCCCAAAACGGAGCCACGGTTGCGGAGATGTGATGCGTTGAAAAATGCACGAAATAATCACAGAAAAGGGACTTAGTGAGAAAAACGAGGGGGAAAAGTCAACCTAGACGATCCAGATCGGATCTAGATCGGGCGCGCCGTTCGAGGTTCGCCGGAGCGGGGTCGGGCCGGAGGGAGGAGTTGGCCGGCGGGGCTGCCCGGGGCGGGCAACGTGGCGTGGCTGGCGGGCGGCGGGCAATGGCCATGGCATGGCTGGCGCGTGCCTGGCTGGCGCCGGGCTGCAACTGCATGGCATGGCCTGTGTGTGGCGGCGTGTGCGGTCGTGTGCGTCAGCGAAGCCGGGCGGGCAGACGGCAGCGGTCTGTACAGTGGCGGGCCCAGCCGGCAGACAATGGCGAGAGGCTATGGCGGCGCTGAGCAGGGGCAGCGGCGGCTCTGTGGCGCGGCGGCGGTGGGCGGCGGAGGAGCCCACGTGGCGCCTCCGATTCGTCCGGCGCGGCGGCGACGCGTCCGTCCGATCCGGACGTGTCCGGCGCGGAGAGGGATTTTAGGGTTTTGCCGTGAATTGAGGAGGGTCTTTAAATAGGCATAGAGGAGCTAGGAGAGTCCAAATGGGGTGTAGTTTTCGCCCACACGATCGTGATCGAACGACCGAGGGCATGGAGGGGAGTTAGATGGGTTATTGGGCTGTTTTGGAGGGTTGTTGGGCTGCAACTCAAAAGAGGCCTTTGCGAGAGCGCGGTTAACCGTTGGAGTACCAAACGAACTCCAAATGACCCGAAACTTGACAGGTGGTCTACCGGTGCTATACCAGGGCCACTTGGCAAGGCTCGATCCATTCGAGAATGTTCAACACCCGCACACGGAAAAAGAACAAGAGGGGACGCCGGGAACATCGGAGTGCGGATTACAAAACCGACAACGGGAAAATGCTCGGATGCATGAGGCGAACACGTATGCAAATGAGATGCACATGATGACATGATATGAGATGCATGACATGGACAAAATGCAAAACGAAAACAAAACCCAACCACGGAGGGAATATCATAGCACATATCCGAAAATGGCAAGAGTTGGAGTTACAAATATGGAAAGATACATCCGAGGTGTTACAACACTCCACCACTACAAGAGGATCTCGTCCCGAGATCTAGGACTGAAAGAACTCCGGATATTCAGAACGGAGGTGATCCTCGCGCTCCCGGTGGCTTCTCGGTCGAATGGTGTGACCACTTTACTTTCGTGAATTTGATTGACTTGTTGCGAGTCTTGCGCTCGGTTTCTTCAAGAATAGCAGCGGGTGCTCATGATAAGAGATCTTCTTGGAGGTCAATTTCTTCAAAGTTGATAGTGCGTTCAGAATCTTGAAGCACTTGCGGAGCTGTGACACGTGAAACACATCGTGCACGTTTGCAAAGTTGGATGGAAGCTCAAGTTGATAGGCGAGATCGCCTCTTTTGCCAATGATCTTGAAAGGACCCACGTATCTAGGGGCAAGCTTCCTTTGATACCGGGCGGCACGAGTACCTTTCATTGGAGAGACGCGGAGGTAGACATGGTCTCCGATTTCAAAAGCCACATCACGGTGCTTGTCATCATAATAGCCCTTACGCGCGATTATGCGGCTTTAAGATTCTCACGAATGACTTTGCACATTTCTTGACTTCGTGATCAAGTCGTTGCCAAGAAGTTGGCGTTCACTGTCTCGGACCAATTGAGAGGAGTACGGCACTTTCGCCATAGAGAATTTCGAATGGGGCCTTGCCGAACTCGCTTGGAAGCTGTTGTTGTAGGAGAACTTCGGCATATGGAAGACACTCTTCCCACTTCATGCCAAAAGAAATGACACAAGCCCCGAGCATATCTTCAAGGATTTGATTGACTCGCTCGACTTGGCCACTAGTTTGAGGATGGAAAGCTGTCTTTGAAACGAATGTTGGTGCCCATGGCCTTCGAAAGGAGTCCCGAAACTTAGAAGTGAAGATGCTTCCACGGTCCAAGAGATCAATTGTGGAATACCGTGCAAGGAGACAATTCTGGAGGTGTATAGCTCTGCCAGCTGAGCTGCTGTGATAGATTCTTTGACAGGAAGAAAATGAGCCACTTTAGTAAGCTTGTCAATGACAACAAAGATAGCATCATTTCCACGCTTGGACTTAGGAAAACCAGTCACGAAGTCCATCTCGATATGATCAAACTTCCACTCCGGAATAGCAAGAGGTTGGAGGAGACCAGCTGGTCTTTGGTGTTCTGCTTTCACCCTTCTACAGACATCACATTCATTCACGAATTGAGCAATTTCTCGCTTCATTCGAGTCCACCAATACGACTGCTTAAGGTCATGGTACATCTTCGTACTTCCAGGATGAATGGATAGGAGGGAATTGTGTGCCTCATTCATGATGACTTTTCTCAGATCGCCTTTAGGAACCACAATGATCCTCAAAGAAAAGAGTGTCTTTGTCATCCAAGCGATAGCACTTGTATTTGGAAATGCCCTTGTCAATACCACGTTTCACTTTCTTCACCATGGTATCCAGAAGTTGAGCCTCACGAATTTGATCTTCTAAAGTAGGAGAGACTATGAGGTTGGCAAGAAAGCCTTGAGGAACAACTTGAAGATTCAGCTTGCGGAAAGCTTCACAAAGATCCGGTTGGAAGGGCTTGAGAATTAAGCTGTTGTAATAAGCCTTTCTGCTCAGAGCATCTGCAATCACATTCGCCTTGCCAGGAGTATATTCAATACTTGGATTGTACTCTTGAATCATTTCGACCCATCGAGTTTGCCTGAGGTTGAGGTTTGGTTGAGTGAAGATATACTTGAGACTCTTGTGATCGGTGAAAATGTCCACTTTCCTTCCCAACAAGAGATGTCTCCATGTTATCAATGCATGGACAACTGCCGCCAACTCGAGATCATGAGTGGGGTAGTTCTTTTCGTTTGGCTTCAACTGACGAGAGGTATAAGCCACAACCTTCTTCTCTTGCATTAACACAGCACCGAGACCTTGCAAGGAAGCATCATAGAAAACTTCGAATGGCTTGGATTCATCAGGAGGAGTCAAGACAGGAGCTGTGACTAGCTTCTCTTTGAGGGTATTGAAAGCGACATCACACTCAGGCGTCCAGACATACTTGACATGCTTCTGGAGGAGGTTGGAAAGAGGCTTTGCAATCTTGGAGAAGTTCTCAACGAATCTTCGACAATAGCTTGCAAGACCGAGAAAACCTCGGGAGCTGCTTGACATTCGAGGAGGTTCCCAATTCAGAACTGAAGACACCTTCTCGGGATTAACAGCGATGCCCTTGGCGGAGATGATATGACCAAGATAAAGAACTTCATCAAGCCAGAACTCACATTTGGAAAACTTCGCATAGAATTGATGCTCTCTGAGCTTGTCGAGCACCAACCGCAAATGTTTGGCATGATCCTGCTTGTTCTTGGAGAAGACCAAAATATCATCGAGATACACCAAGACGAAATCATTTGTGTAGGGGTTGAAGATAAAGTTCATCATGCGAGAGAAAGTTGGAGGAGCATTTGAAGGAAATATGCCCTAGAGGCAATAATAAAGTTATTATTTATTTCCTTATTTCATGATAAATGTTTATCATTCATGCTAGAATTGTATTAACCGGAAACATAATACATGTGTGAATATATAGACAAACAACATGTCACTAGTATGCCTCTACTAGACTAGCTTGTTAATCAAAGATGGTTATGTTTCCTAACCATGAACAAAGAGTTGTTATTTGATTAACAAGGTCACATCATTAGTAGAATGATCTGATTGACATGACCCATTCCATTAGCTTAGCACACGATCGTTTAGTATGTTGCTCTGCTTTTATCCATGACATATACATGTTCCTGTAACTATGAGATTATGCAACTCCGTTTACGGAGGAACACTTTGGGTGCTGCCAAACGTCACAACGTGCTGGGTGATTATAAAGGAGTACTACAGTGTCTCCAAAGGCGATGTTGGGTTGGCGTATTTGAGATTAGGTTTTGTCACTCCGATTGTCGGAGAGGTATCTCTGGGCCCTCTCGGTAATGCACATCATCAAGCCTTGCAAGCATTATAACTAATGAGTTAGTTGTGAGATGATGTATTACGGAACGAGTAAAGAGACTTGCCGGTAACGAGATTGAACTAGGTATTGGATACCGACGATCGAATCTCGGGCAAGTAACATACCGATGACAAAGGGAACAACGTATGTTGTTATGCGGTCTGACCGATAAAGATCTTCGTAGAATATGTAGGAACCAATATGGGCATCCAGGTCCCGCTGTTGGTTATTGACCGAGAATAGTTCTAGGTCATGTCTACATTGTTCTCGAACCGTAGGGTCCGCAGCAAGGTTTCGATGGCGGTTATATTATGAGTTTATGTATTTTGATGTACCGAAGGAGTTCGAGTCCCGGATGTGATCACGGACATGACGAGGAGTCTCGAAATGGTCGAGACATAAAGATTGATATATTGGAAGCCTATGTTTGGAGTTCGAATGGTTCGGGTGAAAACAGAATTTATGAAGTACCGGAGGTTACGGAACCCCGGAGGTAAATGGGCCATAGTGGGCCTTGGTGGAAAGGAGAAAGGGCCAGCCCTAGGTGGCACGCCTTCCCCTTCCCTAGTCCTACTAGGACTAGGAAAGGGGCCGCCCTCTCTCTCTTTCCCCTCCAGAATCCTATTCCAACTAGGATTGGAGGAATCCTACTCCCAGAGGAGTAGGACTCCTGGCCAGCGCCTCCCTTGGCCGGCCGCCCCTCCCCTGCTCCTTTATATACGGGGCAGGGGGCACCCTAGGACACACAAGTTTGATCTACGGATCGTTCCTTAGCCGTGTGCGGTGCCCCCTCCACCATATTCCACCTCGGTCATATCGTCATGAAGCTTAGGCGGCTCTGCGCGATAGAACATCAAGATCGTCCTGCACGCCGTCGTCTTGACGAACTCTCCCTCGACACTCGGCTGGATCGGAGTTCGAGGGCGTCATCGAGCTGTCGTGTGTCAAGAACTCGGGGCGTCGAATGCTTGGCGCCGGATCGGTCGGATCGCGAGGAGAACGTACGACTACTTCCTCTACGTTGTGATCGCTTCCGCTTCGGTCTACAAGGGTATGTAGACAACACTCTCCCCTCTCGTTGCTATGCATCACCATGATCTTGTGTGTGCGTAGGAATTTTTTTTGAAATTACTACGTTCCCCAACAGTGGTATCAGAGCCTAGGTTTTTATGGTTTGATGTTTTGCACGAGTAGAACATAAGTGAGTTGTGGGCGATACAAGTCATACTACCTACCAGCATGTCATACTTTGGTTCAGCGGTATTGTGAGATGAAGCGGCCCAGACCGACATTACGCGTACGCTTACGCGAGACTGGTTTCACCGCTACGAGCACTCGTTGCTTAAAGGTGACTGGTGGGTGTCTGTCTCTCTCACTTTAGTTGAACCGAGTGTGGCTACGCCGGTCCTTGAGAAGGTTAAACGGAGTCTATTTGACGAAGTATCGTTGTGGTTTTGATGCGTGGGTGAGACTGGTTCTTGCTTAAGCCCGTAGCAGCCACGTAAAATTTGCAACAACAAAGTAGAGGACGTCTAACTTGTTTTTGCGGGGCATGTTGTGATGTGATATGGTCAAGGCGTGATGCTATATTTTATTGTATGAGATGATCATGTTTTGTAACGAAGTTATCGGCAATGGCAGGAGCCATATGGTTGTCGCTTTATTGTATGAAATGCAATCGCCCTGTAATGCTTTACTTTATCACTAAGCGGTAGCGATAGTCGTAGAAGCATAAGATTGGCGAGACGACAACGATGCTACGATGGAGATCAAGGTGTCGCGCCGGTGGCGATGGTGATCACGACGGTGCTTGGAGATGGAGATCACAAGCACAAGATGATGATGGCCATATCATATCACTTATATTGATTTGCATGTGATGTTTATCTTTTATGCATCTTATCTTGCTTTGATTGACGGTAGCATTATAAGATGATCTCTCACTAAATTATCAAGAAGTGTTCTCCCTGAGTATGCACCGTTGCCAAAGTTAAATCGTGCCTGACACCACGTGATGATCGGGTGTGATAAGCTCTCGTCCATCTACAACGGGTGCAAGCCAGTTTTGCACACGCAGAATACTCGAGTTATACTTGACGAGCCTAGCATATGCAGATATGGCCTCGGAACACGGAGACCGAAAGGTCGAGCGTGAATCATATAGTAGATATGATCAACATAAGATGTTCACCATTGAAAACTACTCCATTTCACGTGATGATCGGTTATGGTTTAGTTGATTTGGATCACGTGATCTCTTAGATGACTAGAGAGATGTCTGTCTAAGTGGGAGTTCTTAAGTAATATGATTAATTGAACTTAAATTTATCATGAACTTAGTCCTGGTAGTATTTTGCAAATTATGTTGTAAGATCAATAGCTTGCGTTGTTGCTTTCATATGTTTATTTTGATATGTTCCTAGAAAATTGTGTTGAAAAATGTTAGTAGCAATGATGCGGATTTGATCCGTGATCGAGGTTTATCCTCATTGCTGCACGTAAGAATTATGTCCTTGATGCACCGCTAGGTGACAGACCTATTGCAGGAAGCGGATCAGCGACGTTATGAATGTTTGGCTAGCTCAATATGATGACTACTTGATAGTTTAAGTGCACCATGCTAACGGCTTAGAATCGGGACTTCAAAGATGTTTTGAACGTCATGGAGCATATGAGATGTTCCAGAGTTGAAGTTAATATTTCAAGCAAATACCGAGTTGAGAGATATGAAGTCTCCAACAAGTTCTATAGCTAAAAGATGGAGGAGAATCGCTCAACTAGTGAGCATGTGCTCAGATTGTGTGGGTACTACAATCGCTTGAATCAAGTGGGAGTTAATCTTCCAGATAAGATAGTGATTGACAGAATTCTCTAGTCACCATCACCAAGTTAGTAGAACTTCGTGATGAACTATAGTATGCAAGGGATGATGAAAATGATTCCCGAGTTTTTTCATGATGATGAAATCGATGAAGGTAGAAATCAAGAAAGAACATCAAGTGTTGATGGATAACAAGACCACTAGTTTCAAGAAAAGGGCAAAGGGATAGAAGGAACTTCAAGAAGAGCGACAAGCAAGTTGTCTGCTCAAGTGAAGAAGCCCAAGTCTGGACCTAAGCACGAGACTAAGTGCTTCTACCGCAAAGGGACTGGTTCTTTGAGCGCGAACTACCCCAAGTATTTGGCGGATAAGAAGGATGGCAAAGTAAACAAAGGTATATTTGATATACATGTGTACTTTACTAGTGTTTATAGCAACCCCTCGGTATTTGGTACTGGTTCGGTTGCTAAGAGTAGTAACTTCGAAACGGAGTTGCGAATAAATGAAACTAGTTAAGGGTGAAGTGACGATGTGTGTTGAAAGTAGTTTCAAGATTGATATGATCATCATCGCACACTCCCTATACTTTCGGGATTAGTGTTGAACCTAAATAAATGTTATTTGGTGTTTTCGTTGAGCATGAATATGATTTGATCGTGTTTTTGCAATACGGTTATTCATTTAAGTAAGAGAATAAACTGTTATTCTGCTTACATGAATAAAACCTTATATGGTTTCACACCCAATGAAAATGGTTCATTGGATCTCGATCTTAGTGATACACATATTCATAATATTGAAACCAAAAGATGCAAAGTTAATAATGATAGTGCAACTTATTTGTGGCACTGCCGTTTAGGTCATATTGGTGTAAAGCGCATGAAGAAACTCCATGCTGATGGGATTTTGGAATCACTTGATTATGAATCACTTGATGCTTGCGAACCGTGCCTTTTGGGCAAGATGACTAAAACTCCGTTCTCGGAACAATGGAGCGAGCAACATATTTGTTGGAAATCATACATCTTGATGTATGTAGTCCGATGAATATTAAGGCTCGCGACAAGTATCATTATTTTCGACCTTCACAGTTGATTTGAAGAAGATATGAGTATATCTACTTGATGAAACATAAGTCTGAAATAGTTGAAAGGTTCAAAGAATTTCAGAGTGAAGTGGAAAAATCATCGTAACAAGAAAATATAGTTTCATGATTTGATCGCAGATACGAATATTTGAGTTCTGAGTTTGGTCTTCAATTTAAACAATGTGGAATAGTTTCACAGCTCACGCCACAGAACACCACAACGTTATGGTGTGTCCGAACATTATAACCGTACTTTATTGGATATAGTACAATCTATGATGTTTCTTACCGATTTACCAATATCGTTTTGGGATCATGCATTAGAGACAGCTGCATTCACATTAAAAAGGGCACCATCTAAATCCGTTGAGGCGACACTATATGAACTGTGGTTTAGCAAGAAACCCAAGTTGTCGTTTCTTAAAGTTTGGAGTTGCGATGCTTATGTGAAAAAGTTTCATCTGATAAGCTCGAACCCAAATCGGAGAAGTGCGTCTTCATAGAATACCCAAAGGAAATTGTTGGGTACACCTTCTATCACAGATCCGAAGGCAAGATATTCGTTGCTTAAGATGGATCCTTTCTAGAGAAGGAGTTTCTCTCGAAAGAAGTGAGTGGGAGGAAAGTAGAACTTGATGAGGTAATCAGTACTGTTCCCTTATTGGAAAGTAGTTCATCACGAAATCTGTTCTTGTGACTACTATACCAATTAGTGAGGAAGCTAATGATGATGATCATGTAACTTCAGATCAAGTTACTACCGAACCTTGTAGGTAAAGCAGTGAGATCCGCACTGAGTGATACGGTAATCCTGTTACGGGCGTCGTGTTACTTGACCATGACAAACCTACGAACTATGAAGAAGCGATGGTGAGCCCAGATTCATAAAATGGCTTGAGGCCATGAAATCGAGATGGGATCCATGTATGAGAACAAAGTATGGACTTTGATGGATTTGCCCGATGATCGGCAAGCCATAGAAAATAAATGGATCTTCAAGAGGAAGACGGACGCTGATAGTAGTGTTACTATCTACAAAGCTAGACTTGTCGAAAAAGGTTTTTGACAAAGTTCAAGATGTTGAATACAATGAGATTTTCTCACTCGTATCAATGCTTAAAAGTCTGTCCGAATCATGTTAGCAATTGCCGCATTTTGAAATCGGCAAATGGATAAACAAAACTGTATTCCTTAATGGAGTTATTAAAGAAGAGTTGTATGTGATGCAACCATGAGGTTTTGTCGATCCTAAAGGTGTTAACAAAATGTGCATCTATGGACTGGTGCAAGCATCTCGGAGTTGGAATATACGCTTTGATAAGTTGATCAAAGCATATAGTTTTATCTGAGACTTACGGTGAAGCTGTATTTACAAGAAAGTGAGTGGGAGCACTACAGCATTTCGATAAGTATATGTGAATGACATATTGTAGATCGGAAATAATGTAGAATTATTCGCAAAGCATAAAGGAGTGTTTGAAAGGAGTTTTTCAAAGAAAGACCTCGGTGAAGCTGCTTACATATTGAGCATCAAGATCTAAGGAAATATGCCCTAGAGGCAATAATAAAGTTATTATTTATTTCCTTATTTCATGATAAATGTTTATCATTCATGCTAGAATTGTATTAACCGGAAACATAATACATGTGTGAATATATAGACAAACAACATGTCACTAGTATGCCTCTACTAGACTAGCTTGTTAATCAAAGATGGTTATGTTTCCTAACCATGAACAAAGAGTTGTTATTTGATTAACAAGGTCACATCATTAGTAGAATGATCTGATTGACATGACCCATTCCATTAGCTTAGCACACGATCGTTTAGTATGTTGCTACTGCTTTTATCCATGACATATACATGTTCCTGTAACTATGAGATTATGCAACTCCGTTTACGGAGGAACACTTTGGTGCTGCCAAACGTCACAACGAATCGGGTGATTATAAAGGAGTACTACAGTGTCTCCAAAGGCGATGTTGGGTTGGCGTATTTGAGATTAGGTTTTGTCACTCCGATTGTCGGAGAGGTATCTCTGGGCCCTCTCGGTAATGCACATCACTGAAGCCTTGCAAGCATTATAACTAATGAGTTAGTTGTGAGATGATGTATTACGGAACGAGTAAAGAGACTTGCCGGTAACGAGATTGAACTAGGTATTGGATACCGACGATCGAATCTCGGGCAAGTAACATACCGATGACAAAGGGAACAACGTATGTTGTTATGCGGTCTGACCGATAAAGATCTTCGTAGAATATGTAGGAACCAATATGGGCATCCAGGTCCCGCTGTTGGTTATTGACCGAGAATAGTTCTAGGTCATGTCTACATTGTTCTCGAACCGTAGGGTCCGCACGCTTAAGGTTTCGATGACGGTTATATTATGAGTTTATGTATTTTGATGTACCGAAGGAGTTCGGAGTCCCGGATGTGATCACGGACATGACGAGGAGTCTCGAAATGGTCGAGACATAAAGATTGATATATTGGAAGCCTATGTTTGGAGTTCGAATGGTTCGGGTGAAAACAGAATTTATCGATCACCGGAGGTTACCGGAACCCCGGGAGGTAAATGGGCCATAGTGGGCCTTGGTGGAAAGGAGAAAGGGCCAGCCCTAGGTGGCACACGCCTTCCCCTTCCCTAGTCCTACTAGGACTAGGAAAGGGGCCGCCCTCTCTCTCTTTCCCCTCCGGAATCCTATTCCAACTAGGATTGGAGGGAATCCTACTCCCAGAGGAGTAGGACTCCTGGCCAGCGCCTCCTTGGCCGCCGCCCCTCCCCTTGCTCCTTTATATCACGGGGCAGGGGGCACCCTAGGACACACAAGTTTGATCTACGGATCGTTCCTTAGCCGTGTCGGTGCCCCCTCCACCATATTCCACCTCGGTCATATCGTCGCTGCTTAGGCGAAGCTCTGCGCCGTAGAACATCAAGATCGTCACCACGCCGTCGTCTTGTGGAACTCTCCTCGACACTCGGCTGGATCGGAGTTCGAGGGCGTCATCGAGCTGTCGTGTGTCAAGAACTCGGGCGTCCGGAGTAACGGCGCCGGATCGGTCGGATCGCGAGGAGAACGTCGACTACTTCCTCTACGTTGTGATCGCTTCGCTTGGTCTACAAGGGTATGTAGACAACACTCTCCCTCTCGTTGCTATGCATCACCATGATCTTGTGTGTGCGTAGGAATTTTTTGAAATTACTACGTTCCCCAACAAAGACAAGGCGAAAGACATGGTATCGAGCCTAGGTTTTTATGGTTTGATGTTTTGCACGAGTAGAACATAAGTGAGTTGTGGGCGATACAAGTCATACTACCTACCAGCATGTCATACTTTGGTTCAGCGGTATTGTGAGATGAAGCGGCCCGGACCGACATTACGCGTGCGCTTCTGCGAGACTGGTTTCACCGCTTCGAGCACTCGTTGCTTAAAGGTGACCGGTGGGTGTCTGTCTCTCTCACTTTAGTTGAACCGAGTGTGCTCGCCGGTCCTTGAGAAGGTTAAACGGAGTCTATTTGACGAAATATCGTTGTGGTTTTGATGCGTGGGTGAGACTGGTTCTTGCTTAAGCCCGTAGCAGCCACGTAAAATTTGCAACAACAAAGTAGAGGACGTCTAACTTGTTTTTGCGGGCATGTTGTGATGTGATATGGTCAAGGCGTGATGCTATATTTTATTGTATGAGATGATCATGTTTTGTAACGAAGTTATCGGCAATGGCGGAGCCATATGGTTGTCGCTTTATTGTATGAAATGCAATGCCTGTAATGCTTTACTTTATCACTAAGCGGTAGCGATAGTCGTAGAAGCATAAGATTGGCGAGGCGACAACGATGCTACGATGGAGATCAAGGTGTCGCGCCGGTGGCGATGGTGATCACGACGGTGCTTGGAGATGGAGATCACAAGCACAAGATGATGATGGCCATATCATATCACTTATATTGATTTGCATGTGATGTTTATCTTTTATGCATCTTATCTTGCTTTGATTGACGGTAGCATTATAAGATGATCTCTCACTAAATTATCAAGAAGTGTTCTCCACGAGTATGCACCGTTGCCAAAGTTAAATCGTGCCCGGACACCACGTGATGATCGGGTGTGATAAGCTCTCGTCCATCTACAACGGGTGCAAGCCAGTTTTGCACACGCAGAATACTCAGTTATACTTGACGAGCCTAGCATATGCAGATATGGCCTCGGAACACGGAGACCGAAAGGTCGGCGTGAATCATATAGTAGATATGATCAACATAAGATGTTCACCATTGAAAACTACTCCATTTCACGTGATGATCGGTTATGGTTTAGTTGATTTGGATCACGTGATCTCTTAGATGACTAGAGAGATGTCTGTCTAAGTGGGAGTTCTTAAGTAATATGATTAATTGAACTTAAATTTATCATGAACTTAGTCTGGTAGTATTTTGCAAATTATGTTGTAAGATCAATAGCTTGCGTTGTTGCTTTCATATGTTTATTTTGATATGTTCCTAGAAAATTGTGTTGAAAAATGTTAGTAGCAATGATGCGGATTTGATCCGTGATCGAGGTTTATCCTCATTGCTGCACTGAAGAATTATGTCCTTGATGCACCGCTAGGTGACAGACCTATTGCGGGAGCGGATCTGACGTTATGAATGTTTGGCTAGCTCAATATGATGACTACTTGATAGTTTAAGTGCACCATGCTTAACGGCTTAGAATCGGGACTTCAAAGATGTTTTGAACGTCATGGAGCATATGAGATGTTCCAGGAGTTGAAGTTAATATTTCAAGCAAATACCCGAGTTGAGAGATATGAAGTCTCCAACAAGTTCTATAGCTAAAAGATGGAGGAGAATCGCTCAACTAGTGAGCATGTGCTCAGATTGTGTGGGTACTACAATCGCTTGAATCAAGTGGGAGTTAATCTTCCGGATAAGATAGTGATTGATGAAATTCTCTAGTCACCATCACCAAGTTAGTAGAACTTCGTGATGAACTATAGTATGCAAGGGATGATGAAAATGATTCCCAGTTTTTCATGATGATGAAATCGATGAAGGTAGAAATCAAGAAAGAACATCAAGTGTTGATGGATAACAAGACCACTAGTTTCAAGAAAAGGGCAAAGGGATAGAAGGAACTTCAAGAAGAGCGACAAGCAAGTTGTTGCTCAAGTGAAGAAGCCCAAGTCGGACCTAAGCACGAGACTAAGTGCTTCTACTGCAAAGGGACTGGTTCTTTGAAGCGAACTACCCCAAGTATTTGGCGGATAAGAAGGATGGCAAAGTAAACAAAGGTATATTTGATATACATGTGTACTTTACTAGTGTTTATAGCAACCCCTCGGTATTTGGTACTGGTTCAGTTGCTAAGAGTAGTAACTCGAAACGGGAGTTGCAGAATAAACAGAAACTAGTTAAGGGTGAAGTGACGATGTGTGTTGAAAGTAGTTTCAAGATTGATATGATCATCATCGCACACTCCCTATACTTTCGGGATTAGTGTTGAACCTAAATAAATGTTATTTGGTGTTTTCGTTGAGCATGAATATGATTTGATCGTGTTTTTTGCAATACGGTTATTCATTTAAGTAAGAGAATAAACTGTTATTCTGTTTACATGAATAAAACCTTATATGGTTTCACACCCAATGAAAATGGTTCATTGGATCTCGATCTTAGTGATACACATATTCATAATATTGAAACCAAAAGATGCAAAGTTAATAATGATAGTGCAACTTATTTGTGGCACTGCCGTTTAGGTCATATTGGTGTAAAGCGCATGAAGAAACTCCATGCTGATGGGATTTTGGAATCACTTGATTATGAATCACTTGATGCTTGCGAACCGTGCCTTTTGGGCAAGATGACTAAAACTCCGTTCTCCGGAACAATGGAGCGAGCAACATATTTGTTGGAAATCATACATCTTGATGTATGTAGTCCGATGAATATTAAGGCTCGCGACAAGTATCATTATTTTCTGACCTTCACAGTTGATTTGAAGAAGATATGAGTATATCTACTTGATGAAACATAAGTCTGAAATAGTTGAAAGGTTCAAAGAATTTCAGAGTGAAGTGGAAAAATCATCGTAACAAGAAAATATAGTTTCATGATTTGATCGCAGATCGAATATTTGAGTTCTGAGTTTGGTCTTCAATTTAAACAATGTGGAATAGTTTCACAGCTCACGCCACCTGGAACACCACAACGTTATGGTGTGTCCGAACATTATAACCGTACTTTATTGGATATAGTACAATCTATGATGTTTCTTACCGATTTACCAATATCGTTTTGGGATCATGCATTAGAGACAGCTGCATTCACATTAAAAAGGGCACCATCTAAATCCGTTGAGACGACACTATATGAACTGTGGTTTAGCAAGAAACCCAAGTTGTCGTTTCTTAAAGTTTGGAGTTGCGATGCTTATGTGAAAAAGTTTCATCCTGATAAGCTCGAACCCAAATCGGAGAAGTGCGTCTTCATAGAATATCCAAAGGAAATTGTTGGGTACACCTTCTATCACAGATCCGAAGGCAAGATATTCGTTGCTTAAGATGGATCCTTTCTAGAGAAGGAGTTTCTCTCGAAAGAAGTGAGTGGGAGGAAAGTAGAACTTGATGAGGTAATCAGACTGTTCCCTTATTGGAAAGTAGTTCATCACGTAAATCTGTTCTTGTGACTACTATACCAATTAGTGAGGAAGCTAATGATGATGATCATGTAACTTCAGATCAAGTTACTACCGAACCTTGTAGGTAAAGCAGTGAGATCCGCACGAGTGGTACGGTAATCCTGCTACGGGCGTCGTGTTACTTGACCATGACAAACCTACGAACTATGAAGAAGCGATGGTGAGCCCAGATTCCGCAAAATGGCTTGAGGCCATGAAATCTGAGATGGGATCCATGTATGAGAACAAAGTATGGACTTTGATGGATTTGCCCGATGATCGGCAAGCCATAGAAAATAAATGGATCTTCAAGAGGAAGACGGACGCTGATAGTAGTGTTACTATCTACAAAGCTAGACTTGTCGAAAAAGGTTTTTGACAAAGTTCAAGATGTTGAATACAATGAGATTTTCTCACTCGTATCAATGCTTAAAAGTCTGTCCGAATCATGTTAGCAATTGCCGCATTTTTGAAATCTGGCAAATGGATAAACAAAACTGTATTCCTTAATGGAGTTATTAAAGAAGAGTTGTATGTGATGCAACCATGAGGTTTTGTCGATCCTAAAGGTGTTAACAAAATGTGCATCTATGGACTGGTGCAAGCATCTCGGAGTTGGAATATACGCTTTGATAAGTTGATCAAAGCATATAGTTTTATACGAGACTTACGGTGAAGCCTCAGATTTACAAGAAAGTGAGTGGGAGCACTACAACATTTCGATAAGTATATGTGAATGACATATTGTAGATCGGAAATAATGTAGAATTATTCGCAAAGCATAAAGGAGTGTTTGAAAGGAGTTTTTCAAAGAAAGACCTCGGTGAAGCTGCTTACATATTGAGCATCAAGATCTATAGAGATAGATCAAGGCGCTTGATAAGTTTTTTCAATGAGTACATACCTTGACAAGATTTTGAAGTAGTTCAAAATGGAACAGTCAAAGAAAGAGTTCTTGCCTGTGTTACAAAGGTATGAAATTGAGTAAGACTCAAAACCCGACCACGGCAGAAGATAGAAAGGGAATGAAAGTCATTCCCTATGCCTTGACCATAGGTTCTATAAAGTATGCCATGCTGTGTACCAGATCTATTGTATACCCTACACTAAGTTTGGCAAGGGGTACAATAGTGATCTAGGAGTAGATCACTGGACAGCGGTCAAAATTATCCTTAGTGGAATAAGGATATGTTTCTCGATTATGGAAGTGAAAAAAGGTTCGTTGTAAAGGGTTACGTCGATGCAAGTTTTGACACTGATCTGGATGACTCTAAGTCTCGATCTAGATACATATTGAAAGTGGGAGCAATTAGCTAGAGTAGCTTAAATGCGAGCATTGTAGACATAGAAAAATTGCAAAATACATAACGGATCTGAATGTGAAAGACCCGTTGACTAAGACTCTCTCACAAGCAAAACATGATCACACCTTAGTACTCTTTGGGTGTTAATCACATAGCGATGTAAACTAGATTACTGAATCTAGTAAACCCTTTGGGTGTTGGTCACATGGCGATGTGAACTATGGGTGTTAATCACATGATGATGTGAACTATCGATGTTAATCACATGGTGATGTGATCTAGATTATTGACTCTAGTGCAAGTGGGAGACTGAAGGAAATATGCCCTAGAGGCAATAATAAAGTTATTATTTATTTCCTTATTTCATGATAAATGTTTATCATTCATGCTAGAATTGTATTAACCGGAAACATAATACATGTGTGAATATATAGACAAACAACATGTCACTAGTATGCCTCTACTAGACTAGCTTGTTAATCAAAGATGGTTATGTTTCCTAACCATGAACAAAGAGTTGTTATTTGATTAACAAGGTCACATCATTAGTAGAATGATCTGATTGACATGACCCATTCCATTAGCTTAGCACACGATCGCTTAGTATGTTGCTACCGCTTTTATCCATGACATATACATGTTCCTGTAACTATGAGATTATGCAACTCCGTTTACGGAGGAACACTTTGGGTGCTGCCAAACGTCACAACGAATCGGGTGATTATAAAGGAGTACTACAGGTGTCTCCAAAGGCGATGTTGGGTTGGCGATTTCGAGATTAGGTTTTGTCACTCCGATTGTCGGAGAGGTATCTCTGGGCCCTCTCGGTAATGCACATCATCAAGCCTTGCAAGCATTATAACTAATGAGTTAGTTGTGAGATGATGTATTACGGAACGAGTAAAGAGACTTGCGTAACGAGATTGAACTAGGTATTGGATACCGACGATCGAATCTCGGGCAAGTAACATACCGATGACAAAGGAACAACGTATGTTGTTATGCGGTCTGACCGATAAAGATCTTCGTAGAATATGTAGGAACCAATATGGGCATCCAGGTCCGCTGTTGGTTATTGACCGAGAATAGTTCTAGGTCATGTCTACATTGTTCTCGAACCGTAGGGTCCGCACGCTAAGGTTTCGATGACGGTTATATTATGAGTTTATGTATTTTGATGTACCAAGGAGTTCGAGTCCGGATGTGATCACGGACATGACGAGGAGTCTCGAAATGGTCGAGACATAAAGATTGATATATTGGAAGCCTATGTTTGGAGTTCGAATGGTTCCGGTGAAAACAGAATTTATCGAGTACCGGAGGTTACCGAACCCCGGGAGGTAAATGGGCCATAGTGGGCCTTGGTGGAAAGGAGAAAGGGCCAGCCCTAGGTGGCACGCCTTCCCCTTCCCTAGTCCTACTAGGACTAGGAAAGGGGCCGCCCCTCTCTCTCTTTCCCCTCAGGAATCCTATTCCAACTAGGATTGGAGGGAATCCTACTCCCTGAGGGAGTAGGACTCCTGGCCTCCCTTGGCCGGCCGGCCCCTCCCCTGCTCCTTTATATACGGGGCAGGGGGCACCCTAGGACACACAAGTTTGATCTACGGATCGTTCCTTAGCCGTGTCGGTGCCCCCTCCACCATATTCCACCTCGGTCATATCGTCATGAAGCTTAGGCGGCTCTGCTACCGATAGAACATCAAGATCGTCCACCACGTCGTCTTGTGACGAACTCTCCCTCGACACTCGGCTGGATCGGAGTTCGAGGGACGCCATCGAGCTGTACGTGTGTCAAGAACTCGGGGCGTCGAGTAACGGCGCCGGGATCGGTCGGATCGCGAGGAGAACGCGTCGACTACTTCCTCTACGCCAGATCGCTTCCGCTTCGGTCTACAAGGGTATGTAGACAACACTCTCCCCTCTCGTTGCTATGCATCACCATGATCTTGTGTGTGCGTAGGAATTTTTTTTGAAATTACTACGTTCCCCAACAGCATTGACAAGGCCGAAAGACATGACAGTATATTCATAAGAACCAAAGCTTGTTCTGAATGCTGTCTTGGGAATATCTTGTTCACGAATGCGAATCTGATGATAACCCATACGGAGGTCAAGCTTGGAGAATACTTTAGCACCTTTGAGTTGCTCGAATAGCTCATTGATGTTGGGAAGTGGATACTTGTTCTTGATTGTCTTCTTGTTCAATGGACGGTAATCAACACAAAGTCGGTCCGTGCCATCCTTCTTACGGACAAAAGAACTCCACATCCCCATGGAGATGAACTCGGTCCGATCGCACCAGACGCTCTTGTTCATCGAGCTGCTTCTTCAATTCTTTCAGCTCCTTGGGTCCAAGCTTGTAAGGACGCTTGCAAACGGGTTCGATGCGTGCTCAAGATCAATAACGAATTCGACTGGCCGATGAGGAGGCATACCCGGGAGCTCTTCTGGAAAGACATCTTGGTACTCACAAACGACTGGAATCTGAGAGATAGCGTCCAACTCGCCCTTCTCATTGAGAGAAAACAACCGAATGGTTTCATCACGAGCGGCATAGATGATAACATCCTCAGAAGGGTGTGTCAATTGAATCTGTCTGGCAGCACAATCAAGTTGAGCCTTGTGCTGAGAAAGCCAGTCCATCCCGAGAATTAGATCAATATCAGAGTCACCAAGAACAATTGGAGAAGACAGAAATCTATAGTCGCCCATCTTGATAGAGACATCCCGAACCATGGAGCTTGCGTTCATGAATTTACCCGGAGAGACAACTGATAACGGTCTAGGCAAATCTTGAAAAAACATCTCATGCTTAGATGAAAAAGGTCTTGAGATGAAACTATGCGATGCACCAGTATCAAATAAGACTTTTGCAGGAATATCATTAACTGAGAGATTACCCATTATCACATCGAAGAATCCTCTCGCTTGCTTGCATTCATCATATTCACCTTTGCAGACTTGGGATTATGCTTGACCACTGCATTGCTTGAAGACCTCACAGGAGGAGGAGGAGGAAGGCGCCTTTGGTTATGGCATTTGTTTGCATAGTGACCCTTCTGCTGGCACTTGTTGCAGGTCACCTCTGAGAGCGGAAGGTGATAAGGAGCACTTGACCTTGGAGCTTGAGGCTGAGACTTGTTCTGGTAGTTTGGGTTAGGTGGGTGGGAAGATCCACGACCACCTGAGTTCTTCTGCTGATAAGGCTGACGGAACGGAGGAGGAGGAAGGTAGAACTTTTGCTGCTTTGCTGCCACTTGAGAGGAAGAAGAAGACTGAACTGCATCCCTGTTTCTCTTCTTTGAAGCCTCACACTTGAGCCGAGCACCTTCTAGCTTGAGTGCCATGTTATAGAATTGATCAAACCGAGTAGGCTCGGAAAGAACAAGAGATAACTGCAGATCCTCTCTAAGGCCACCTCTGGAATCGATAGATCATACTTTTCTCATCAGAACATCTTGTTTAGCTTAATCGAGCAAGTTTACGAATCTGTATGTTGTATTCAGACATCGACATGTTTCCTTGCTTGAGATTGCGGAACTCCTCACGCTTGCTCTCAACAACACCGGTAGGGATGTGGTGAGCTTTAAAGTCCCGATGTAAATCAGTCCAAGTAATCACCGACCACCTCTAGAATCCTTGTATTGCTGGAACCAATCAGCTGCTGATCCTTGAGCTGAAAAGACGCGAACTTGACGTAGTCCTCGTGTCCGACATTGCTGCATTCAAAATGCTTGTTGATATCCACGAGCCAATCGTCGGCGTCGTGGCCTCGACAAGAGGTGAAAGACTTTGGCTGGTTTGCAAGGAATTGGTTGAGTGTAGGAAACTGTGGCTGATGGAAGAACTGCCCTTGACCTTGATTCCCTTGGTTGCCTTGGCCTTGGTTACACTCTTGCATCAGCTGGATCAACAAGCGGCGTTGGCGTTAGTGGTTGCCATCAAAGTTTGCCATGCCTCCGGAGGCGAGGTGGAGGTGGAGGGTTCGCTGACTCCCATCACTGCGTTCGGATTACGGCGACGCTGGCGGAGCCATCTGAAGAGGGTGACATCCGTTAGCATCTTGATAGATGATAGACAAGTTGAATCAACGGATAGAAATTGCAACATATAGTCTTCACAATAAACATTCGAACAGGGATGAACGAATGAATTCCAAAGTAAACATCACGTCCATTAAGGTGAGAAACCACTTGATAAGAGATATTGATGAATGAAAATAAAAACAAGGTATGAATGGAACAAATAAGTGGTAAGGATTACCCAATCACAAACCAAATATCTGCGGAAGAAAAGCTAGAGCTACTTGAATCCCACCTATAAACTCCCGAAACTTTCCTGTTATGCAATCAGTGTTTGGGATACAGAAGCAATATATATCTCACCCAAGCTAACAATCCCTACATCCAAATTGTATCCATCCTTCAACACATAACCAAGAAACCTTCGAAATCGTGTACCTCAACCTTGAAAAGCATCCGTTATACGAGTCATGGCAATACTCCGTACTCACCACAAGATCTTTGGGTTAGCGGGTTATCTCACCAACTGACCGCATAAAAGAGATTTTCGATGTCGGCGTCTAAACTCGGTATTCCGAACTGCAATGATAAAATTATGACGACAACACCTCGGAGCTCAACTCCCCGGGACACTGCCACAACCCCTAAATGTCAGGAGGCAACCAAGACAATGTTGTCATCATAAAACCATCGGAACGATTCTAAGATACCCGCGTGATCCTAAAATTTTTTTTAGTGAAATTTGAGAAGAGAAGAGTCAAAACTCTACGTCAGGATACCTCACCAGAAGGTCGAAGGGACTGGGGAGTAAAAAGAATTCCTAACTCTCCGATATATATAATCCTAAATGACTCAAAACATTTTTCTAGACACAACTCGGCCACTAAAAGCGATCAAGCGTTGGGGGCTCCTAAGGTCGGGGATGGCTCTGATTACCAACTTGTAACACCCTCGATGCGGCTATATCTCCCACGTGTCGAAGCACGACTTAGAGGCATAACCGCATAGAAAGTAATGTCGCAAGTGAGGTAATCTTCGCACAATCCATGTAATACATAAGGGAAAAGAGATACATAGTTGGCTTACAGTCGCCACTTCACACAATACATAATTAAACATTCATCATTCAGATTACACTCAAGGTCCGTCTACGGAACCAAAATAAAAGAAGAATACCCCACATGCAACACAGGTCCCCGATCGCCCCAACTGGGCTCCACTACTAATCGTCTAGAAAGGAAACATAGTAACGACCAAGGGCCTCATCATATTCCCACTTCAGCTCAGTTGCGCCATCAGCGCTGGCATCACCGGTACCTGCTTTTGGTAGAATCTATGAGCCACAGGGACTCAGCAATCTCACACCCGCGAGATCAAGACTATTTAAGCTTAAGGGAAGGCTGGTGTCAATAAGGAGGGGCTGCAGCAAGCGACTAGCATATATGGTGGCTACATCGCAAAAGAGAGCGAGAAGAGAAGCAAAGCACGGTCGCGAAACTAGTAGTGATCAAGAAGTGATCCTAAGCAACCTGCGTCAAACATAACTCCAACACCGTGTTCACTTCCGGACTCCGAGAAGAGACCATCACGGTTACATACACGGTTGATGTATTTTAATTAAGGTCAACTTCGGGTTTTCTACAACCGGACATTAACAAATTCCCATCTGCCTCATAACCGTGGGCACGGCTTTCGAAAGATTATACCCTGCAGGGGTGTCCCAACTTAGCCCATAACAAGCTCTCACGGTCAACGAAGGAATAAACCTTCTCCCGGGAAGACCCGATCAGTCTCGGAATCCCGGTACATCAAGACATCTCGACAATGGTAAAACTAGACCAGCAAAGCCTCCCGAATGTGCCGACAAATCCCGATAGGAGCTGCACATATCTCTTTCTCAGGGCACACCGGATGAGCCAGACGTCGGGTTGGCATAGACCCTGGTTGCCCAAGGGGCGCCGGACATCGCTCAGTTGGACCAAGACTGAAGGAGCACCGCCCGGGGGCTAAAATAAAGATGACCCTCGGGCTCGCGAAACCCAAGGGAAAAGGGGTATAGGTGGCAAATGGTAAAACCAAAGTTGGGCCTTCTTTGGAGGAGTTTTATTCAAAGCGAACTGTCAAGGGGTCCCATAAATCACCGACCGCGTAAGGAACGCAAAATCAAGGAACATAACACCGGTATGACGGAAACTAGGGTGGCAAGAGTGGAACAAAACACCGGGCATAAGGCCGAGCCTTCCACCCTTTACCAAGTATATAGATGCATTAATTAAGACAATAGATATTGTGATATCCCAAAATATCCGTTTTCCAACAAGGAACAAACTTCATCTTCACCTGCAACTAGCAACGCTATAAGAGGGGCTGAGCAAAGCGGTAACATAGCCAAACAACGGTTTGCTAGGACATAGGTGGTTAGAGGTTTGACATGGCAATATGGGTGACATGGTATAGCAAGTGGTAGGTATCGCAGCATAGGCATAGCAAAAGAGCGAGCATCTAGCAAGCAAAGATAGAAGTGATATCGAAGGTATGGTCATCTTGCCTGTAAGGTTCTCAGAGTTGTCGAAGACTTGATCCTCGTAGGCGTTCTCAACAGGTTCCTCGCTCACGTACTCGTCTCCGGCTCTACCCAAAGCAAGAACACAAGCAACGGAACCACAATCAAACAAGGAACAATGCACAAGCAATATGATGCAAAACATGACATGCGATGCGAGATGTGATATGTAATGCATATGTATGCTCCGGAAGGAAAATGATGAACCGGGCATCAACTTGGCAAACCAAGTATGCCGCTGGAAAGATGAGATGATTTCGGTTGAAATCGATATAAAGATCACCGGAATCGGATGCACGGTTTGCAAATGACAAGCAAGACAAGAATGACGCAAATCTGCGTTTAACAGCCCGATGCTACTTAGCAAGCAACAAGAAACTATGCTACAACACCCCAACATAAAAACAAAGCATATGGCAGCAAACTACAGGAGATGCTTAACAAAAGAGGAACACTGAGCTACGGCTAAATCACATCATAACATGTTCAAACAAGCATGGTGAAAGTGCTCAAAATATCAGGTTCACAGACTTAGTGAAAATACTAACATACCAGGAATTAACATCAGGAAGGCATGTTTAGAGCAAGCAAACAACATGCTACAGGAACTTATAATAGCAAAGCAAGGCATGACATGATTCTACTCAAAGCATATTTCAATAGTCCCTTACCGACCATAAGCCAAAAAGGACCTTAAGAAATGATGGCACCCATGTAAACATTGCAAGTTTTATTACAGATTTCAGACTTGGTGAAATATCAGGACATGGCAAAAACAGATAACGAGTAGGCATGTTCGTGAGCTCGATGCACTCACTACAGAGCATCTCAAGATAAACTAAGCATACCCCCATCAAGAAGACATGGCATATAAGCTATACACGGCAAGAACAACATCATAGCATACACGGATCAACTACAACGACCTCGTGAAAATTGAATCTCATGCAAACAATCTGCCAGGAAACATTTTCAAGCAAAAGTAGAGCACGAAAATGACATGCTAGACTACTCCATAAATGCAAACAAAGGCATGGGTGGATAGAGCACATCCATATATTCAAAACACCCTTACTGATCATGCTCAAAAAGGGCATAGAACTCTCTGTAACAACATGAACATATGGCATAAAGTTAACAGCAGGACAAGACTTAGTGAAATCACTAAGTTCCTGAAATCAGCAACATCATCATCCCTACTTTGCATGCTTGTTCTAGTCAACACATAGCTCACAAAAATACATGGCAAACACCCCTGGAAAGATGGCATGGCAATGCTCAACTCACATGTAGGACTTAAGTTCATAGGGTGCACACATAAGTCATGGCAAAAATGACAAAAGAGCTCGAACTGGTAAGATTCTGAAAGTAACGATCTGAAGCCATCTTCCAACAGAATTTCCGGCATCAAGATGAGCTCAAATGCAAATGATACAATGGAATGAAATGATGTACTCTTCGAGGCGAACAATTTGACATATTATACGCCCAAAACGGAGCCACGGTGGCGGAGATGTGATGCGTTGAAAAATGCACGAAATAATCACGTAAAAGGGACTTAGTGAGAAAACGAGGGAAAAAGTCAACCTAGACGATCCAGATCGGATCTAGATCGGGCGCGCCGCTCGAGGTTCGCCGGAGCGGGTCGGGCGGAGGAGGAGTTGGCCGGCCGGGCTGCCCGGCGGCGGCAGGCGGTGGCGTGGCGGCGGCGGGCGGCGGCGACGCGACGGCGCAGGCAATGGCGGCGGCGGCGGCGGCTGGTGGCCTTGCATGGCGCGGCGCTGGCGTGCTGGCGCGTGTGTGGCGTGTGTGCGGCGGTGTGGCGTGTGGCGTGGGGGGCGTGGGCAGACGGGCGGGCGGCGGGCATGGCGGCGGGTGGCCGGGGCAGACAGACGGCGGCGGCGCGGCGGGCGCTGGTGGGGGGCCGGGCCGGCTGCGCTGGCCGGGCGGCGGCGGCGGCGGCGAGCCCACGTGGCGCCTCCCGATCGTCCGGCCTGGGCGGCGGACGCGTCGTCCGATCCGGACGTGTCCGGCGGCGCGAGAGGGATTTTAGGGTTTTGCCGTGAATTCGGGAGGGTCTTTAAATAGGCATAGAGGGAGCTAGGAGAGTCCAAATGGGGTGTAGTTTTACCACACGATCGAACGACCGAGGGCATGGAGGGAGTTAGATGGGTTATTGGGCTGTTTTGGAGGGTTGTTGGGCTGCAACTCAAAAGAGGCCTTTTGAGAGCGCGGTTAACCGTTGGAGTACCAAACGAACTCCAAATGACCCGAAACTTGACAGTGGTCTACGGTGCTATACCAGGCCACTTGGCAAGGCTCGTCCATTCCGAGAATGTTCAACACCCGCACACGGAAAAAGAACAAGAGGGGACGCCGGGAACATCGGAGTGCCGGATTGCAAAACGGACAACGGGGAAAATGCTCGGATGCATGAGACGAACACGTATGCAAATGAGATGCACATGATGACATGATATGAGATGCATGACATGGACAAAATGCAAAACGAAAACAAACCCAACCACGGAGGGAATATCATAGCACATATCCGAAAATGGCAAGAGTTGGAGTTACAAATATGGAAAGATACATCCGGGGTGTTACAGCTTTGCACTCGCTTTGGGCGGTGATCGGCATCAGACACTGATCAGACAGTTTTATACTGTCCGCCAAACTTCTACAGTAGCGCATTACATTAAGCAGTTTGAATTAATCATTAATCACTTGGCATCATATTCTGACACGATCCATCCTTTCTATTTCTTAACGCGATTTGTCGAGGGATTGAGGAAGGATATCAGGGCAGTGGTGCTCGTGCAACGCCCACCGGACCTGGATACGGCGTGCGCACTCGCTCTGCTTTAGGAAGAGGTGGTTGAGGGCATGTTTGGCAGTCTGCCACGCCCACCGGAGCCGACCCAGCGAGGCGGCTCGCCACTGCCGCTTCCTCCACCACCGGTGCGCGCAGTGCCTCCAGCGCCAGCGGTCGATCACCGCGGCACGGACGCGGCCCGCGCGGACTCCTCTAGGCTCAAGACACTCCGAGACTACCGTCGTGCTAGGGGTCTGTGTTTCAAGTGCGGCGAGAGGTGGGGGCACGACCATGTGTGCCCCACTACTGTCCAGCTACACGTCGTCGAGGAGCTGCTGGACATCTTCGGCCTCGACAGTGTTGTGGACACGCAGCTGGGTCCCTATGAGGCAGCGCAGGACACAGCCATGGCAATCTCAGTTTCGGCTGTTACAGGAGGAGTTTCAGCTAAAGCTTTTCAACTCAGAGCATGGCTGCAAGGACATGAAGTTCTCATGCTGGTAGATTCCAGCAGTTCCAATTCATTTGTCAACGAGCATCTCGCAAGACAGCTCTCAGGGGTTCAACCTCTTGCCAAACCCAGTCGCGTCAAAGTTGCAGATGGGGGCGAACTTTTCTGCAAGGAGGTAGCCACACAGTGTGCATGGTATGCACAGGGGCATGAGTTTTATACCGATTTGAAGGTGTTGGCACTGGGAACTTACGATGTCATCCTGGGCATGGATTGGTTGGAGGAGCACAGCCCAATGCGAGTTGATTGGCGCGCTCGTTTCATTGAAATACCAACACCAGCGGGTCCGTTGCGTCTGGAGGGGCACGACGCAGCGTCAACTAGTTGTCAGTCCATCAACAGCTTGCAGCTACAAAACTTGTGCAACAAAGGATCTGTCTCGCATATCATACATCTTTGTGTGGTAGCACCCCAGCCTGAAAGCCTGGAACAGACTCCAGATTGCATCTAGGAAATATTGGATCAATTTCCAGATGTCTTTGAAGAACCAAAGGGGCTCCCACCAAGGAGGGCATGTGACCATCATATTCCGCTCATTCCAGGAGCAAGGCCAGTTAACGTCAGGCAGTATCGATACAAACCTGAGCAGAAAACTGAGATTGAAGCTCAAGTCGAAGCATTGTTGAAATCAGGAGTAATTCAGCGTAGTAACAGCCCCTTTTCATCCCAGTTATCCTAGTAAAAAAGAAGGATGGCACCTGGCGTCTCTGCATCGATTACAGGCAGTTAAATGCGATTATAGTGGCCGGCAAATTCCCAGTGCCAGTAATTGAAGAACTCCTCGATGAGCTTCATGGTGCAGCATGGTTCTCCAAGCTAGATTTGCGTGCGGGGTATCACCAGATCAGACTAGCGCCAGGCAAAGAGCACAAAACAGCCTTCTCAACACACCAGGGCCATTTTGAGTTCAAGGTCTTGTCATTTGGGCTCGCAGGGGCTCCTCCCACGTTCATTGAAGGGCTAACCATGACTCTCAATCCGCTGATGCGAGTCCGTGTGCTCTGTTTCTTCGATGACATCTTGATCTTCGACGCCACTCTGGAAGAACACAAGTTCCACGTGCGACAAGTTTTGGAACTGCTGCGCAAAGATAACTGGAAAGTTAAGCTCAGCAAGTGTGCTTTTGGTCAGAGCAAAGTTACTTATCCGGGCCATGTCATCGGTAGCAAAGGTGTGTCTGAGACCCTCCAAGATAATCTGCAGAGCAAATTGACCTCACCTCAAAACGCCAAAGAAGTCAGGAGCTTCTTGGGACTCGCGGGCTACTATCGTCGCTTCGTACGCAATTTTGGAGTGATTGCGCGACCTCTGTTTAATCTTTTGAAGAAGAACGTCCCCTTCCTTTGGACATCTATCACAGAAAACTGCCTTTCAAGTTCTCAAGCAACAACTTATCACAGCTCCGGTTTTGGCACTGCCTAACTTTGATCAGCCATTCACAGTCGAGACCGATGCATGCGACAGTGGCATAGGGGCAATTCTGCAACAACAGGGGCACTCAATAGCATTCATGAGCAAGGCTCTGAGTCCACACGTTACCAAGGACTGTCGACATGCGAGAAAGAGTACCTGGCAATTATAGTTGCCGTGGAGCAGTGGCGTCCATATCTGCAACACTCAGAGTTTGTCATCTTCACAGACCAAAAGAGTCTCACGCATCTAGAAGAACAGCGCCTCAACATGCCGTGGCAGCACAAGGCTTTCACCAAGCTGCTGGGACTCAGGTATTGTATCAAGTACAAGAAGGGAACTGAGAACAACGGCGCCGATGCTCTCTCTCGTGCAAACCCAGCGGAAACCCTATTCACGATCACCTCGTGCCAACCCGGCTGGCTGGAGGATGTCATCAACAGCTACAACAACAACCCGCATGCTCAAACTCTCGGAACAACTAGCAATTCGTAAGGATGCCAAAGGACGATTCTCCTTCAAAGATGGCATCATCAGGTTTCGAGGGAGAATCTGGCTCGGAGGGGGCACACAAATTCAGCAACGAATCATCCAGGCGTTCCATGACAGCCTGCTGGGAGGCCATTCAGGGTTCCCAGTAACTTACAGGCGCATTCGACGCCTTTTTGCTTGGCCGAAGATGAAGATGCAAATCAAGCAATATGTGCGAAGGTTGTTCGATGTGTCAACAAGCCAAGCCGGACAGAGCGGCGTCACCTGGTCTTCTATTGCCGCTGTCAATTCCTTCCAAACCATGGGACATAATCACAATGGATTTTGTGGATGGCCTTCCCCAATCCGGCCAGTTCAACTGCTTGATGGTGATTGTCGACAAAAGGACCAAGTTTAGCTACTTCTTACCATTGGACACCCTTACACTGCAGCATCAGTCGCGGAGCTATTCATGCAACAAGTTTATAAGGTGCATGGCCTGCCGGGAGCAATCGTGTCAGATCGAGATCCTGTGTTCACCATACACTTCTGGCAGGAGTTATTCAAGGCAGCGGGCACCCAACTCAGACTAAGCACAACCAATCACCCGCAAACAGATGGTCAGACAGAGCGTGTCAACCAGTGCGTCGAAACATTTCTGTGTTGTTTCACGCAAGCATGCCCAAGAAGGTGGAGCTTCTGGATTCCGTTAGCTCAGTTCTGGTAAAACAACTCTCATCACTCAGCTATAGGTATGACACCTTTCAAGGCAATGTTTGGGTATGAACCGAGGCATTGGGGATCACAATGACAATACCTGCTCGGTGCCGCCTCTCAAAGCATGGATGGAGGAACGAGACACAGTCCGAGAATTGCTTCAACAACATCCTAACAGAGCGAGACAATTGATGAAGGATCAAGCGAGATAAGAAAAGATCATTCCGGACTTTTGACGTGGGTGATGAAGTGTACCGAAGTTACAGCCTTACATCCAAACTTCATCGCGCGAGAGCCAACCACAAGCTAGCATACAAATATTACGGGCCTTTTACTATCGCCGCCAAGATCAACGACGTCGCATACAAGCTCCAACTACCTCCACAAGCAACAATTCACCCAGCCTTCCACGTCTCGTTCTTTGCGGCGCGTCTTGAACTCGGGTATGACGGTCAAAACTCAACTTCCTCAATGTTACGACGAGCTAGCAGTTCTGTGGCAGTCCTCCATCCACGATGGAAACAGTGAAGGGCAAGATGCGGAGCAAGTTCTCATCGCTGGTCCAATTCCAATGTAATCGGGCGACACTTGGGAGGACAAGGCGGACTCAAGGAATGCTTTCCGTTGGCTGAGGCTTGGGGACAAGCCTCGCCTCAAGAAGAGGGGATGTCAAGATCCTCGACAAGGCGGACCCGCAGGTCAGCGAAGCAGCGCGTCGCCACGGCTCCGCACGACGACCGGGACAGCAGCCCAACCCAAGAGTCACCGGGCCGGTCAGGTAAACCAAGCCTGTGCACGCGGCTACTTGAGGCACGATCGGGAGCAAGCGAGGACATCCAGAGGATCACGACATCGGCGGCTCGGCTCTTATCCCCTCCCTCCTTTCCCCTTGCGCCACGAACCCTAGCTACCCATTCTTGTAATCTGCGCTATAATCGCTACCAGATCGAACCTGTGAGTGAATCGTTGCTAGTAATCGAGAGATCCACCTCCATCCTCACATATGGTATTAGAGACCAGCAAATCCCCACCACCGCGGCATCCTGGCGCAGATCATCGAAACCAGAGGTCTCCGTCAAGCTCGTACGCACCACGTCGCCATGGATCCGGCCATCGAAGCCTTCCTCGACAGGCTCGACAACACCCTCAAGGCCCAGAACAAGGCAATAGCGGAGATCCAGGCGTCCACGGCTAAGATCGACGATCTGGTCAACTGGCGCCCCGATCTGGAGAAGCGCGTCTCCGATCTGGGGGAGGCGGTGGCGGCGCTACAGATGGCGCAGCCGACGGCCACCAAGCCGAGCGACGAGCCTCCAGAGGCGATCCTGAAGCAAAGCCCTTCTGCGACGACCGGCGTCCTCTCAGGGCCCGGTGGCGGCGCGGGCAGCGATCTGCAAGGGCCAGCTGGCCACGGCGTCTTCAATCTTCCACGGGGGAACGTAGCGGCGTCTTTTCTGACGCCGCCGCCACCCCCGGCATCAGGTCCGTCCTCCTCTTTGACAAAGATCACCAAGACTCTCGTCGCCATTTGCACATGCTAGTCAGCTTCTGTCAGGGCTGGGGCAGTCCCATCCATCCATTGCATTTCCACAGTTCACAGGGGACAACCCGAACCTGTGGAAAACGATGTGCGAGCAGTATTTCAACATGTTTGGCATATTACCGTCTTTTTGGGTACCCATGGCGGCCCTGAATTTCTAAGGGTCAGCCGCTGTGTGGCTGCAGTCCATACAGAAGAGGCTAGCAGAGTTCGACTGGGAGGCATTTACATCCTTGCTTTTGTAACGCCCTCGATGCGGCTATATCTCCCACGTGTCGAAGCACGACTTAGAGGCATAACCGCATAGAAAGTAATGTCGCAAGTGAGGTAATCTTCGCACAATCCATGTAATACATAAGGGAAAAGAGATACATAGTTGGCTTACAGTCGCCACTTCACACAATACATAATTAAACATTCATCATTCAGATTACACTCAAGGTCCGTCTACGGAACTAAAATAAAAGAAGAATACCCCACATGCAACACAGATCCCCGATCGCCCCAACTGGGCTCCACTACTAATCGTCTGGAAAGGAAACATAGTAACGACCAAGGGCCTCATCATATTCCCACTTCAGCTCGGTTCGCCATCAGTCACTGCATCACCGGTACCGTGATCTGCTTTTGGTAGAATCAGGAGCCACAGGACTCAAAGAATCTCACACCCATGAGATCAAGACTATTTAAGCTTAAGGGAAGGCTGGTGTCAATAAGGAGGGGCTGCAGCAAGCGACTAGCATATATGGTGGCTACATCGCAAAAGAGAGCGAGAAGAGAAGCAAAGCACGGTCGCGAAACTAGTAGTGATCAAGAAGTGATCCTAAGCAACCTGCGTCAAACATAACTCCAACACCATGTTCACTTCCCGGACTCCGTCGAGAAGAGACCATCACGGTTACATACACGGTTGATGTATTTTAATTAAGGTCAACTTCGGGTTTTCTACAACCGGACGTTAACAAATTCTCATCTGCCTCATAACCGCGGGCACGGCTTTCGAAAGATTATACCCTGCAGGGGTATCCCAACTTAGCCCATAACAAGCTCTCACGGTCAACGAAGGAATAAACCTTCTCCCGGGAAGACCCGATCAGTCTCGAAATCCCGGTACATCAAGACATCTCGACAATGGTAAAACTAGACCAGCAAAGCCTCCCGAATGTGCCGACAAATCCCGATAGGAGCTGCACATATCTCTTTCTCAGGGCACACCGGATGAGCCAGACGTCGGGTTGGCATAGACCCTGGTTGCCCAAGGGACGCCGGACATTGCTCAGGTTGGACCAGCACTCGAAGGAGCACTGGCCCGGGGGGGCTAAAATAAAGATGACCCTCGGGCTCGCGAAAACCCAAGGGAAAAAGGGGTATAGGTGGCAAATGGTAAAACCAAAGTTGGGCCTTGCTGTAGGAGTTTTATTCAAAGCGAACTGTCAAGGGGGTCCCATAAATCACCCGACCGCGTAAGGAACGCAAAATCAAGGAACATAACACCGGTATGACGGAAACTAGGGTGGCAAGAGTGGAACAAAACACCGGGCATAAGGCCGAGCCTTCCACCCTTTACCAAGTATATAGATGCATTAATTAAGACAATAGATATTGTGATATCCCAAAATATCCGTGTTCCAACAAGGAACAAACTTCATCTTCACCTTCAACTAGCAACGCTATAAGAGGGGCTGAGCAAAGCGGTAACATAGCCAAACAACGGTTTGCTAGGACATAGGTTGTTAGAGGTTTGACATGGCAATATGGGTGACATGGTATAGCAAGTGGTAGGTATCGCAGCATAGGCATAGCAAAAGAGCGAGCATCTAGCAAGCAAAGATAGAAGTGATATCGAAGGTATGGTCATCTTGCCTGTAAGGTTCTCAGAGTTGTCGAAGACTTGATCCTCGTAGGCGTTCTCAACAGGTTCCTCATTCACGTACTCGTCTCCCGGCTCTACCCAAAGCAAGAACACAAGCAACGGAACCACAATCAAACAAGGAACAATGCACAAGCAATATGATGCAAAACATGACATGCGATGCGAGATGTGATATGTAATGCATATGTATGCTCGGAAGGAAAATGATGAACTGGCATCAACTTGGCAAACCAAGTATGCCGCTGAAAGATGAGATGATTTCGCTGAAATCGATATAAAGATCACCGAATCGGATGCACGGTTTGCAAATGACAAGCAAGACAAGAATGACGCAAATCTGCGCTTAACAGCCCGATGCTACTTAGCAAGCAACAAGAAACTATGCTACAACACCCCAACATAAAAACAAAGCATATGGCAGCAAACTACAGGAGATGCTTAACAAAAGAGGAACACTGAGCTACGGCTAAATCACATCATAACATGTTCAAACAAGCATGGTGAAAGTGCTCAAAATATCAGGTTCACAGACTTAGTGAAAATACTAACATACCAGGAATTAACATCGAGAAGGCATGTTTAGAGCAAGCAAACAACATGCTACAGGAACTTATAATAGCAAAGCAAGGCATGACATGATTCTACTCAAAGCATATTTCAATAGTCCCTTACCGACCATAAGCCAAAAAGGACCTTAAGAAATGATGGCACCCATGTAAACATTGCAAGTTTTATTACAGATTTCAGACTTAGTGAAATATCAGGACATGGCAAAAACAGATAACGAGTAGGCATGTTCGTGAGCTCGATGCACTCACTACAGAGCATCTCAAGATAAACTAAGCATACCCCCATCAAGAAGACATGGCATATAAGCTATACATGGCAAGAACAACATCATAGCATACACGGATCAACTACAACGACCTCGTGAAAATTGAATCTCATGCAAACAATCTGCCAGGAAACATTTTCAAGCAAAAGTAGAGCACGAAAATGACATGCTAGACTACTCCATAAATGCAAACAAAGGCATGGGTGGATAGAGCACATCCATATGTTAAAAAAACCCTTACTGATCATGCTCAAAAAGGGCATAGAACTCTCTGTAACAACATGAACATATGGCATAAAGTTAACAGCAGGACAAGACTTAGTGAAATCACTAAGTTCCTGAAATCAGCAACATCATCATCCCTACTTTGCATGCTTGTTCTAGTCAACACATAGCTCACAAAAATACATGGCAAACACCCCTGGAAAGATGGCATGGCAATGTTCAACTCACATGTAGGACTTAAGTTCATAGGGTGCACACATAAGTCATGGAAAAAATGACAAAAGAGCTCGAACTGGTAAGATTCTGAAACTAACGATCTGAAGCCATCTTCCAACAGCATTTCGGGCATCAAGATGAGCTCAAATGCAAATGATGCAATGGAATGAAATGATGTACTCTTCGAGACGAACAATGTGACATATTATACGCCCAAAACGGAGGCACGGTTGCGGAGATGTGATGCGTTGAAAAATGCACGAAATAATCATAGAAAAGGGACTTGGTGAGAAAAACGAGGGGGAAAAGTCAACCTAGACGATCCAGATCGGATCTAGATCGGGCGCGCCGTTCGAGGTTCGCCGGAGCGGGGTCGGGCCGGAGGGAGGAGTTGGCCGGGCGGGCTGCCCGCGGCGGGCAGGGGCAGGCGATGGCGTGGCCGTGGCGGGGGGCCGGCCAAGGTGTCGTGGTTCTAAATCCGACAAGAGAAGTAGGGGTAGGTAAGGGAGAGGCGATGTTCTAGCTATGGAGCAGTTGTGGAGACAAGAGATGTACGAGTTCAGCCCTTCTCGGAAGAAGTAACAGCCCTACGCCTCGAGAGCCCCGAGGCGGTCGAGTGGATTATGAGTATGAGTATTACAAGAATCAACCCTTCTATCTCGTGGAGGGGGTGGCTTATATAGAGTCGCCAGACCCCAGCCAGCCCACATAATGGAGGGATTAAAGTACATTAAGCCAGGGGGGTTACTGGTAACGCCCCTCATAAGGCGCTTTAATTATCATTAAGTCTATTTAATAACAAACCGTTGCACTGCAGAGTGCCTTCTGACCTTCTGGTGGTCGAGTGAGTCCTCTAGTGGTCGAGTGAGTCCTCTGGTGGTCGAGTGAGTCTTCATGGTCGAGTGAGTCTTCCATGGTCGAGTCCTTCCAGTCTAGTCGAGTGGATTCCTCTTTGGTCGACCGGAAGATGATCTCTTCTACGAGTGCCCTTGGGTAGGACGTTTAGGTCAGGCCTATAACCCTACCCTAGGTACATGAATCCATCATTAGCCCCCGAATGGATTGAGGCTTGAGTGAAGGAGGAGTTGACATTGCTTCTGACTGCCTTTTGCATACTGGTTACATGTTGTCTCGGATCAAGATCTTCTCCGTTGATAACAAAAAACTTTCCTTCAGTCGACTTGATCCATTCTTGTTCTTTAGTCGAGTGACTTCCTTTGATATTCCCGAGCAACGGATCGCGTGAGATCTCGCACTTGACAGACCGATCTGTCGTTCGCGGATCTCGCGGGATACGAAATTTGGGGAAGCGCGCGAAACGGAACGGATCGCGGGGCTCGGACGGGACGTAACAGGGGCGCCTCGATCTCCGCGCCGCTTTTTCCGCCACGTATCGCGCAGCGCGGTTGCTCGGGATATGATTGGATGGCTTGGGTCCACCTGTCATCCACTCGGAAGGGATGCTATAAATGTAACTCTCGGAGGCCTGTGCACAGTACCTTGTTCTTCCTCCTTAGTTCTCTCCGTCTCCGCTCTCCACCACCGCTGCTGCTCTCTTGTCATCTCCTTCCTTGCGCATTCCGCCGGCGGCCATGGGCAAAGAGAAGACGACGATGTTGGAGCGCGCGAAGAAGGCGTCGGCGGCGGAGAAGGCGTCGGCGGCGGAGAAGGCGCCAGCGGCGGAGAAGGCCAAGGGGAGATCTACCGGTCGTGGTGGTTCTTCGTCGAGATCCAAACTGCCGAAAGGCTGGGTCCAGGGCGACTAGATCCAGTCGACCATAAGGGAGAAGTGTTGGAAATATGCCCTAGAGGCAATAATAAAAGGATTATTATATTTCAATGTTCATGATAATTGTCTTTTGTTCATGCTATAAATGTATTATCCGGAAATCGTAATACAGGTGTGAACACTTAGACCCAATGAGTCCCTAGTGAGCCTCTAGTTGACTAGCTCACAGATCAATAGATAGTCATGGTTTCTGACTATGGACATTGGATGTCGTTGATAACGGATCACATCATTAGGAGAATGATGTGATGGACAAGACCCAATCATAAGCATAGCATAAAAGATCGGATAGTTCGCTTGCTAGAAGCTTTGCCAATGTCAAGTATCTATTCCTTCGACCATGAGATCGTAACTCCGGTTACCGTAGGAGTGCCTTGGGTGTATCAAACGTCACAACGAATCGGGTGACTATAAAGGTGCATTACGGTATCTCCGAAAGTATCTTGGGTTGACACGGATCGAGATCGGGATTTGTCACTCCGTATGACGGAGAGGTATCTCTGGGCCCACTCGGTAATGCATCATCATAATGAGCTCAATGTGACCAAGGTGTTGGTCACGGATCATGCATTACTGATGCGAGTAAAGTGACTTACCGAGTAACGAGACCGAACAAGGTATTGGGATACCGACGATCGAGTCTCGGGCAAGTAACGCATCGATTGACAAAGGGAATTGTATACAGGGTTTGATCGAATCTCGACATCGTGGTTCCACCGATGAAATCATCGAGGAGCATGTGGGAGCCAACATGGATATCCGCACCCGCTGTTGGTTATTGCCCGAGAGTCGCCTCGGTCATGTCTGCGGTCTCCGAACCCGTAGGGTCTACACACTTAAGGTTCGGTGACGCTAGGGTTAGTAGGAAGTCAAGTATGTGACCACCGAATGTTGTTCGAGTCCGGATGAGATCCCTGACGTCACGAGGAGTTCGGAAGGGTCCGGAGGTAAAGAATAATATATAGGAAGTGGTGTTTCGCCATCGGAAAGTTTCGGGTTACTGCAAAATCACGGACCACGGAAGGGTCCCGGGGTCCACCGGTGGGGCCACCTATCCCGGAGGGCCCCATGGGCCAAAGGGGAAGGAACCAGCCCACGGGGGCTGGTGCGCCCCAGGCCCACCCTGCGCCTAGGGTTGAAACCCTAGGGGGGGGCGCCCCCCGGCTTGGGGGCACTCCACCCCTTGGCCGCCCCGGAGATTGGATCTCGAGGGCCGCCACCAGTGGTGCCTATATAAAGGGGGGGGAGGGGGGCTGTACACAACTCCCAAGGCGCAGCCCTCCTCCCCAACACATCTCCTCCTCCGTAGAGCTCGTGAAGCCACTGCCGAGATCTTGCTCTCCACCATCATCACGCCGTCGTCTTTGCCGGTGGAGCTGTCTTCCTCAACCTCTCCTTCCCCTTGCTGGATCAAGAAGGAGGAGACGCCGATCGTCCCGCACGTGTGTTGAACGCGGAGGTGCTGTCCGCTCAGACTTGGCATCGGTGATCTGAATCACGCTCGAGTACGACTCCATCATCACCTTGCAAGCTTCCGCACGCGATCTACAAGTGGTATGTAGATGCAAACTCTCTCCGCTACTCGTTGCTTAGATGAACTCATAGATGGATCTTGGTGAAGCCGTGGGAAAAATTTTAATTTTCTGCAACGCTCCCCACCAAAGGGTATCGAGCTAGGTCTATGCGTAGTTCTCTAATGCACGAGTAGAACACAATTTGTTGTGGGCGCTGATCTTGTCATCTTACTTGCCTCTACTAGTCTTTTCTTGCTCAACGGTATTGTGGGATGAAGCGGCCGGACCAACCTTACACGACGCTTCGTGAGACCGGTTCCACCGATCGACATGCACTAGTTGCATAAGGTGGCTGGCGGTGTCTGCTCTCCCACTTTAGTTGGAGCGAATCGATGAACAGGGCCCTTATGAAGGGTAAATAGAAGTTGACAAAATCACGTTGTGGTGATTCGTAGGTAAGAAAACGTTTTGCTAGAACCCAATCGCAGCCACGTAAAAGATGCAAACAACAATTAGAGGACGCCTAACTTGTTTTTGCAGCGATTGATCATGTGATGTGATATGGCCAGAAGTTGTGATGAATGATGAATTGTGATGTATGAGATCATGTTCTTGTAATAGGATTCACGACTTGCATGTCGATGAGTATGACAACCGGCAGGAGCCATAGGAGTTGTCTTTATTTTTTGTATGACCTGCGTGTCATTGAAGAACGCCATGTAAACCACTTTACTTCATTACTAAACGCGTTAGTCATAGAAGTAGAAGTAGTCGTTAGGCGTGACAACTTCATGAAGACACGATGATGGAGATCATGATGATGGAGATCATGGTGTCAAGCCGGTGACAAGGTGATCATGGAGCCCCGAAGATGGAGATCAATGGAGCTTGATGATATTGGCCATATCATGTCACAACTATATAATTGCATGTGATGTTTATTATGTTTATGCATCTTGTTTACTTAGGACGACGGTAGTAAATAAGATGATCCTTACAAAATTTCAAGAAGTGTTCTCCCTAACGTGCACCGCTGCTACAGTTCGTCGCTTCTAAGCACCACGTGATGATCGGGTGTGATGGATCCTTACGCTCACATACAACGGTGTAAGACAGTTTTACACAAATAAAACACTTAGGGTTAACTTGACGAGCCTAGCATGTGCGCACATGGCCTCGAACACGGAGACCGAAAGGTCGAACACGAGTCGTATGGAAGATACGATCAACATGAAGATGTTCACCGACGATGACTAGTCCGTCTCACGTGATGATCGGACACGGGCTAGTCGACTCGGATCGTGTAACACTTAGATGACTAGAGGATGTCTAATCTAAGTGGGAGTTCATAATTTTGATTAAGAACTTTATTATCATGAACTTAGTCTAAAACCTTTGCAAATATGTCTTGTAGATCAATGGCCAACGCTAATGTCAACATGAACTTCAACGCTGTTCCTAGAAAACCAAGCTGAAAGATGATGGCAGCAACTATACGGATCGGGTCCTAACCCGAGGATCATCCTCATAGCTGCCAGAAGCAATATGTCCTAGAAGGACCGCTAGGTGCCGCTCCGTCCTGAAGAACCAAGACGTTATGAACGCTTGGCAAACTCGTCTTGATGATTACTCCCTCGCTCAAGGCGGCATGCTCTACAGCTTAGAACCGGGCTCCAAAAGCGTTTTGAGCATCACGGAGCATATGAGATGTTCAAGAGCTGAAACTAGTTTTCCAAGCTCATGCCCGGTCGAGAGATATGATGTCTCCGACAAGTTCTACAGTTGTAAGATGGAGGAGAACAGTTCGTCGGTGAACACATCCTCAAGATGTCCGGTTGCACGCACGATGACCCAGCTTGAACATTAACCTCCCGTGATGAGGCGGTCATTGACAGAATCCTCCGCCGCTCCCACCAAGCTACAAGAGCTTTGTGATGAACTACAACATGCGGGGATGGTAAAGACCATTCTGAAGTGTTCTCACGTGAAGTCAGCAGAGGCTGAAATCAAGAAAGAACATCAAGTGTTGATGGTCAATAAGACCACTAAGTTCAAGAAGGGCAAGGGTAAGAAGAACTTCAAGAAGGATGGCAAGGATGTTGCCGCCCGCAGAAGCCTTGCTGCCGGAAGAAGTCAAAGAATGGACCCAAGCCCGAGACCGAGTGCTTTTATTGCAAGGGAAAGGCACCGAAGCGAAACTGCCCCAAATACTTAGCGGATAAGAAGGCCGCAACACCAAAGGTATATTTGATATACATGTAATTGATGTGTACCTTACCAAGACTCGTAGTAACTCCCGGTATTTGATACCGTGCCGTTGCTCACATATGTAACTCACAGCAGAGCTGCGGAATAAACGGAGACCGGCGAAGGGCGAGGTGACGATCGCGGCGTCGGGAATGGTTCCGTGGTCGATGTGATCGCCGTCGCACGCTGCCTCTACATTTACCTACGAGATTAGTTTTAAACCTCAATAATTGTTATTTAGTGCCAAGTTTGAGCATGAACATTGTATCCGGATCTCGCTTGATACGAGATGGCTACTCATTTAAGTCTGAGAATAATGGTTGTTCGATTTATATGAGAGATATGTTTTATGGTCATGCTCCGATGGTCAATGGTTTATTCTTGATGAATCTCGAGCGTAATATTACACATGTTCATAGTGTGGATGCCAAAAGATGTAAAGTTGATAACGATAGTCCCACATACTTGTGGCACTCGCCGCCTTGGTCACATTGGTGTCAAGCGCATGAAGAAGCTCCATGCTGATGGACTTTAGAGTCTCTTGATTATGAATCGTTTGACACATGCTAACCTTGCCTCTTAGGCAATCCGCTTCTCCTAACAATGGAGCGAGCAACCAACTTGTTGGAAATCATACATACCGATGTGTGCGGTCCAATGAGCGTTGAGGCTCATGGAGGATATCGTTATGTTCTCACTCTCACCGATGACTTGAGTAGATATGGGTATGTCTACTTAATGAAACACAAGTCTGAGACCTTTGAAAAGTTCAAGGAATTTCAGAGTGAGGTGGAGAATCAACGTGATGAAAGATAAAGTTCCTACGATCGATCGTGGAGGAGAATATTTAAGTCACGAATTTGGCACACACTTAAGAAAATGTGGAATCGTTTCACAACTCACGCCGCTTGGAACACCTCAAATAAACGGTGTGTCCGAACGTCGAATCGCACTCTATTGGATATGGTGCGGTCTATGATGTCTCTTACCGATTTACCGCTATCATTTTGGGGATACGCCTAGAGACAGCTACATTCACTTTAAATAGGGCACCGCCTAAATCCGCTGAGACGACACCGTATGAATTATGGTTTGGGAAGAAACCTAAGCTGTCGCTTTCTAAAAGTTTGGGGATGCGATGCTTATGTCAAGAAACTTCAACCTGAAAAGCTCGAACCCAAGTCGGAAAAATGCGATTCATAGGATACCCTAAGGAAACTGTCGGGTATACCTTCTACTTAAGATCCGAAGGCAAGATCTTTGTTGCCAAGAACGGATGCTTTCGAGAAAGAGTTTCTCTCGAAAGAAGTAAGTGGAGGAAAGTAGAACTCGATGAAGTACTACCTCTCGAACGGGAAAGTGGTGCAGCGCAGAAACCGCTCTGTGATGCCCACACCAATCAAGAGGAAAACGTTGATGATGATCAAGGTACTTCGGATCAAGTTACTACCGAACTTCAAGGTCCACAAGGACACGCTCCGCACTGAGTGGTACGGCAACCTGTCATGGAAATCATGTTGCTAGACAACAATGAACCTTCGAACTATGAAGAAGCAATGGCGGCCCGGATTCCAACAAATGGCTTGAGGCCATGAAATCCGAGATAGAATCCATGTATGAAAACAAAGTATGGACTTTGACAGACTTGCCGATGATCGGCGAGCGATAGAAAATAAATGGATTTTTAAGAAGAAGACGGACGCGATGGTAATGTTACCATCTATAAAGCTCGACTTGTCGCTAAGGGTTATCGACAAGTTCAAGGGATTGACTACGACGAGACATTCTCTCCGTGGCGAAGCTTAAGTCCGTCCAATCATGTTAGCAATTGCCGCATACTATGATTATGAGATATGGCGATGGACGCCAAAACGGCATTCCTTAACGGACATCTTAAGGAAGAGCTGTATATGATGCAGCCGAAGGTTTTGTCGATCCTCGAACGCTAACAAAGTATGCAAGCTCCAATGATCCATTTATGGACTGGTGCAAGCATCTCGAGTTGGAACATTCGCTTTGATGAGATGATCAAAGCGTTTGGGTTATGCAGACTTATGGAGAAGCCTGCGTTTACAAGAAAGTGAGTGGGAGCTCCGTAGCATTTCTCCTGTTATATGTAGATGACATACTCTTGATGGGAAATGATACGACACTCCTGGACAGCATTAAGGCCTATTTGAACAAGTGTTTTTCAATGAAGGACCTTGGAGAAGCTGCTTATATATTAGGCATCAAGATCTATAGAGATAGATCGAGACGCCTCATAGGTCTTTCACAAAGCACATACCTTGATAAGATTTTGAAGAGGTTCAAAATGGATCAGTCCAAGAAGGGTTCTTGCCTATGTTACAAGGTGTGAAATTGAGCTCAGCTCGACCACCCACCATGGCAAAAGATAAAGAAGAGATGAGTG
This sequence comes from Aegilops speltoides, assembly GCA_021437245.1. Taxonomy (NCBI): domain Eukaryota; kingdom Viridiplantae; phylum Streptophyta; class Magnoliopsida; order Poales; family Poaceae; genus Aegilops; species Aegilops speltoides. Next base: position 460,629,940 of record CM038141.1, read on the forward strand.
TCATCCCTATGCTTCAGCCATAGGATCTATTATGTATGCCATGCTGTGTACTGCACTGATGTAAACCTTGCCGTAAGTTTGGTTGCAAGATACCAAAGTAACCCCGCAAGGAACACCGACAGCAGGTCAAGAATATCCTGAAGTACCGAAAAGGACAAAGGACATGTTTCTCATTTATGGAGGAGACGAAGAGCTCGTCAGAAGGGTTACGCCGACGCTAGCTTCGACTCAGATCTGATGACTCTAAGTCACAAACCGGATACGTGTATATGTTGAATGGTGGAGCGAGAAGCTGGTGCAGCCGCAAGTAGAGCGTCGTGGCGGGATCTACGTGAAGCGGAGTACATGGCAGCCTCGGAGGCAGCGCGCATGAAGCGATTTGGATGAAGGAGTTCATCACCGACCTAGGAGTCATACCCAATGCGTCGGGCCGATCAAACTCTTCTGTGACAACACCGAGCTATTGCCCTAGCCAAGGAGCCCAGGTTTCACAAGAAGACCAGCACATCAAGCGTCGCTTCAACTCCATCCGTGAAAATGTTCAAGATGGAGACATAGAGATTTGCAAAGTGCACACGGATCTGAATGTCGCAGATCCGCTGACTAAACCTCTCTCGCGTGCAAAACATGATCAACACCGTAACTCTATGGGTGTTCGATTCATCACAATGTAACTAGATTGGTGACTCTAGTGCAAGTGGGAGACTGTTGGAAATATGCCCTAGAGGCAATAATAAAAGGATTATTATATTTCAATGTTCATGATAATTGTCTTTTGTTCATGCTATAAATGTATTATCCGAAATCGTAATACACGTGTGAACACTTAGACCCAATGAGTCCCTAGTGAGCCTCTAGTTGACTAGCTCGTTGATCAATAGATAGTCATGGTTTCGACTATGGACATTGGATGTCGTTGATAACGGATCACATCATTAGGAGAATGATGTGATGGACAAGACCCAATCATAAGCATAGCATAAAAGATCGGATAGTTCGCTTGCTAGAAGCTTTGCCAATGTCAAGTATCTATTCCTTCGACCATGAGATCGTAACTCCGGTTACCGTAGGAGTGCCTTGGGTGTATCAAACGTCACAACGAATCGGGTGACTATAAAGGTGCATTACGGTATCTCCGAAAGTATCTGTTGGGTTGACACGGATCGAGATCGGATTTGTCACTCCGTATGACGGAGAGGTATCTCTGGGCCCACTCGGTAATGCATCATCATAATGAGCTCAATGTGACCAAGGTGTTGGTCACGGATCATGCATTACGGTGCGAGTAAAGTGACTTACCGTAACGAGATCGAACAAGGTATTGGGATACCGACGATCGAGTCTCGGGCAGTAACGCATCGATTGACAAAGGAATTGTATATGGGTTTGATCGAATCCTCGACATCGTGGTTCCACCGATGAAATCATCGAGGAGCATGTGGGACCCAACATGGATATCCAGACCCGCTGTTGGTTATTGCCCGAGAGTCGCCTCGGTCATGTCTGCGTGTCTCCGAACCCGTAGGGTCTACACACTTAAGGTTCGGTGACGCTAGGGTTAGTAGGAAGTCAAGTATGTGACCACCGAATGTTGTTCGAGTCCGGATGAGATCCCTGACGTCACGAGGAGTTCGGAAGGGTCCGGAGGTAAAGAATAATATATAGGAAGTGGTGTTTCGCCATCGGGAAAGTTTCGGGTTACTGGCAAAGTCACCGACCACCGGAAGGGTCCCGGGGTCCACCGGTGGGGCCACCTATCCGGAGGGCCCCATGGGCCAAAGGGGAAGGAACCAGCCCACGGGGGCTGGTGCGCCCCTAGGCCCACCCCCGCGCCTAGGGTTGAAACCCTAGGGGTGGGGCGCCCACCGGCTTGGGGGCACTCCACCCCTTGGTCCGCCCCGGAGATTGGATCTCAGGGGCCGCCACCCCTGTGGTGCCTATATAAAGGGGGAGGGAGGGGCTGCTGTACACAACTCCCAAGGCGCAGCCCTCCCTCCCCAACACATCTCCTCCTCCGTAGAGCTCAGCCAAGCCACTGCCGAGATCGCTTCTCCACCATCATCACGCCGTCGTCTTTGCGGTGGAGCTGTCTTCCTCAACCTCTCCTTCCCCTTGCTGGATCAAGAAGGAGGAGACGCCGATCGTCCCGTACGTGTGTTGAACGCGGAGGTGCTGTCCGTTCAGCACTTGGCATCGGTGATCTGAATCACGTTCGAGTACGACTCCATCATCACCTTGCAAGCTTCCGCACGCGATCTACAAGTGGTATGTAGATGCAAACTCTCTCCCGTTACTCGTTGCTTAGATGAACTCATAGATGGATCTTGGTGAAGCCGTAGGAAAAATTTTAATTTTCTGCAACGTTCCCCAACAAGAAGGATCTCCTCGATATGGCCAACGACGGATTGATTCCCCACGGCGCCGCGAGACTTCCTGGCCGAGAGTGGCAGCCTCAACCAGAAGAGGGTGAGTGCGTGCTTTTGGCCACCCATGTCGACCGAGGTTTTTCGTTGCCACCGAGTGCCTTCTTTCGGGGTTTTCTGAATTTCTTCGGAGCCCAGCTCCACCATTTTACTCCAAACTCCATTGCATACCTTGCCGCGTTTGTGTCTATGTGCGAAAACTTCCTGGGCTGTCGACCGCACTGGGGTTTGTTCAAGTACATCTTCACATGTCGCCTCGACCGTGAAGAAGGCAAGCCCCGTGACGAGAAGACCTGTAGTCCAGATGTGTGGTGGTTTAGGGGTCCAGTTGAGGAACAAAAGCACCTTCCCAGCTATGTCTTTTCCCGAGTCGGTCCGGGGCTGGCAGTCGACCTGGTTCTATTGCCGGAATGAGACGACGCCGGGCAATCGACCGCCTTCCAAAGATTCACCATGAGTCGAGTGAATAGACCCTCCTCCTCAAGGTTGTTCCAAGAGAGGGCTGAAGTGAAGATGCTGATGGACCGCGTGGTGCAGCTGGTTAGGGACGGGTGATCGCATGGACCTCTCGAGGTTTTTCTTCGAGGCGAATCCAGCCCCTTCGGTTCGGAGTCATCAGATGTGGTTGTATTGCGGCACGAAGATGAGACTCGGCCCACCCGGAGGCGCCGACGATACCGTAGTGGAAAGATGGATGGCTTCGATCATCGGGAACAAGGACAATCCTCGCGATCCCGGAGGATTTCTCCGCTTAATCGTGATAGCGCTCGTATAAGGTACACTTGTTATGTTTTCCGTTGTATGTCCGCCGAGTGTGCTTCAGAGCTTGGTCGATCAACTCGCTTTAATACTTCCAGTGCCCTCACAGAGCTATACTCAATGCCCAACGGCGCCCAGATTCCGATCGAGGAGGGGGAAGCCAAGGAGGTGAGAGCCAGAAGAGTGGGATTCAGATGTCCGCAGGAGAGACGGCGGCGATGATGATGATGATGACGGGACGATGATGACGAGGATGAAGAGGAGGAAGCCGCACCACCGCGCTTGGAAAGGCGGTCAAAACTTGTGCACGACCCTTCGGTTGAACGCGGTAAGGGAGTTGCGACTGTCTCGCAGTCGACCAAACGCCCTCGGACTGCTTCTCCGGTGCCGACTGAGAAAGTGCCAAAGCAGGCAAAGGTAGTTCCGTCGAGGACAACCAAGCCTCTGCCAAAAATGAAAGTGTCCATCCCCACCATCTCAGGGTAAACATATTGCTTAAATCTTCTTGTTCTATATAAATTTTGTCTCTGGTTGATACTTGAATCGGTCGACTGAGTCTTTGGATTTTCAGCGCTGCGACTTCCGAAACCTCAGTGAAGGTTGACGACCATGAGATGGAGGACGCCGCCACTTCACATCCTGGTACTACATCCTTAATGCTCGTTCTTAGTCGACTGACTCAAGATTTCTGACTTTAACTCTTTTCTGAAGCTCCAACCAATGACATCATCACTCTTCCTGACGACGATGATGAAGATGAGGAGCCATTGAGGACTAGGAGGAGCAGGAAGGCATCTACTGGCAAGGAAGCCCAAGGTGTGACGGTGCCCGAGACCGTTGATACGGAAGGAGAGGTTGGCACTCGACATACTGTGTCCTTTGCGAATCCGCTGACGAGTGTTCGGCCCACTTCGTCGAGTGCTGGACAACCTTCGATCTTCGCCACACACCACGTCCCGGAGGACCAGGCCGATGCTGCTAAGGAGGTGATCCGTCAAGCAGGGATCATGATGGAGCAGGTGAAGATCGCTCGGGATGCGAGCCAAGCAGCTTACGATGCCAGCTCTGCCCTTCAGAGCAATGTTCAGTCGATCGACCACCACCGCTCATTAGGATATGCTATCAAAACTTTTCTTTCTCGAATTCATAGCAGCCACCCACTAGGTGTGTTGGTAAAAAACTCCGTGTTGGCGGGGCATGCCGAGTGCACCCGCCGGTGTAGTCCCCATAGGCTAAGGTCGATCACCGGCAATCGGTCTTAGGCTTACTAAGTAGATGTTGATCATTATCCGAATGGAACGAATGGATTTTCGAGACCAGTGGGGCACGCGCTGAGTGCACCCATCGGTGTAGTCCCCGAGATCGTGGTCGATCACTGGCGCTTGATTACATATCTGAAGAAGTTTCGCCGATCGTCGACTCGCTTTTTTTTTTTGTCGACTCGTCGACTATGTCTTGAATAAGACCAGTGGGGGCACGCTGAGTGCACCCACTGGGTGTAGTCCCCGAGACTACGGTCGAATGCTTGCATTCGACTGTAGTCTTAGAAACGCACCCTTCTTCTTTATTCACTCGGAAGTGGATTATCTCTGATATTTTTGCAACTGACCCTTCGTAGAAATCTTGTGATCTTGCGGCACGCTATATATGAATCGAGCGAAAGCATATTCAGCTCGAGTTGGACTTGAAGCTAGTGCAAGAGAATCTGACGAAGGCGAAGGAGGAGACCAAAGGTATGTTTGGTGAGATTTCGACGACTCTTTTCTCCCCTCATTTGCTTCAAGTTTGACTTTGCTGCGATTTTCAGGCAAGGTGAAGGAGGCCCAAAGGAAGAAGGAGCTTGAGATGTCTGAGAAGATCAAGCTTGCTGATGAAAAACTGGCCTCGGTCGCCAAGCTCGAACAGGATAACACCAATCTGAAGACTGCTCTGGCCGCTGCTAACAAGGATGTTGAACGAATGAAGGTTGACAAGAAGACTCTGACTGAGAAGGTCCTCCAGATGGCTGGGAAGAAGAACGAGTTGGAAAGCTTCTTGGGTGGTCTTGCTAAGAAATTGTTCCTTACACTCGAAGGTAATCTTCTTCACTCGACCAATTCTTCCAACTGTTATGCTCCCTTTCGACTATTTTCCTGATTCGGGGTTTTGTCTTTGCAGAGTTCTGCCGCAATTTTGAAGAAGAAACCAGCCAGCTGGAGACGAACCTCGACCCTGTCAATTCTCCAGTAAATGATGAAACTGCCATGAACATCTTCCGACTGGAGTCCCGTGTTGCTGCTGTCGTGGATTATCTCGCAAGACTGAAGGTTGCTACGTCCCGCATCGACTCGACGCTCTGGCCTGGTGAGACACTCCAAAATGACCTCGAGTCATTGATGGCTCGATTGAACACCGTCCCTGACCGAGTGCAAGAGTGGAAGAAGTCTTCGGCTCGGTGTGGTGCAGACGTCGCCCTGTGTTTGGCACGAGTCCATTGCAAGGAAGCCCGAGAAGATAAGCTGGCGGCTCTCCGAGTGGCCAACACAAAAAAGCACTACTTTAGGACCTTCATGGAGACTTTCATTGCTGCTGCCACGCGGATTGTCGACGGGATTGACCTTGACGAGTTCGTTGCTCCATCCAGCCCTCCACAGGAGGGGTAAAAAACTTTGCTTGACCTTAAATTTGCCTCGGTATGCCGAGTGGAACTGTAACCGATAAAACCTTAACATGCTTAGCGCCTGAGCACTCTCGGTTATTTTAGGTATCGACCTAAATTTGGATTGGATGTTTGGAAATGATTGCTCTTGGCTTGAATTGCTCTTTGCAGGTTAACAGCGAGATGCCTACTGCAGTCGACTTATTCCTTAGGCGAGCACTGAGCTGCAGCTAAGCCCCCGAGTGAGAGATTTGATCTCCACTCGGTAGGATTTCTTTTATCTTAGGCGAGCACTGGGCTGCAGCTAAGCCTCCGAGTGGGAGGTTTGCTCTCCACTCGGTAGGATTTCTTTTATCTTAGGCGAGCACTGGCTGCAGCTAAGCCCCCGAGTGGGAGGTTTGCTCTCCACTCGGTAGGATTTCTTTTTATCTTAGGCGAGCACTGGGCTGCAGCTAAGCCCCCGAGTGGGAGGTTTGCTCTCCACTCGGTAGGATTTCTTTTATCTTAGGCGAGCACCGGGCTGCAGCTAAGCCCCCGAGTGGGAGGTTTGCTCTCCACTCGGTAGGATTTCTTTTGTATTTGTGTCGAAGCTCGGAGAAGAGGGTCACAATCGACCTGCACTTCGTCTTCCTTGCAATCGCACATCATACTTATGGTGTAGCTCGGAGGAGAGGGTCGCAGTCGACCTGCGCCTCGTTTTCCTTGCTAGTATACTTTATACTTAGGCGAGTTCTTGAACTGCAGCTAAGCCTCCGAGTGGAAGTCTGGCTTACCACTCGGTAGGATTTTCAATAACTTAGGCGAGCATTGGGCTGCAGCTAAGCCTCCGAGTGGCAGTCTGGCTTACCACTCGGTAGGATTTTAATAACTTAGGCGAGCACTGAGCTGCAGCTAAGCCTCCGAGTGGAAGTCTGGCTTACCACTCGGTAGGATTTTTATATCTTAGGCGAGCACTGAGCTGCAGCTAAGCCTCCGAGTGGAAGTCTGGCTTACCACTCGGTAGGATTTGTAAAAAACTTAGGCGAAACGGATTCGCGACTAAGCCACCCACTGGGGGAAAATTTTACTCGACGAAAAATAAAGAGTGACAAAAATTATGAAGGAATTATGACACTATTACTTCAAAGCTCGTGAGCTACAGGAGTATTTTATTACAACTCTTCCGAGTGAAAAACCTTAAGTGTAAAACGGGCGGAGCAGATCCGCATTCCAAGCTCGGGGCTCATCTATATTGTGTTCGACATTGTAGAGACGATATGCCCCATTGTGGAGAACCTTTGTGACGATGAAGGGTCCTTCCCAGGAGGGAGCAAGCTTATGTTGCTTCTGCTGATCCACTCGAAGGACCAGATCTCCTTCCTGGAAGGCTCGACCTCTCACATTTCTGGCGTACAGGCGGCGCAAGTCTTGCTGGTAAATGGTCGAGCGGATCAGAGCCATTTCCCGTTCCTCTTCCAGGAGGTCGACTGCATCCTGACGCGCTTGCTCAGCTTCTGCTTCATTGTATAGTTCAATTCGGGGAGCATTGTGAAGGAGATCACTCGGAAGGACTGCCTCTGCTCCATAGACCAGGAAGAAGGGGGTTCTTCCGGTCGACCGATTAGGCGTGGTTCGCAAACCCCAAAGCATCAAGGGAGTTCGTCGACCCAAGCTCCAGCCGCATGCTTGAGATCTCGCATCGGTCGGGGCTTGCACCCTTGAGGATCAATCCGTTGGCTCGTTCCGCTGTCCCATTCGACCGAGGATGGGCGATCAAGCGTAGTCGACACGTGTGCCTTAGGCGTTGCGAAATCCTTGAATTCTTCCGAGTCAAAATTCGACCCGTTGTCCGTAATAATACTGCAAGGGACCCCATATCTAAACGTCACCCTCGATGAAGGAAACAGCGATCAAGGCGCCAAGTTTTTGATTGGTTTAGCTTCAATCCACTTGGTGAACTTGTCGACTGCTACCAGTACATGCGTGAAACCGCTCCGACCTGTTCGCAAGGGACCGATCATGTCCAACCCCCATACGGCGAAAGGCCAGACGAGTGGAATGGTCTTCAAGGCTGACGCAGGCTTGTGTGACATATTGGAGTAGAATTGGCATCCTTCGCACTTGTCCACTATCTCTTTTGCCATCTCATTTGCTCTAGGCCAGTAAAATCCAGCTCGGTATGCTTTGGCTACAATGGTCCGAGAGGACGCGTGGTGACCACAGGTTCCCGAGTGAATATCATTAAGTATGACTCGACCTTCTTCTGGCATTATGCATTTTTGTCCGACTCCCGTCGGGCTTTCTCTATATAACTGCCCATTGATAACGGTAAAGGCTTTGGATCGACGGACGATCTGCCGAGCCTCTTCCTCATCCTCTGGGAGTTCCTTTCTCAGAATATACGCGATGTATGGAATTGTCCAATCGGGAGTGACCACTAAAACTTCCATGACCAAGTCGACCACTGCCGGGACCCCAACCTCAGTCGAGTCCGTGGCACTCTTGGGTTGCGGAGCTTCCTCTGTGAAGGGATCTTCTTTGACTGACGGAGTGTGTATATGTTCCAAAACACACCACTGGAATGGCTTCCTCTTGGACCCTATCTTCGCCAGATCATCTGCTGCTTGATTTTTCACGGGGATGTGATGGAGTTCCAACCCTCAAACTTCTTTTCCAGCTTCCTCACTGCATTGCAAGATCCAATCATAGCCGGGCTTCTCACGTCCCACTCCTTCATCACTTGATTGACCACTAGATCTGAGTCGCCATAAACCATCGGCGACGGACGCCGAGTGAGATGGCCATGCGCAATCCATATAGAAGGGCCTCGATCGCCTCATTGTTGGAGGAATCAAAGTGAATCTGGAGCACATACCTAAGCTTATCTCCTCCGGGGAAACCAGAACAACCCCAAAGACTGAACCATTCAAAGATCTTGGAGCCGTCGAAGAACATGGTCCAATGCTCCGAGTGAACTTCAGTCGACTGCTGTTGTTCAATCCACTCGGCAAGGAAATCAGCTATAGCCTGGGACTTAATGGCTTTCTTTGCCTCAAATTTGATATCAAGGGGAAGAAGTTCAATCGCCCATTTTGCCACTCGACCGGTTGCGTCTCTGTTATGCAAGATCTCTGATAAAGGAGCGTCGCTGACGACTGTGATAGAATGATCAGAGAAATAATGAGCAACCTTCTTTGTGGTCATGTATATACCATACACAAGCTTCTGATAATGAGGATATCTCTGCTTGGACGGAGTCAAGACTTCAGACAAATAATACACCGGGCGCTGAACTTTGAAGGCTTTTCCTTCCTCTTCCCGCGATCGTAAGCACGAATCGACAACTTGTCCAAAGGGCTGCAATGTAAAGCAACAGAGGCTCTTTGCTGATTGGAGCAGCAAGCATCGGCTGGGTGGAGAGCGAGCTTTTAGCTCGGCAAACGCTGCATCAGCTTCCGAGTCCACTCGAACTTGTCGCCTTCTTCATCACCGGTAAAGAGGTAATGCCTTTTCACCGAGTCGTGAGATGAATCGACTTAAAGCGCCAAGCATCCAAGAAGCTTCGACGCCGTGCACTCGCACAGTATGCGTTTCATTCGGAGAATAGTGCCGATCTTCTGGGTTAGCGCCGATTCCTCGCTCGAAACGAAAACCGAGTAATTTTCCACCAGAACTCCGAATGTGCACTTCGACGGATTGAGCTTGATATCGCACCTTCCGAGGTTGGCAAATGTTTCGGCGAGGTCGCAAGCAGGTCGGAACCTTTTCGCGACTTAACGACGATATCATCCATATACGCCCACATTCCGACCGATTTGAGGAGAAGACACTTCAATCATTCGCATAAATGTGGCTCCGCATTCTTGAGGCCGAATGGCATGGTGATATAGCAGAAGCACCCGAATGGAGTGATGAAAGCTGTTTTTATTTCATCGGGTCCATACAGACGGATCTGATGATACCCGGAATATGCGTCTAAAAAAGACAATCGCTCACACCCCGCGGTCGAGTCAACAATTTGATCGATGCGGGGGAGCGGAAAATGATCCTTCGGGCAGGCCCGATTAATGTGCTTAAAATCAATGCACATGCGGAGTGAGTTATCCTTCTTGGGGACCATGACAACATTAGCGAGCCACTCGGAGTGGTAAATTTCTCGAATAAATCCTGCCGTCAACAGTCGAGCCACTTCTTCACCAATAGCTTTTCTCTTCTGGACGGCGGACCGCCGAAGATGCTCTTTGACTGGTTTCGCTGTCTTGTCGACTCGGAGGCGATGCTCAGCCAGCCTCGAACACCCGGCATGTCACCGGCTTCCATGCAAAATGTCCCGCTTCTCACGGAGGAACCGGATGAGCGCTTCTTCCTATTTCGAGTCGAGTGTTGTGGATATGTGGGTCGGGCTGCATCGGGATCACTCGGATGAATATGAACTGTCTTTGTCTCACCGGACGATTTGAATGCGCACTCTGTGGCTGGCTTCTTAGATCGTAGCAAATCACTCGGATCCGCGTTTTGCATGTACTCGTCGAATTCGATCCGCTGTCACTTGGGAGTCGGCAATCTTGAGCCCTTCCGAAAGCACTCTTACGCCTTCTTCCGATCGCGGTGACAAGTGATCACCCTTTGGGTCCCGGCATTTTCAGTTTGAGGTACACGTAGCATGGTCGAGCCATGAATCGTGCATAGGCGGCCTCCCAAAATGGCGTGGTATGCACTCTGAAAATCCACAACCTCAAAGGTCAACTTTTCTTCTGCGGAAGTGCTTGGAATCGCCAAAACCACGCCCGTGGCTATTTGCCGAGTGAGTTGGCCTTCTTCCTGGAATGACTATGTGGAAACTCATATTGTCGGCGCCAATCGACATCGGAATGCCCATCCCTTTCAATGTATCCACATATAACAAATTCAGCCCACTACCACCATCCATCAGACTTTTGTCGCCGAGTGCCTTCGACAATGGATCGACCACTAACGCTTGCCGCCCGGGGGTGGCAATGTGAGTCGGGTGATCAGATTGGTCGAATGTGATGGGTGTCTGGGACCACTTCACATAACTTGGCTTAACTGGGGCAACCATATTCACCTCTCGGTTGATGACTTTCAGTCGACTTTTGCTTTCCACATCCGCGAAGATCATCAGAGTGGAGTTGACATGTGGGTATTCCTCCTCACTGTCCTCTTTGTCTCCGGCCTTGTCTGGCTCCTTCTCCTTGTCCTTAGACTGCTTTGCCTGGAAACCGCTGGATCAGAGTCGACATCGGGCAGTGGTGTGCTTCGGGTAAATAATGTTGCCCTCTTCATCCTTCTTCGTGTGAATATGGCATGGCATATCCATCACGTCATTTCCTTCTTTATCTTTCACTTTTTTCGGATTCCAGGATCCTTTAGGCTTTCCCTTGAACTTCCCCTGAGTCACGGCCAGGGCCTCTCCGGGAGCTGCTGGCTCGGCTTTCCGTTTCTGCTTTCGACTGGAATTTCCCTTCTCCGACTGGCTTGGCTTGTACTTGCCGCTTCGGAGTCGGTCTTCTTCCTCGCCATTGGCGTATTTGCTAGCAATCTCCATCATTCGACTCAGGGTCATGTCCCCGGTTCGACCAAACTTCAAACTCAATTCTCTGTTTTTGACGCCATCTTTGAAGGCGCAAACCGCCTGATGGTCAGACACATTTTCCACAGTATTGTGCAAGGTAATCCATCTCTAAATGTACTCTCGAGAGTTTCATTGGTCTTCGCACACAAACTCGCAGCTCTCACAAACCAGCCGGTCGCTTGCAAGTCCCTTCAAAAGTCCCGATTTAACACTCGTGACAAATCTTCCCAAGTATATATGCTGCTGTTAGGTAATTGACTCAGCCACGCTCTGGCGGAACCTTCCAACATGAGAGGCAAATGCTTCATGGCCACCTCATCATTTCCACCACCAATCTGAACAGCCACTCGGTAATCCTCGAGCCAAGTTTCAGGCTTGGATTCCCAAATGAACTTGCTGACTCGCTGCCAATCTGAAATTGGGGGATCATCGCGGCTCGATAGCCCTGCTAAAACACTCGACCGAGACATGCACTCGATCGCTGGTGGGTGCATCCTCTCGGTCCGCCTCGATGGGCTCTGTTCCGTCGACCAGGCCTTGTACGATAATGGATCGCGATCAAAGCCTGGTTCACGGGGTCGATTGGAACCCTTCGCCTGCGATCTTATCTTGTCTCGTCGTCTTGCCGCCGAGGGTCGACGACCTTCCCTCGGGGAAAGGGCACTCGACGCTGTCATCTCGGTCGAGTCGGTCTCCGTGCTGCTCTCGCCGGTTGTCGCGCTTCTTCTCGCCGCTGGAGGCGATCTGGGCTGTGGAGCCGATCGATGTTGTTCGCAGCGACGGATCGACTGTGAATTCTGTTGCGAGACTGTGACACGGCTGAGTTTTGGTCGCCTGCCGCTCGGAGTAAATCTCTGATCTGCTGCAAGCCTCTTCCAGCTTCCGACTGGGACGGCTGGATGGACTCTGCTATGCGAGTTGCAGCTGCTAAATTCTGAATCGGCGTCGCGGTATACCTGAGTCGGCGGAAGAGCCGACGCCGACCGGCTTCAGGAGTCGTTGCTGCCAGCGCTGCCGAAAGTGCTCATCAAGATTCTCCAGGCGAGCGCGTTCAGCCACATTGGCCAAACGTGCCTCCTCCAAGGCACGAGCCTCAGGGGTCTCTCCGGCGATAGGAGTATGTAATGCATCCATGTTCCTGCGACGAAGCTCTTCTCTCTGCAGAGAGTCGAGTGTCTCGGGCTGGTATTCTTCGTGCTCTTGCATGGGGTCTCCTCCTCCAGCGGCCCCACCGCCGTGGGCGAAGCCGGGAGGGCTGCGAGGGCCGTCAACCATGAGGATCTCCGCCGCAGGATCACTGCTATCACATTCGATGCAGTCTCTCCGGAGCCAGTCGACAGATCGAACAGCCGTAGAGGGATTCGCGGGCTCGATAGCCGCGACTGGGCGGTGGCTGTCTGGCGAGCCACCGCGTGCTTCACCCACCGCTGAAGCCTCGATCACCAGAGCGCTTATGCTGGTGGGAGATCTGGGCGGGCGGCCGATAGGGGAGTCGACTGATACGGGGTCGACGGTTGCCGCAGCAAAACGCCGCGAACACATGCGCGAAAGTGCGTCGCCCCTCGGACGGGGAGCGCCTCGATGTCAAGTGGAGCCTCCTGGAGCCACGCGGAGTCGTCAGCGACAAAAGTGAGAGCACCGAGACGGATCTCGCGCCCCTCACCCAAAACTCCAGCAGCCATCATGATGAAGGTACTCGGAAGTACTGCAACTTCTCCACAAATCACTAAAACACCTGCCCCAAGGTGGGCGCCAACTGTCGTGGTTCTAAATCTGACAGTAGAAGTAGGGTTAGGTAAGGGAGAGGCGATGTTCTAGCTATGGAGCAGTTGTGGAGACAAGAGATGTACGAGTTCAGGCCCTTCTCGGAAGAAGTAACAGCCCTACGTCTCGGAGCCCTGAGGCGGTCGAGTGGATTATGAGTATGAGTATTACAAGAATCTGAACCCTTCTATCTGTGGAGGGGGGTGGCTTATATAGAGTGCGCCAGGACCCCAGCCAGCCCACATAATGGAGGGATTAAAGTACATTAAGCCAGGGGGGTTACTGGTAACGCCCCTCATAAGGCGCTTTAATTATCATTAAGTCTATTTAATAACAAACCGTTGCACTGCAGAGTGCCTTCTGACCTTCTGGTGGTCGAGTGAGTCCTCTGTGGTCGAGTGAGTCCTCTGGTGGTCGAGTGAGTCTTCATGGTCGAGTGAGTCTTCCATGGTCGAGTCCTTCCAGTCTAGTCGAGTGGATTCTCTTTGGTCGATCGGAAGATGATCTCTTCTACGAGTGCCCTTGGGTAGGACGCTTAGGTCAGCCTATAACCCTACCCTAGGTACATGAATCCATCACGGGCGGCGCGGCGCGGCGCGCGGGCGGCGCGGCGTCAGCGCCCGCGGCTGGCGCGGGCGCTGGCGCGGCGGCGGTGTGTGCGTGGCGCCGCTGGCGCGGGCGGCGGGCGGCGGCGGCGCGCGCGGGCAGACGGCGGGCGGCGGCGGCGCGGGTGGTGGCCGGAGGCGGCGCAGACGGCGCGGGCGAGGCGGCGGCGGGCGCAGAAGGGGGGGCTGCGCCGGCTGCGCTGGCCGGCGGCGGGCGGCGGCGGAGAGAGCCCACGTGGCGCCTCCCGATTCGTCCGGGCGCGGCGGCGGACGCGTCCGGTCCGATCCGGACGTGTCCGGCGGCGCGGAGAGGGGATTTTTAGGGTTTTGCCCGTGAATTCGGGGGAGGGGTCTTTAAATAGGCATAGAGGGAGCTAGGAGAGTCCAAATGGGGTGTAGTTTTCGCCCACACGATCGTGATCGAACAACCGAGGGCATGGAGGGGAGTTAGATGGGTTATTGGGCTGTTTTGGAGGGTTGTTGGGCTGCAACTCAAAAGAGGCCTTTGCGAGAGCGCGGTTAACCGTTGGAGTACCAAACGAACTCCAAATGACCCGAAACTTGACAGGTGGTCTACCGTGCTATACCAGGCCACTTGGCAAGGCTCGGTCCATTCCGAGAATGTTCAACACCCGCACACGGAAAAAGAACAAGAGGGGACGCCGGGGAACATCGGAGTGCCGGATTGCAAAACGGACAACGGGGAAAATGCTCGGATGCATGAGACGAACACGTATGCAAATGAGATGCACATGATGACATGATATGAGATGCATGACATGGACAAAATGCAAAACGAAAACAAAACCCAACCACGGAGGGAATATCATAGCACATATCCGAAAATGGCAAGAGTTGGAGTTACAAATATGGAAAGATACATTCGAGGTGTTACAACACTCCACCACTACAAGAGGATCTCGTCCCGAGATCTAGGACTGAAAGAACTCCGGATATTCAGAACGGAGGTGATCCTCGCGCTCCCAGGTGGCTTCTCGGTCGGAATGGTGTGACCACTTTACTTTCAGGAATTTGATTGACTTGTTGCGAGTCTTGCGCTCGGTTTCTTCAAGAATAGCAACGGGGTGCTCATGATAAGAGAGATCTTCTTGGAGGTCAATTTCTTCAAAGTTGATAGTGCGTTCAGGAATCTTGAAGCACTTGCGGAGCTGTGACACGTGAAACACATCGTGCACGTTTGCAAAGTTGGATGGAAGCTCAAGTTGATAGGCGAGATCGCCTCTTTTGCCAATGATCTTGAAAGGACCCACGATCTAGGGGCAAGCTTCCCTTTGATACCGGGGCGAGTACCTTTCATTGGAGAGACGCGAGGTAGACATGGTCTCCGATTTCAAAAGCCACATCACGGTGCTTGTCATCATAATAGCCCTTCCGCGCGATTATTATGGGCTTTAAGATTCTCACGAATGACTTTGCACATTTCTTCGCTTCGTGATCAAGTCGCTGCCAAGAAGTTGGCGCTCACCTGCCTCGGACCAATTGAGAGGAGTACGCACTTTCGCCATAGAGAATTTCGAATGGGGCCTTGCCCAACTCGCTTGGAAGCTGTTGTTGTAGGAGAACTCGGCATATGGAAGACACTCTTCCCACTTCATGCCAAAAGAAATGACACAAGCCCCGAGCATATCTTCAAGGATTTGATTGACTCGCCGACTTGGCCACTAGTTTGAGGATGGAAAGCTGTCTGAAACGAATGTTGGTGCCCATGGCCTTCGAAAGGAGTCCCGAACTTAGAAGTGAAGATGCTTCCACGGTCTCAAGAGATCAATTGTGGAATACCGTGCAAGGAGACAATTCGAGGTGTATAGCTCTGCCACCGAGCTGCTGTGATAGATTCTTTGACAGAAGAAAATGAGCCACTTTAGTAAGCTTGTCAATGACAACAAAGATAGCATCATTTCCACGCTTGGACTTAGGAAAACCAGTCACGAAGTCCATCTCGATATGATCAAACTTCCACTCCGGAATAGCAAGAGGTTGGAGGAGACCAGCTGGTCTTTGGTGTTCTGCTTTCACCCTTCTACAGACATCACATTCATTCACGAATTGAGCAATTTCTCACTTCATTCGAGTCCACCAATACGACTGCTTAAGGTCATGGTACATCTTCGTACTTCCAGGATGAATGGATAGGAGGGAATTGTGTGCCTCATTCATGATGACTTTTCTCAGATCGCCTTTAGGAACCACAATACGATCCTCAAAGAAAAGAGTGTCTTTGTCATCCAAGCGATAGCACTTGTATTTGGAAATGCCCTTGTCAATACCACGTTTCACTTTCTTCACCATGGTATCCAGAAGTTGAGCCTCACGAATTTGATCTTCTAAAGTAGGAGAGACTATGAGGTTGGCAAGAAAGCCTTGAGGAACAACTTGAAGATTCAGCTTGCGGAAAGCTTCACAAAGATCCGGTTGGAAGGGCTTGAGAATTAAGTCATTGCAATAAGCCTTTCGCCGAGCATCTGCAATCACATTCGCCTTGCCGGAGTATATTCAATACTTGGATTGTACTCTTGAATCATTTCGACCCATCGAGTTTGCTCGAGGTTGAGGTTTGGTTGAGTGAAGATATACTTGAGACTCTTGTGATCGGTGAAAATGTCCACTTTCCTTCCCAACAAGAGATGTCTCCATGTTATCAATGCATGGACAATCGCCGCCAACTCGAGATCATGAGTGGGGTAGTTCTTTTGTTTGGCTTCAATCGACGAGAGGTATAAGCCCAACCTTCTTCTCTTGCATTAACACAGCACCGAGACCTTGCAAGGAAGCATCACAGAAAACTTCGAATGGCTTGGATTCATCAGGAGGAGTCAAGACAGGAGCTGTGACTAGCTTCTCTTTGAGGGTATTGAAAGCGACATCACACTCAGGCGTCCAGACATACTTGACATGCTTCTGGAGGAGGTTGGAAAGAGGCTTTGCAATCTTGGAGAAGTTCTCAACGAATCTTCGACAATAGCTTGCAAGACCGAGAAAATCATGGAGCTGCTTGACATTCGAGGAGGTTCCCAATTCAGAATCAAGACACCTTCTCGGATTCACAGCGATGCCCTTGGCGGAGATGATATGACCAAGATAAAGAACTTCATCAAGCCGAACTCACATTTGGAAAACTTCAGATAGAATTGATGCTCTCGAGCTTGTCGAGCACCAACCGCAAATGTTTGGCATGATCCTGCTTGTTCTTGGAGAAGACCAAAATATCATCGAGATACACCAAGACGAAATCATTTGTGTAGGGGTTGAAGATAAAGTTCATCATGCGAGAGAAAGTTGGAGGAGCATTGACAAGGCCGAAAGACATGACAGTATATTCATAAGAACCAAAGCTTGTTCGAATGCTTTGTCTTGGGAATATCTTGTTCACGAATGCGAATCTGATGATAACCCATACGGAGGTCAAGCTTGGAGAATACTTTAGCACCTTTGAGTTGCTCGAATAGCTCATTGATGTTGGGAAGTGGATACTTGTTCTTGATTGTCTTCTTGTTCAATGGACGGTAATCAACACAAAGTCGGTCCGTGCCATCCTTCTTCGGACAAAAGAACTCCACATCCCCATGGAGATGAACTCGTCCGATCAAACCAGACGCTCTTGTTCATCGAGCTGCTTCTTCAATTCTTTCAGCTCCTTGGGTCCAAGCTTGTAAGGACGCTTGCAAACGGGTTCAGTGCCAGGCTCAAGATCAATAACGAATTCGACTGGCCGATGAGGAGGCATACCCGGGAGCTCTTCTGGAAAGACATCTTGGTACTCACAAACGACTGGAATCTAAGAGATAGCGTCCAACTCGCCCTTCTCATTGAGAGAAAACAACCGAATGGTTTCATCACGAGCGGCATAGATGATAACATCCTCAGAAGGGTGTGTCAATTGAATCTGTCTGGCAGCACAATCAAGTTGAGCCTTGTGCTGAGAAAGCCAGTCCATCCCGAGAATTAGATCAATATCAGAGTCACCAAGAACAATTGGAGAAGACAGAAATCTATAGTCGCCCATCTTGATAGAGACATCCCAACCATGGAGCTTATGCTCATGAATTTACCCGAGAGACAACCGATAACGGTCTAGGCAAATCTTGAAAAACATCTCATGCTTAGATGAAAAAGGTCTTGAGATGAAACTATGCGATGCACCAAAGATCAAATAAGACTTTTGCAGAATATCATTAATCGATAGATTACCCATTATCACATCGAAGAATCCTCTCGCTTGCTGCATTCATCATATTCACCTTTGCGGACTTGGGATTATGCTTGACCACTTGCATTGCTTGAAGACCTCACAGGGGAGGAGGAGGAGGAAGGCGCCTTTGGTTATGGCATTTGTTCGCATAGTGACCCTTCTGCTGGCACTTGTTGCAGTCACCTCCGAGAGCGGACGGTGATAAGGAGCACTTGACCTTGGAGCTTGAGGCTGAGACTTGTTCAGTAGTTTGGGTTGGGTGGGTGGGAAGATCCACGACCACCGAGTTCTTCTCACGATAAGGCCGACGGAACGGAGGAGGAGGAAGGTAGAACTTTTGCTGCTTTGTCGCCACTTGAGAGGAAGAAGAAGACTGAATCTGCATCCTGCTTCTCTTCTTTGAAGCCTCACACTTGAGCTGAGCACCTTCTAGCTTGAGTGCCATGTTATAGAATTGATCAAACCGAGTAGGCTC
Source organism: Aegilops speltoides (assembly GCA_021437245.1). NCBI lineage: Eukaryota > Viridiplantae > Streptophyta > Magnoliopsida > Poales > Poaceae > Aegilops > Aegilops speltoides. Next base: position 460,648,386 of record CM038141.1, read on the forward strand.
GTAAAGAACAAGAGATAACTGCAGATCCTCTCTAAGGCCACCTCTGATCGATAGATCATACTTTTCTCATCAGAACATCTTGTTTAGCTTAATCGAGCAAGTTTCAAACTGTATGTTGTATTCGTACATCGACATGTTTCCTTGCTTGAGATTGCGGAACTCCTCACGCTTGCTCTCAACAACACCGGTAGGGATGTGGTGAGCTCTAAAGTCCCGACAAAATCAGTCCAAGTAATCACCGACCACCTCTAGAATCCTTGTATTGTCGAACCAATCAGCCGCTCGATCCTTGAGCTGAAAAGACGCGAACTTGACGTAGTCCTCGTGTCCGACATTGCTGCATTCAAAATGCTTGTTGATATCCACGAGCCAATCGTCGGCGTCTGTGGCCTCGCACAAGAGTGAAAGACTTTGGCTGGTTTGCAAGGAATTGGTTGGGTGTAGGAAATCGTGGCTGATGGAAGAACTGCCTTGACCTTGATTCCTTGGTTGCCTTGGCCTTGGTTACGCTCTTGCATCACTGGATCAACAACCGAGCGTTGGCGTTAGTGGTTGCCATCAAAGTTTGCCATGCCTCCGGAGGCGGAGGTGGAGGTGGAGGGTTCGCCTGACTCCTATCACTGCGTTCCGGATTCTGACGCGTTGGCGGAGCCATCCTGAAGAGGGTGACATCCGTTAGCATCTTGATAGATAGATAGACAAGTTGAATCAACGGATAGAAATTGCAACATATAGTCTTCACAATAAACATTCGAACAGGGATGAACGAATGAATTCCAAAGTAAACATCACGTCCATTAAGGTGAGAAACCACTTGATAAGAGATATTGATGAATGAAAATAAAAACAAGGTATGAATGGAACAAATAAGTGGTAAGGATTACCCAATCACAAACCAAATATCTGCGGAAGAAAAGCTAGAGCTACTTGAATCCCACCTATAAACTCCCGAAACTTTCCGGTTATGCAATCAGGTGTTTGGGATACAGGGGAGCAATATATATCTCACCCAAGCTAACAATCCCTACATCCAGCTGTATCCATCCTTTAACACATAACCAAGAAACCTTCGGAAATCGTGTACCTCAACCTTCGAAAAGCATCCGTTATACGAAGTCATGGCAATACTCCGTACTCACCACAAGATCTTTGGGTTAGCGGGTTATCTCACCAACTGACTGCATAAAAGAGATTTTCGATGTTGGCGTCTAAACTCGGTATTCCGAATCTGCAACGATAAAATTATGACGACAACACCTCGGAGCTCAACTCCCCGGGACACTGCCACAACCCCTAAATGTCAGGAGGCAACCAAGACAATGTTGTCATCATCAAACCATCGGAACGATTCTAAGATACCCGCGTGATCCTAAAAATTTTTTTTAGTGAAATTTGAGAAGAGAAGAGTCAAAACTCTACGTCAGAATACCTCACCAGAAGGTCGAAGGGACTGGGGAGTAAAAAGAATTCCTAACTCTCCGATATATATAATCCTAAATGACTCAAAACATTTTCCTAGACACAACTCGGCCACTAAAAACGATCAAGCAGTGGGGGCTCCTAAGGTCGGGGATGGCTCTGATTACCAACTTGTAACGCCCTCGATGCGGCTATATCTCCCACGTGTCGAAGCACGACTTAGAGGCATAACCGCATAGGAAGTAATGTCGCAAGTGAGGTAATCTTCGCACAATCCATGTAATACATAAGGGAAAAGAGATACATAGTTGGCTTACAGTCGCCACTTCACACAATACATAATTAAACATTCATCATTCAGATTACACTCAAGGTCCGTCTACGGAACCAAAATAAAAGAAGAATACCCCACATGCAACACAGATCCCCGATCGCCCCAACTGGGCTCCACTACTAATCGTCTGGAAAGGAAACATAGTAACGACCAAGGGCCTCATCATATTCCCACTTCAGCTCGGCTTATGCCATCAGCACTGCATCACCGATACCGCATCTGTTTTGGTAGAATCTGTGAGCCACAGGACTCAAAGAATCTCACACCATGAGATCAAGACTATTTAAGCTTAAGGGAAGGCTGGTGTCAATAAGGAGGGGCTGCAGTTTACTAGCATATATGGTGGCTACATTGCAAAAGAGAGCGAGAAGAGAAGCAAAGCACGGTCGCGAAACTAGTAGTGATCAAGAAGTGATCCTAAGCAACCTCGCCAAACATAACTCCAACATCGTGTTCACTTCCGGACTCCGAGAAGAGACCATCACGGTTACATACACGGTTGATGTATTTTAATTAAGGTCAACTTCGGGTTTTCTACAACCGGACATTAACAAATTCCCATCTGCCTCATAACCGCGGGCACGGCTTTCGAAAGATTATACCCTGCAGGGGTGTCCCAACTTAGCCCATAACAAGCTCTCACGGTCAACGAAGGAATAAACCTTCTCCCGGGAAGACCCGATCAGTCTCGGAATCCCGGTACATCAAGACATCTCGACAATGGTAAAACTAGACCAGCAAAGCCTCCCGAATGTGCCGACAAATCCCGATAGGAGCTGCACATATCTCTTTCTCAGGGCACACCGGATGAGCCAGACGTCGGGTTGGCATAGACCCTGGTTGCCCAAGGGGCGCCGGACATCGCTCAGGTTGGACCAGCACTCGAAGGAGCACTGGCCCGGGGGGGCTAAAATAAAGATGACCCTCGGGCTCGCGAAAACCCAAGGGAAAAAGGGGTATAGGTGGCAAATGGTAAAACCAAAGTTGGGCCTTGCTGGAGGAGTTTTATTCAAAGCGAACTGTCAAGGGGGTCCCATAAATCACCCGACCGCGTAAGGAATGCAAAATCAAGGAACATAACACCGGTATGACGGAAACTAGGGTGGCAAGAGTGGAACAAAACACCGGGCATAAGGCCGAGCCTTCCACCCTTTACCAAGTATATAGATGCATTAATTAAGACAATAGATATTGTGATATCCCAAAATATCCGTGTTCCAACAAGTAACAAACTTCATCTTCACCTGCAACTAGCAACGCTATAAGAGGGGCTGAGCAAAGCGGTAACATAGCCAAACAACGGTTTGCTAGGACATAGGTGGTTAGAGGTTTGACATGGCAATATGGGTGACATGGTATAGCAAGTGGTAGGTATCGCAGCATAGGCATAGCAAAAGAGCGAGCATCTAGCAAGCAAAGATAGAAGTGATATCGAAGGTATGGTCATCTTGCTCAGAAGGTTCTCGAGTTGTCGAAGACTTGATCCTCGTAGGCGTTCTCAACAGGTTCCTCGCTCACGTACTCGCCTCCGGCTCTACCCAAAGCAAGAACACAAGCAACGGAACCACAATCAAACAAGGAACAATGCACAAGCAATATGATGCAAAACATGACATGCGATGCGAGATGTGATATGTAATGCATATGTATGCTCCGGAAGGAAAATGATGAACCGGGCATCAACTTGGCAAACCAAGTATGCCGCTGGAAAGATGAGATGATTTCGGTTGAAATCGATATAAAGATCACCGGAATCGGATGCACGGTTTGCAAATGACAAGCAAGACAAGAATGACGCAAATCTGCGTTTAACAGCCCGATGCTACTTAGCAAGCAACAAGAAACTATGCTACAACACCCCAACATAAAAACAAAGCATATGGCAGCAAACTACAGGAGATGCTTAACAAAAGAGGAACACTGAGCTACGGCTAAATCACATCATAACATGTTCAAACAAGCATGGTGAAAGTGCTCAAAATATCAGGTTCACAGACTTAGTGAAAATACTAACATACCAGGAATTAACATCAGGAAGGCATGTTTAGAGCAAGCAAACAACATGCTACAGGAACTTATAATAGCAAAGCAAGGCATGACATGATTCTACTCAAAGCATATTTCAATAGTCCCTTACCGACCATAAGCCAAAAAGGACCTTAAGAAATGATGGCACCCATGTAAACATTGCAAGTTTTATTACAGATTTCAGACTTAGTGAAATATCAGGACATGGCAAAAACAGATAACGAGTAGGCATGTTCGTGAGCTCGATGCACTCACTACAGAGCATCTCAAGATAAACTAAGCATACCCCCATCAAGAAGCCATGGCATATAAGCTATACATGGCAAGAACAACATCATAGCATACACGGATCAACTACAACGACCTCGTGAAAATTGAATCTCATGCAAACAATCTGCCAGGAAACATTTTCAAGCAAAAGTAGAGCACGAAAATGACATGCTAGACTACTCCATAAATGCAAACAAAGGCATGGGTGGATAGAGCACATCCATATGTTCAAAACACCCTTACTGATCATGCTCAAAAAGGGCATAGAACTCTCTGTAACAACATGAACATATGGCATAAAGTTAACAGCAGGACAAGACTTAGTGAAATCACTAAGTTCCTGAAATCAGCAACATCATCATCCCTACTTTGCATGCTTGTTCTAGTCAACACATAGCTCACAAAAATACATGGCAAACACCCCTGGAAAGATGGCATGGCAATGTTCAACTCACATGTAGGACTTAAGTTCATAGGGTGCACACATAAGTCATGGCAAAAATGACAAAAGAGCTCGAACTGGTAAGATTCTGAAACTAACGATCTGAAGCCATCTTCCAACAGCATTTCGGGCATCAAGATGAGCTCAAATGTAAATGATGCAATGGAATGAAATGATGTACTCTTCGAGGCGAACAATGTGACATATTATACGCCCAAAACGGAGCCACGGTTGCGGAGATGTGATGCGTTGAAAAATGCACGAAATAATCACAGAAAAGGGACTTAGTGAGAAAAACGAGGGGGAAAAGTCAACCTAGATGATCGAGATCGGATCTAGATCGGGCGCGCCGTTCGAGGTTCGCCGAGCGGGTCGGGCCGAGGAGGAGTTGGCCGGCGGGCTGCCCGGCGGCGAGGCCGGCGGCGGCGTGGGCGGCGGCGGCGGGCGGCGGACGGCGGCGGCGGCGGCATGGGCGGCCATGGCGGCGCGTGGCGCCGGAGCGGCGCGCGGCGCGGCGCTGGCGGCGCGGTGGTGGCGCGCGGGCGCTGAAGGCGCGGCGCGGCGGGCGGCGGCGGTGCGGCCGGGCGGCGGGCAGACGGGCGGCGGCAATGGCGGCATGGCAGGCCGGCGGAGGCGCGCGCAGACGGCGGCGAGGCGACGGCGGCGCTGCTGGCAGGGGGGGCGCGCCGGCTGCGCGGGCCGGGCGGCGGTGGGCGGCGGCGGAGCCCACGTGGCGCCTCCCGATTCGTCCGGGCGCGGCGGCGGACGCGTCCGGTCCGATCCGGACGTGTCCGGCGGCGCGGAGAGGGGATTTTTAGGGTTTTGCCCGTGAATTCGGGGGAGGGGTCTTTAAATAGGCATAGAGGGAGCTAGGAGAGTCCAAATGGGGTGTAGTTTTCGCCCACACGATTGTGATCGAACGACCGAGGGCATGGAGGGGAGTTAGATGGGTTATTGGGCTGTTTTGGAGGGTTGTTGGGCTGCAACTCAAAAGAGGCCTTTCGAGAGCGCGGTTAACCGTTGGAGTACCAAACGAACTCCAAATGACCCGAAACTTGACAGGTGGTCTACCGGTGCTATACCAGGGCCACTTGGCAAGGCTCGGTCCATTCCGAGAATGTTCAACACCCGCACACGGAAAAAGAACAAGAGGGGACGCCGGGGAACATCGGAGTGCCGGATTGCAAAACGGACAACGGGGAAAATGCTCGGATGCATGAGACGAACACGTATGCAAATGAGATGCACATGATGACATGATATGAGATGCATGACATGGACAAAATGCAAAACGAAAACAAAACCCAACCACGGAGGGAATATCATAGCACATATCCGAAAATGGCAAGAGTTGGAGTTACAAATATGGAAAGATACATCCGGGGTGTTACAGCTTTGCACTCGCTTTGGGCGGTGATCGACATCAGACACTGATCAGACAGTTTTATACTGTCCGCCAAACTTCTTCAGTAGCGCATTACATTAAGCAGTTTGAATTAATCATTAATCACTTGGCATCATATTCTGACACGATCCATCCTTTCTATTTCTTAACGCGATTTGTCGAGGGATTGAGGAAGGATATCAGGGCAGTGGTGCTCGTGCAACGCCCACCGGACCTGGATACGGCGTGCGCACTCGCTCTGCTTCAGGAAGAGGTGGTTGAGGGCATGTTTGGCAGTCTGCCACGCCCACCGGAGCCGACCCAGCGAGGCGGCTCGCCACTGCCGCTTCCTCCACCACCGATGCGCGCAGTGCCTCCAGCGCCAGCGGTCGATCACCGCGGCACGGACGCGGCCCACGCGGACTCCTCTAGGCTGAAGACACTCCGAGACTACCGTCGTGCTCGGGGTCTGTGTTTCAAGTGCGGCGAGAGGTGGGGGCACGACCATGTGTGCCCCACTACTGTCCAGCTACACGTCGTCGAGGAGCTGCTGGACATCTTCGGCCTCGACAGTGTTGTGGACACGCAGCTGGGTCCCGATGAGGCAGCGCAGGACACAGCCATGGCAATCTCAGTTTCGGCTGTTACAGGAGGAGTTTCAGCTAAAGCTTTTCAACTCAGAGCATGGCTGCAAGGACATGAAGTTCTCATGCTGGTAGATTCCGGCAGTTCCAATTCATTTGTCAACGAGCATCTCGCAAGACAGCTCTCAGGGGTTCAACCTCTTGCCAAACCCAGTCGCGTCAAAGTTGCAGATGGGGGCGAACTTTTCTGCAAGGAGGTAGCCACACAGTGTGCATGGTATGCACAGGGGCATGAGTTTTATACCGATTTGAAGGTGTTGGCACTGGGAACTTACGATGTCATCCTGGGCATGGATTGGTTGGAGGAGCACAGCCCAATGCGAGTTGATTGGCGCGCTCGTTTCATTGAAATACCAACACCAGCGGGTCCGTTGCGTCTGGAGGGGCACGACGCAGCGTCAACTAGTTGTCAGTCCATCAACAGCTTGCAGCTACAAAACTTGTGCAACAAAGGATCTGTCTCGCATATCATACATCTTTGTGTGGTAGCACCCCAGCCTGAAAGCCTGGAACAGACTCCAGATTGCATCCAGGAAATATTGGATCAATTTCCAGATGTCTTTGAAGAACCAAAGGGGCTCCCACCAAGGAGGGCATGTGACCATCGTATTCCGCTCATTCCAGGAGCAAGGCCAGTTAACGTCAGGCAGTATCGATACAAACCTGAGCAGAAAACTGAGATTGAAGCTCAAGTCGAAGCATTGTTGAAATCAGGAGTAATTCAGCGTAGTAACAACTCCTTTTCATCCCGGTTATCCTAGTAAAAAAGAAGGATGGCACCTGGCGTCTCTGCATCGATTACAGGCAGTTAAATGCGATTATAGTGGCCGGCAAATTCCCAGTGCCAGTAATTGAAGAACTCCTCGATGAGCTTCATGGTGCAGCATGGTTCTCCAAGCTAGATTTGCGTGCGGGGTATCACCAGATCAGACTAGCGCCAGGCGAAGAGCACAAAACAGCCTTCTCAACACACCAGGGCCATTTTGAGTTCAAGGTCTTGTCATTTGGGCTCGCAGGGGCTCCTCCCACGTTCATTGAAGGGCTAACCATGACTCTCAAGCCGCTGATGCGAGTCCGTGTGCTCTGTTTCTTCGATGACATCTTGATCTTCGACGCCACTCTGGAAGAACACAAGTTCCACGTGCGACAAGTTTTGGAACTGCTGCGCAAAGATAACTGGAAAGTTAAGCTCAGCAAGTGTGCTTTTGGTCAGAGCAAAGTTACTTATCTGGGCCATGTCATCAGCGCGCAAGGTGTGTCTACAGACCCCTCCAAGATAACTGCAGTAGCAAATTGGACCTCACCTCAAAACGTCAAAGAAGTCAGGAGCTTCTTGGGACTCGCGGGCTACTATCGTCGCTTCGTACGCAATTTTGGAGTGATTGCGCGACCTCTGTTTAATCTTTTGAAGAAGAACGTCCCCTTCCTTTGGACATCTATCACAGAAAACTGCCTTTCAAGTTCTCAAGCAACAACTTATCACAGCTCCGGTTTTGGCACTGCCTAACTTTGATCAGCCATTCACAGTCGAGACCGATGCATGCGACAGTGGCATAGGGGCAATTCTGCAACAACAGGGGCACTCAATAGCATTCATGAGCAAGGCTCTGAGTCCACACGTTACCAAGGACTGTCGACATGCGAGAAAGAGTACCTGGCAATTATAGTTGCCGTGGAGCAGTGGCGTCCATATCTGCAACACTCAGAGTTTGTCATCTTCACAGACCAAAAGAGTCTCACGCATCTAGAAGAACAGCGCCTCAACATGCCGTGGCAGCACAAGGCTTTCACCAAGCTGCTGGGACTCAGGTATTGTATCAAGTACAAGAAGGGAACTGAGAACAACGGCGCCGATGCTCTCTCTCGTGCAAACCCAGCGGAAACCCTATTCACGATCACCTCGTGCCAACCCGGCTGGCTGGAGGATGTCGTCAACAGCTACAACAACAACCCGCATGCTCTGAAACTACTGGAACAACTAGCAATTCGTAAGGATGCCAAAGGACGATTCTCCCTTCAGCATGGCATCATCAGGTTTCGAGGGAGAATCTGGCTCGGAGGGGGCACACAAATTCAGCAACGAATCATCCAGGCGTTCCATGACAGCCTGCTGGGGGGCCATTCAGGGTTCCCAGTAACTTACAGGCGCATTCGACGCCTTTTTGCTTGGCCGAAGATGAAGATGCAAATCAAGCAATATGTGCAGTGCTGTTCAGTGTGTCAACAAGCCAAGCCGGACAGAGCGGCGTCACCTGGTCTTCTATTGCCGCTGTCAATTCCTTCCAAACCATGGGACATAATCACAATGGATTTTGTGGATGGCCTTCCCCAATCCGGCCAGTTCAACTGCTTGATGGTGATTGTCGACAAAAGGACCAAGTTTAGCTACTTCTTACCATTGGCACACCCTTACACTGCAGCATCAGTCGCGGAGCTATTCATGCAACAAGTTTATAAGGTGCATGGCCTGCCGGGAGCAATCGTGTCAGATCGAGATCCTGTGTTCACCAGACACTTCTGGCAGGAGTTATTCAAGGCAGCGGGCACCCAACTCAGACTAAGTACAACCAATCACCCGCAAACAGATGGTCAGACAGAGCGTGTCAACCAGTGCGTCGAAACTTTTCTGTGTTGTTTCACGCAAGCATGCCCAAGAAGGTGGAGCTTCTGGATTCCGTTAGCTCAGTTCTGGTAAAACAACTCTCATCACTCAGCTATAGGTATGACACCTTTCAAGGCAATGTTTGGGTATGAACCGAGGCATTGGGGGATCACAGCGGACAATACCTGCTCGGTGCCAGCTCTCAAAGCATGGATGGAGGAACGAGACACAGTCCAGGAATTGCTTCAACAACATCTGAACAGAGCGAGACAATTGATGAAGGATCAAGCAGATAAGAAAAGATCATTCCGGACTTTTGACGTGGGTGATGAAGTGTACCTGAAGTTACAGCCTTACATCCAAACTTCAGTCGCGCCGAGAGCCAACCACAAGCTAGCATACAAATATTACGGGCCTTTTACTATGGTCGCCAAGATCAACGACGTCGCATACAAGCTCCAACTACCTCCACAAGCAACAATTCACCCAGTCTTCCACGTCTCGTTGCTGCGGCGCATGCTGAACTCGGGTATGACGGTCAAAACTCAACTTCCTCAATGTTCTGACGAGCTAGCAGTTCCTGTGGCAGTCCTCCAGTCACGATGGAAACAGATGAAGGGCAAGATGCGGGAGCAAGTTCTCATGCGCTGGTCCAATTCCAATGTACTGGGCGACACTTGGGAGGACAAGGCGGGACTCAAGGAATGCTTTCCGTTGGCTGAGGCTTGGGGACAAGCCTCGTCTCAAGAAGAGGGGGATGTCAGCATCCCTGACAAGGCGGACCCGCAGGTCAGCGAGAAGCAGCGCGTCGCCACGGCTCCGCGCACGACCCGGGACAGGCAGCCCAACCCAAGAGTCACTGGGCCGGTCTGGGTAAACTGAAGCCCAGGCACGCGGCTACTTGAGGCACGATCGGGAGCAAGCGAGGACATCCAGAGGATCACGGCATCGGCGGCTCGGCTCTTATCCCCTCCCTCCTTTCCCCTTGCGCCACGAACCCTAGCTACCCATTCTTGTAATCTGCTCTGTAATCGCTACCAGATCGAACCTGTGAGTGAATCGTTGCTAGTAATCGAGAGATCCACCTCCATCCTCACACCAACCCTGCCTGTCGTTGCACAAGTGCACTCCTCACGTACGTACGTAACGTGAAATTTGTAACGCGATGCGCTCTAAAGAAGTGGCAGCGTGCCAGCGGCGCAAAGAGCACGACATGGCGAAGAAGGCAGAAGCAGAACGATTTCAGAAAGAACAGAGCAAAGCACCAGGAGACATGCGACTTAAGGAAAAAGAGAGCAAAGCCGAGGAGGATGCGACTTCAGAAAGAACAGAGCAATGCATAGGAGGGCGTTCGTGAAGGGCATAGACGCTCACCTGGCGCAGTCACACGGTATGCAGTGCAGGCAACGCTTGGAGTGATACATACATGAAGGCAAGAAATAAGCGGTAGGCTACATTACGGGTTCAGGCGGTCAGAGACAAGAACTGTAAAATATCACCGATTCGGTTACTAGTTTATAGAGTAAATAGCATAAAACATGTGGGTCTCAGATGTCAGTTAACGGTCAAAAAAACGGTCAAACAAACGGCTTGTTTAGGTGTGGGCCCGATCTATCATAAACATGTTTAATGTTTAAACAACATGCATTCTGGGTTTTTTGAAACAGCCAAGCACTCATTTGGTAGTTATCTGAGAAAAATAAAAAATCGGTAGTTTTTTGGAACCCTAGCCTGTAAAGTAGTAGTTTTATGCTATTTACTCTATAAACTAGTAACTCCTAGGTTAAATTAAACTAAAAAGTGAAAAGTTCTAGGAAGCGTTCCTATTCCTCGATGAGGAGCCGCGTTGATTTATATTCATCTCTGCCAAACAACCTCCGTGGCTTACAAGAAGAGAGAACCGATCTCAGGGATTCGGTTGTTATAAGGTAGCCTAGATACCTATGAGAGAGAGAGAGAGAGAGAGAGAGAGAGCAAACCGTTGAGATTACAACACTGTTTTGGTTACCGGTCGAAATTGCAAAAAATTTCATGGTTACCGCGTATTTCCGTGCCCCTCGGTAAATCGCCGTACAGAGCAAAAAATACCATTTTTTGGAAATTTTTGAATTTAAACACTCGATTTATTGTAAAGTACATAGGATCTAATTAATGTCATGAGAGTTGGTTCTGGCGTGTTGGTAGCAACCTAGTTCCTGTTTCGAGAGGTCTTTGATTCGAATATTCGTTCATTCACTTATTTTAATTCAAAATTCAACTACAAAATTCGCTCGAAATATTCTCGGTATTTCTCGGTAACCGTGGTAACCACATTTACCAGCCCCCCGGGTAAAATTGCCTCATTCGGTAACCAAAACCTTGGATTACAATGCAAAGATAAATACGTTGTCGAACAAAAAGGTGTAAAGGGAAAACATATATTCAAATCATAAGTAAAAGTGCAACTGTCATACAAAGAGCACTACGCCATATCACAAGGACAAGTGTTATTGTTTCATTTCCAATTTGAAAACTCATACATGCATGTGGATTAGTTTTCTCATAATAATCTGAGCCACTGTATTCAACTTAAATGAATGAAGGACAAATCTCCGGCCAATTTGTCGATAAAAGAAGACATTGGAATGTGCCTACAATGTCTGAAAACGTCACGTGAGTTCTGGACGAGCAGCTCTGTCTTGAGTCTTGACCTACACTCACTTTCGTTGTCTTCTCCATGTTGGCCACACAAAGAATCAATTTCATCGATGGTGATGGCGAAGGGCGCATTTTGACGAGCCATTTCAAACATGTTTGCAAATAGCTTTTCGCTTTCTCCTTTCCACTTCCAAGGAAGATCTGGTGAAGATATACTAAGTTAGTTCATCACTGGACAATAGTCAAAGTAGCAGAATGGTGATGACATACAACCGCATAAAGGAAAACCAAAACTGTTCAAGCTTTGGCTCCAAAAATCTGCATTGCCTAATGCAAGAAACACCACAAGATTACAGCAAGCCTTAGCTCTGTTGGAAGCATATCATTAGTTTAAAGCCAGGTCGTAGCCTTTTCTATAAAAAAAAGTTCTTTACACAGTTGAGTAAGCATTGCCAATTTAATTTGTTAGTTCTCGACAGAATTGACAGCCAATGAGCCTCTATTGCTTAACTTTAAACACAAGACATGGAACTGCAAAAAAAAAAAAAAATCATCGTGCTGAGCAGCAAGCAATTACCTGACGAACTGTCGTGATGGCTTCCGCTGAACAGAACTTCAACGTTCCTGGCGGCCGTAAAGGATAGACACGCTCCACAGCCTCGGCTTGCCTGCAACTTTCGGCCACATTCTGGTTCATCACATGATGCAAACGCTTACGAATTGAAGAAAATTCTAGTGCTACGTCACGTACCGGTGAAGGACTTGAGGAACGGCCTGCTGCAGCGCACGCTTGGAGCCATCGAGCCTGGCCACGTCGCTCTGCCTCACGCTGCCTGGGCTTCTGGTAGATGACCGCGCCGGCAGAGCTTTTGCGCGTTCCAAGCCGTGCTCGTCGTGCTCGCAGTTCAATTCCCTGGTCTCCGCCGCAACCACCGCCATCCTCCCAGCGCCTGCGGCAACGGGACCGCTATTCCGGCAGGCGCCTCCTCCTATCCGGTCCGCCGAGGAAGCAGAAGAATGGCCGCAGCCTCCCCGTCCATGAGCTGCAAGGAGCCCAGCAGCTGCAGCAGCAACACCACTACCACCCCGCCGCACGCGGGAACCTGCTCCGGACTACTCCGGCGATGACGACCTCCAGATTTGTGCCCTCCTAGCTCGAATCTGGTCGGTCTTGCGGCGTTTTAAATAGCGGGCTATTGCCAAATAGCGGCGGACCTCAAAATTAGCTATAGCAGAGCTATAGCGGGCTATAGCAGGCTATTTGTACATGGGACCATTTCGCGGCACCCTGCTGAAAAGGCTATATAGCGGGCTATAGAAGAAAGTGGTGTCACGCCATAGGACCGTCTGTTTTTATCGTCATATATCCGTGATGAGAAACCGAGGACGGTTTGGATGCAGCTGCGTACAGTTCTTGAAGGCAGACTCTGCTTCATCCTTCACTTCTTTGTGGCCGCGGATGTTTACATAGACAAAGTTGAGGCTCAACAGGTGCTCCAAGCCAACTGGTGCAGCGCCGCCCCAGTTACTCTTGTCGAACTTTAGTTGGAGCCAAGTTAGTTTGGGCATAGCCCCTGCCCCAAAGGCCAGGTACGCAGTAACATCATACTTGGATTCAAATTTACAGCAGATCAGAACCGGAAATGATCCCGCGGAGAAAATGACAGTGCTGTCTTCAGGGATACTGCACATCTGTAATTTGAGGTCGACGAGGGAGGGCAGCTCTCCAAGAGTGTGAAACTCGTCAGTGCACGTGTCAACACTCAGCTCTAGCCGGTAGAGGCATTGGAGATCACAAATCCATTTGGGTACTCTAGGCATCCTAAAACGACCCAGCTCAAGTACCTTCATATGACGAGAATGTCGAGAAGGATTTGATAATGAGTCTGGCAGGTCACTTGTATAAGAGTCACATCCCATGATGCTGAGATATCTGAGATCATGCAACATCTCAATAGAATGCGCCAAAGCAACCCATGCTGCTATCTCAAGTCGGTCTAGAAAAGACACTAAGAGCCCCACGCGTCTCAGACTGGTAAGCTCACCGAGTCCCTCAATATCCTCCAACGAACTTGGGCCCAGGTGAAACCCAATCAAAGTGTGCAATGATTTCATTTTTCTGATCCCTTTAGGCACTTCGGGTCCGTATGGAACCTCCAAGTGGGATAAGCGGGGCAAGTTAACTATATCTGATGGGATTTCTATGACCCGCTTGCAATCTAAATCTAGTGTCTCCAAATGCACAAGCCCTTCCATTTTGGTAGGAAGTTTGATTTTTCCTTCACATGAAACCTTTAAATACCTCAGTTGCACCAATTGGCTAATAGCAGTAAGATCAATTGGTTCGCCGCCCAAACTTTTAAAGAGAAACACCCTAAGATGCTTAAAATGCAAAAGAGGGGGCATGTACTTGGGTTCCCCAAAAAGTGCAAGTGATCGAACTTGTGATACACCAGAAGGGATGCCCCTTGATGCTGCCTCATCTGCTACACCACCATTATTGAAGTTCATGGATATACGACGTACCTTGTATTTTCGGCCATGATCTTTTGCCACGTCTTCAGGATTGCATCCAACTCTCAGAAAATTATGCTCTTCACACTTGCTTAGGATCAAATCGAGCATCATATCATGTACTCTGCACGATGCCCACTCGCCATCCTTATAACATCCAGGCTGAATCAAGCTTCTGTTGATAAGATCATTAAAATAGCTCTTGGCAACAACCTCAGAGTCTTGCCCATGCAATTTACTGACAAGTCCTTCAGCTAACCATTGTCGAACCAAATCATCCCTCTCGATCTCATGATCTTCTGGATATATACCAAGGTGCAGCAAACATGCCCGAAGATGAAGAGGAAGATGGATGTAGCTAAGGTTTAATATACTCATCATCCCTTCCAATGTGGGATTCACTGCAAACTGGGATCCAAGCGAATTTCTAATGATCTCCCACTCAGCCCTTAGCCTTTCAGGACGACTAGCTAATAGGCTAGCTATAGTAATGATTGCAAGTGGGAGTCCACCACACTTCTTCAAAATTTCATCAGAGATCTCTTCTAATTGGGATGCATGGTCATGTTCAGAGCCATATAATCTATGATAAAATAACATCTTTGAGTCTTGCTTCTCGAGGGGCTTCATTCTATAAATGCACGGAGGGTGATTGTAACATGCCTCACAAGCCACACCTTCCAGTCGTGTGGTTACTATTACTCTACTCCCATTAGCATTTTCTGGAAAGGCGCATCTAATAGTATTCCATGCTGATAGATCCCACAAGTCATCAACTACAATAAGGTACCTGTAAATAGTTTCTACATGTTATATACATAGAACTGTATATGAATACAAGTTGCAGATGAAAGCTTAAAAATATTGTATCGAAGCTGAATGAGAAACAATAAGGCAAATTGGATTCAAGCAAATCCTCCTTTTGTTGGGCTCAATTGGGAATGACACCAAAAGATTGCATGATATGTTAATATTCCACAAAATCTAAGTTAATTTATCTTACAAATGCTTAGAAACCAAAAAGGTACACATGTTATTGCATTTTTCATCTTCTTTACTTTTGAGTGATGGAATTTTTCAACTTAGACTTATCTTAATAATAGAGAATTGTGTAGGCTATTAAAAAGACAAATAATGAAGAGATGAATCTTGCATTAAGATGGATCGTCTTCTTGTCACCGCAATCGGTTGCTGAAATGAGTGTAAGCATAACAAAACTACAAATATATGCTATTGTAAATATGTGTACTTGTTGTGTTAAGAATTTAATCCATGGTATTCCCAAGGATAAATTAGTTCTTAGTTTACAATATTTGACATCTGCAAAATCTTTTGTAAAAAATATACATGGTAAATAAACGATAAAAGGTAAAATTCTTTTTTGTGTCTTCTCAGTTGTATAGCTACAAGAAAATTAGATTTTCTACCATGTACCACCCATTCATTCCTCATTCGAGATTCACGCTAGAAAAGGCAAAATAAATAATTGTAATGATTTTTCTCTCCTATACCTCATATAATACACTCAGAAGTGTCAATTGAACATTGCACGCCCTTCTAGTATCTCTGTCCATTCATATACATACCCAACTTTAACTCAATGACATGTGGAGTACTTTTTGTCATGTGCAACTATAAATAAGTAGTGTTGTGTTTTGAAGTAGAAAGTGCAATTGTGCTCCACCCAAACCATGCTTTTTATATGATCCAAAGACTATATCCATTTTATCCTTTGAAAATAGAATCAGATTTGCGATCCTTCTACACATTTGTATTCCTGGCAATGAGGCCTTTGAAACAAGACCAATCCAGAAGATATTTTTACAAGATTTAATTCAAATTTTTGAAATGGTTAAACTTTGTGAAACTAAAAAATTGATGATACCATTTTATTAGTTTAGTCAACACAAATGTTTTGAATCATAATGGATAGTAGGCTATACATAATATTGCATGGTGTATCATAATGTTCCATGGTGTGTCAATGACTAGCTTTCTTATGTATTATTGTGTTCCAAATTGTTTCTTGTTTTTAAGATACTTTATAAACAGAATTAATATTTTCTCTTTATATTTAGCAATCATAATTATATGGTATTACTATGATTCTTCGTGTTTCATAGCATATGACAATGTTGCATTCCGTGTCAATGCGCTCTAGACCGAATACTACAAGTTTGTAACTATCAACATATTTATCTACTTTTATTATAATTCACCATTTTCCCAATGAGAAACCTTGTGTTTGATTGCCCTTTAAACTGTTTTCACCCATATATATAATTATTTGTCATTGGTATTCAAGCCCATAATCTAGACACTTATTCTTGTAATAAAATGAAATTGCGAATATGTTACATTTCGAAGAAACAAATCATACCAATACAAAGAAAATATGAAGACTTGAAGAAATTTAATAATTTGAAATGAAAAGTAGAATCAACTTTTTTGTTATGTTTTCAAAAAATAAATCATACCATTTAACTATATATTATTGTGTTCCATACAATAATGTTTCATTCCGTGTTAATATCTCATCTTCTTGGTTGATGTTGTCTTGCTCTACAAAATTGCATAGTTTCATAAAGTTTTACCTTGTTTAACCATTCTAATTTCAAACATTGTTAAAATATATTTAAGAGTGGCCTTGTTTCAATATCCTCGTCACGAGGAGCACACATGTGCAAAGATAACATAATTTGCAATTTGAATTCAAAAGATAAAATGGAATCAATCTTGGAAATCACATGAAAAGCATGGGGAGGGGAAGTAAAGCATATATGGATTCACTGGTTAAAGGAAAATTTATGGGATGGATGTGATGTAATAGAAATACAACAAGTTATATAGAGTGAATACATATCATGGTGCATGAATCTCCAACAAAACCAACAATGGATGTTTTGCTAGTATATCAAGTGCATGGTAGAGTCTCTTTTCTCTACCTAAAGCCTCTTACAATTTCTTGTCGAACGCATCAATTGGAGGTATTTTTAATAAAGGACACGGTATGTGTGTGTACTATGGATGTATGTTTCAAGCATTATGTAAGCTTCCGCAAAAAGATCATGTAGACACATTAACTCTAGATCATTTAAAATTCACTTTATCATGTAGAAACACTATATATGTCAGACATGAATTCTATTATATTCTTTGCTGATTCTAAAGATCTGGTTTAGCCATATTTAACAAACTAGAATCAGACGTTGTTTTTATGATTCAGGTCTTGTGTTAGTCAAATAACCCTAATTTCTAGAACCAACTTTTGAACTTTGAGTTCTAGGCCGAATTCATAGGAGCAAAACAAGATGACACATAGCATAGCATCTATTTTGCTTTAGCAACATTGTGCAACAAAAGAACCTCTTTGTGATTAGAACAACCATGTATGATTCTCCCAAGGCATGCAAGCCACAAATCAAATATTTATCAAAATTTAACATAACTTGGTCATGGAAGAAGATGGGTGACTATTGAACTAAATAGTACCTCTTGCTTTTGAGATGTTCTCTAAGGTCATCAATGATGTCTTGCACCCCACACGACTGTGAAGGTCCATTCATCTCAAGCTTTAGTTCTTTACGAATACGATAGAGAAGTCCTGTCATAAGACCTGACAAATTTGGCCGTTGGGATACTGGAACAATGGCTTTACAATCAAACTTTCCTCCTATCTCATCATATACCCGTTTGGCAAGTGTAGTTTTACCCAGTCCTCCAAATCCCACAATGGATACCACCTTGAGCTTTTTCTCGGTATCAGCCAACAAATTGCCAATCTCCTTCCTTGGACCATCAGTTCCCACAAGGCCAGCTGCCTCCATGTATATCGTGGCCATCCGAGCATCAATAGCCACAAACCCAGAATTAGGATCAATGGACACAAAGCTAGAAGTACGATTGCATTCATCATTTTTGTACCTAGAAAAGAAAGTTCAAGGAGGAAATTAGGCTCCTCTCTTGCAGAAAGTTGCTTCCCATGGGTTTTTAGATCATACTGTAGAAACTTACAGTTTGGTTACAACATGTAGCATATCATGTTTTGCTTTGGCACCCCCCCCCCCTCCTCGCCCTGCGAAAATCGTAAAGTTTTGTAGGGGTGGGGGATCCATTGCATCGATCAATCTGTTGCTGACTTATATTAGCATGATTAGATCAATGACCTAAACTCACGACCACTATAAATTGGCTACACATGCATCAGCGTGTGAGATAATTACCAGATACGATGTGAACTAGCATTACAATATAGAAAATAATTATGAAAATGCAACCACATGAGAAATATTTTATTGTAGTGTTATCATATTGAGATTAGGTGAATCTTATTTGTAAGTGATATACAAATAGTACACCACTCCAATGCTTGTAGTTATCGCTAAGTGCTCTATGGACCGAGATGTAATTTATGTTACTTTCGGTGTTCTTTGTACTGTCTTCACAGTCGATAAATAGATCAAAAGTTCTTTCTACGTGAAAAAAAGAGAGTACACCGGTAGTAATGTACATGAGAAAATTACTTTCTGAATTTCCTTTTTTACTTTGCGGGAAACGTGAGTTTCTGACCAACAGAAAAATGTAGTTTTTTTTGCGGATGAGAAAAATGTAGTTTAGAGCTTAAAAAAATGTAGTTTAGTGCACACGTATGTATATATCTGTACTAGATCTGCATATGTGGAAGAGATAAATACAAATATAATTATACGAAACATGGGAAACAAATCCTCTATGCTCTTATAGTGGCATCCGCTATTATTCTTGGAAACAAATTGAGACGTACCTGATGCGTCGTTCATTTGCCTCTAATGCGAGAGCCTTGAGCTCCTCCATCCGGTCAGCGATCCGGTGACGCTGTCCCAACATCTTGAGACGTCGAGCAGTTTTCTTGATGAAGCCTACCTTGGCATGACCACCTCCAAACTGACGCACGAAGTCGTCGATGCAATTCTCCATGTCATAGGACATCTCCCGGACATGGTCTCTCCAGTCCCTAGCCACCGGATCAAGCTCGTCCATGAGCTCCATCTTCTCGAGGGCGGCCTTCATGGCGCTGAGCTCCTTCTCGAGGAAGGATGCCTGCTTCTTCACCCCCTTGAGCTTGATGTACTCGCCGCCAGCCAGCTCCGCAAGCTTGCCGAGGAGGGGCCTCATCACCCCAATCGTCACGCTCACCGACATCTTGACCCGGACGGTGGCAGGTCGAACGGGTTGCAAATGATTTGAAGAGAGGTGATCGGGCAGGCTGGGTGGCTGTGCCGGATATCCGCGGCTGAAGGTGGATGAACGTGCGCAAGGAGGTGGACTACGAGTACGAGGTGGTGCGACTGGGGGTGGAGGGGGCGGTCCTCTCTGGCCAAGGAGGGTAGTAGTAGCAGTGATTTGGGGTGATGAAACCGACGACTGAGCGAATCAAACACACTGCTACCGTCTTGTTTTCTCCTCGCTCTGTCGGAGTGCACTATGCATAGCTTTTCCTCGCTATATTGCATATCGGAGCCTGGTGCACAATGCATGGATTTGTTCGATCTGTACGGTGCCAGGCTGTCTTGGACATTCTTTGTACGCGCTAGTATACATCGATCTGTACTATGCATAAAAAAATATACTCCCTCCGTTCCCAAATATTTATCTTTTTAGGCATTTCAAATGGAATCAACATACGGATGTATGTAGACATATTTTAGAGTGTAGATTCATTCATTTTGCTCTGTATGTAGTCACTTGTTGAAATCTCTATAAAGACAAATATTTAGGAACAGAGGGAGTAGTATGAGCTAGCGTTTAGGGGTTTAATTAGGACGGACGTCACATGATGTCATCTTCAATCGATAATGTATACATCGATCGATGCATGCATAATTAGTAGTACTCCATGTAATTGTTTCTGCAGTGTTATTTGTGCTATATGCAGGTGCGTCCGTACTGGTTCTGCTCATATATACCCACTCCGATTTTATTTACTCCGCTTTTTAGCTTTGACCTAAGTCAAACTTTATGAAGTTTGATCAAGTTTATTCAAAACAACCCGAGCTTTTACAATAAAAAATATATTGGTATGAAAATATATTGATTTGATGGCTCTAATGATATTGACTTGGTATTGTGGATGTTACTTTTTTTTATAAAACTTGTTTGAAGTTCAAAAAGTTTGATGCGAGACAAATCTAGTTTTGAAGATCTCGTCGAGACGGATTTAATGATGGATTTTTTAATTAGGAGATAAAATATTTTTAAGCCAAAAACCAAAAAGATTCCCGCTAATGTCATCTGTTTTGACGTGGCAAAATGGATGGTAATAAAGACGTGTAGTCCATGTTGCTTCGTGCTACACGTGTGGGCGTTAACATTAACGAAAAGTTTGACGCGAGACAAAGCTATGTGCCAAGCAAATAACAACAGATGGAGTAGGTGCAAGTCTCGGATCGTTCTACGAGTCGAACGAATCGATTTACCAAGAGCAAAAGCGTATGTCAGGATGTCGCTCCTCCGTTAATTAGCCGATCGGCCGAAACGAACTGCATGCTTCCCGTTTCGTGGCTCGAAAATTGTTGTCGCCACCGCTCGAAAATTGTTGTTGCCTCTTGCAAGTCACGCTGTACCTTGCGCCCCTGTATCAGCCACCCAAATGAGATCCGACGGACAATATTGATGCAAACCAAAAATATCGCCCGGACTTGTGGTTACACAACGGCGCTAGTTCTCGCTTGGAATCTCACAACGTGGATGGGTCAAGTCAACGTTGTAGTCTTGTACTCTTGTAGTCTTGTAGAGGGACTTGCTGCTGCCAGCCGTAGGCGAACAGGGACTCCGGGGAGAATTGCATCGGCTGGTCGAGGATGGTGTGCACCGGCGCTGCATGCACCTCAGCTTCAGGTTCGTCTGCTTCTACACGCTGTGGCCATGCACTAGCTCCTGCAACTTCACCAACCCTTGAGAGCGCGCAACCTCGTCTGGTCAGGTGGACCACCTCGGCCGCTGCCGCCGCCAGCGCCGTGGGCCCACAGCAGCGTCGGCGGTCGCCGGTCGCCACGGCGAGCACGATGGCATGACGCTGCTCGTCCATTATTGCGGGTGCAAGTGCCGACCTCGCGGCGGATTGTTGCTGCTCCAACCTAGGATCAAGGATAAAACTCACGCTCCATTCGCGAAGCCGCAAACTTCTTATTTTTTGCCGTGTGCTTGAAAACGGCCAAGTCCCAAGCTGCTTGGTTGGTTTGGATCAATATTGTCCGTCGGATCTCATTTGGGTGGCTGATACAGGGGCGCAAGGTATAGCGTGACTTGCAAGAGGCAAGTCACCTGATCTGGGCGGCTGATACAGGGGCGCAAGGTACAGCGTGACTTGCAAGAGGCAAGTCACCTGATCTGGGCGGCTGATACAGGGGCGCAAAGGCAAGTCACATGATCTCAGTCCATGGCCACAGATGGCATACGGTCCGATGTAAAACCGTAAAAAGTATCTGGCTTTCGACGTAGGCCACAGCAAAATGTTGGGAGATGCATTCATAATCTATCACTCTTCTGCATGCAGCACAATGGTACTCCCTCCGTTCCTAAATATAAGTCTTCTCAGAGAATTCAATATGGACTGCATTTTTTTTCGATGAGGGGTGGACTTTATTAGCTCAAAATGAAGCATTAAGATAATACAAAACATAATGAGCACACACCCGGCCTCTGCATAGCTAGGATGCACACAGCCAACACAAACACACACACACAAAAACACGCCGACAAATAGCAAAGTCAAATAAGACCAAAGCTATACGAAAGAAGTCCACATCACCCCCCCGGGGTTTCACAAACCGACTAATCCACCCCTCACCTCTAAAACTGGTTAATTAACCCCCTGAGAGCTCTAGTACCGGCCAAATCACCCCCTAAACCCAATTCGAGTGGTATTCGCCGGTGGTTTTGCTTGCGTGGCTCGCCACGATTGCCACGTGGGCTTGGTAGGGTGGGTCTCGGACTTAAATGTTCTCATGTTTGTTTGGGCCTCGTTCTTTCTTTCCTTTCAACGAGATGGCAGCGGGGCAAGACGTGATGATCGCCGCTTGAGGAGAGCAGCGCGACTACTCCAGGCGAGGCGCTCAGTTCCTCCATGGCCAGCACATACGTCCTTCTCTGTGTGAACCACCCATTGAAACTAGCGCCTGCAACGACCCTTTCTGAATTCAGATGTCACACGCCTACCTAGATAGTTCCCGATCAGTCTGGTGATTAGTACTAACCCACCGCAGTTGCACCGGACCAGTGCGTGTTTAGTTAATGTGTGTATATCGTGATTATCTGTATGCACTTGGACAGTCTAGGTTCTGAAGATTGTAGAGCAGTTTTTTCAAATTCAGAAGATACGACTTGGCTCCCTTCAGGCCACTACCATTTTCCATGTTTTTGATTTTTGCTCCATGACTAATCTGGACTGACCTCTTAGTATTCTTTTTATGGTACTTGTGTGATCATAACTAAACAACTAGCCGCCCGGTGAGCTACGGTACACATAGAAACAGCTGCTCTGCAATCAAGAGTTTTCTTTCAAACACTTGCTAGAATTAACAATCGATAACCCAGGTTGATGCCTGCCTGCAGGTATTCAAGAAGTAACCAACTTTTGCTAAATGCACTCACCAACAGAAAACGCAACCAAACAGAGACAACCGTACCAGCAAGAAAAGCTAACACTTTGTACACCTACGAATTCTCAACTTAACTTAATTATCTCTTCTTAGAGCATCAGTACATGCCTACAAAGAGTATAATGTACACCATTTGGGCCCCTGTGATGATTCCCTGTGTTGTTTTCCTGCAAGTACTAATGCTCTTAGCATGCTTCAGTTTCGGGCGTTTCCATGTCCCGGGAGATGGATCAGAGGAGGAGAGAAACTAGGGAGGTGGGGCGGCCATGGAGACAAACAGAGGAGGATAGGAACTAGAGAACAAGGATGGACAAGCTTCAGCTGGCGTCCATGGCAACAAACAAGGGAGGAGGAAGAGAGGAACTAGGGATTGGGTGAATCTTCAGACTCCTGCCCGCCTCATATCTCTTTGCGCCTTCCCCCAAGCCGAACTGGCAACCATCCGGAGCCACGTAGGCAAAACCGCTTGCAAAAACCACCATAATCAGCGACAGGGGGTGCTTTGCCTGGTTTTGGAGAGTCCAGGGGGTCAATTAACCCGAATTAGAGCTGGGGGTGTGGGTTAGCCCGTTTTTGAAACCCCAGGGGGTGATGTGGACTTCTATAGGCGAGGAAAAAAGAAACACAAATATGGACTGCATACGGAGCAAAATGAGAAACTACACTCCAAAATACGTCTACATACATCTGCATATAGTCTATATTGATATCTCTAAAAAGCCTTATATTTAGGAATGGAGGAAGTACATGCTTATTACACGGGTCTAGTAAACTGAGGATTCCGTCAAAATCATTATGCAAAACACCGTGCTAGTTGGAGGATGATGCCCATGATGAGACTGATGCATACGTGAAAATGAAGATGCGGATCACGCGCACCAACAAATTTGGTTGCTTCAAACTCATTCACTTTGCAACCAAAATATAGAAAAGATCAACATCAGATTCAAATGCGTGATCATAAACTAACTACTAGGTTAAAACTAAAAAGGTGTAAAGCAAAAACATATAACCAAATCACAAGTAAAAGTGCAGACGACATACAAAGAGCAGCACGCCATATCTGAAGGACAAATGTTATTGTTTCATTTCGAATTTGAAAACACTTACATGCATCTACAATGTTATCTGAAGATGTCACGTGCATCTGGAGTTCTGGACGAGCAGCTCTGTCTTGAGTCTTGACCTACTCACTTTCATGGCCTTCTCCATGTTGGCCATACAAAGAATTCGATGTAGATGACGAAGGGCACATTTTCGCAAGCCAAGTCAAACATGTTTGCAGCCAGCTTTTCGCTTTCTCCCATCCACTTCTAAGGAAAATCTGGTGAAGATATACTATAGTTCATCATTGGATAGTAGTCTAAGACTGTAAGTAGCAGAATGGTGATAATATACAACAGCAAAAAGGAAAACCAAAACTGTTCAAGCTTTGGCTCCAAAAACCCGCAGTACCACAAGATTACAGCAAGCGCTAATTCTTTTGGAACACATCATTCTAGACAATTAAGTTCTGTAGACAGTTGAGTAAGCATTGCCAATTTAATTTGTTAGTGTTGGAATTTCACCGCAGGATCGATCACATCAAACTGCACGAACACACGCGCACAAAAAACCTGATAGCCAAAGGGCCCTTGTCGTGCCCTTGTTTCTCCTCTTTATTGATTTTCTGGTTTTCTCTCACGGTTACAACAAAACTCACGCAACACCCGTGTATATATACACAGCCGACTCTGGACGCCTAAACCGACCTAGACTCCAACTAGCACTGCCCGGCAACACAATCCTAGCCGGACCCCATACTCTCCAAATAGTAGTACTCTTGCATAGCTTTGTTTTCCTTAATCTGATCACCGGCAACGCTGATCACACTACTAAACCTAACCGGACTCAGCACGCACGTACTGCAAGATGGCATGCAAGCCAAACATCACGTAATTTGACATACCTAGGCTAAAACATATAGTAACGTGTTTGGATTACTCCAACATTCACCCCCTAATCCAAACATTCGACTCTTAACTCTACGAGACACGCAGACGACCACCTGTTCATCTTGTCATACCGATTACCTCCGGTGACGCAACTTACCGGACCACAACTTCTCCCTTTCCACAACCACTTCGTCACCATCTTTTATTTTCAAGCCGACTTGCAGACTAGAACCAACGATTACCGGACTACCAGCCACGCTGCCGCATCTTAGCCTGCTACATGCAGACTAAACACATAGCCTCATGCAGGAACTCGACTTAACTGGTGCGCGTCCATCTTCACGTTGATCTTCATCTTCTCGTCGGTTGCTTGTGCACGGGGAGACACACCTATTCACCCGCCACATCTTCAATCTTTCTCATTGTCGCGGATGCCACATCTTATCAAACGACACCTCCTATCCAGCGGCAACACAACTCGTCATATACGTGCAACTCATCTCCACCGTATATGAACTCGCCGGAACTCCACCACCACGAACGGAAACACAAGGCACGAATTCCTTTTTCCGCCCGCTCTTGCTCACAATTCTCCTCTGCCAGTGACGCATCTCAACTGCAGCAGAAGATTCACACACCCGAGCTCTTGGATGCACCTTACAAGAACTCATGTGCACACCTTGATGACGGCTCACAACTTCGCCATCTCCACCTTGCACCCTCCAACGATGATCTCGATGATTTCCTCGGTGTCGCAACTTTGGCACCTCCATAACCATCAACGATCACCAGCGCCTTGCTGACGACAGCCCTGTCGCCCTCCTCCAGGTCGTTCCACCAAACGACAATCACCCGTCTCCTTGCTTGCGACAGAACTTTCACCACCTTCTTGTCGTCGCTCTGCTAAACGACTACCGTCTGATCCTCCATGTCGCTGCAGCACCCAGCGACTATATCGCCCGCTCCTTGTTGCAACACCGGCGACTGTATTGCCCGCCCCGAGGCACTAGTCAGGTCGCCACCCCGGGGCAAGCGCAGCTTCACCTCGAACCTTGCTCTAGATACCAATTATTGGAATTTCACCACAGGATCGATCACATCAAACTGCACGAACACACGCGCACAAAAAACCTGATAGCCAAAGGGCCCTTGTCGTGCCCTTGTTTCTCCTCTTTATTGATTTTCTGGTTTTCTCTCACGGTTACAACAAAACTCACGCAACACCCGTGTATATATATACAAAGCCGACTCTGGACGCCTAAACCGACCTAGACTCCAACTAGCACTGCCCGGCAACACAATCCTAGCCGGACTCCCATACTCTCCAAATAGTAGTACTCTTGCATAGCTTTGTTTTCCTTAATCTAATCACCGGCAACGCTGATCACACTACTAAACCTAACCGGACTCAGCACGCACGTACTGCAAGATGGCATGCAAGCCAAACATCACGTAATTTGACATACCTAGGCTAAAACATATAGTAACGTGTTTGGATTACTCCAACAGTTAGTTCTCAATTCTCGAACAGAATTGACAGCCAATGTGCGTCTATTGCTGAACTTAAACACAAGACTGAAAGTGCAGAAAAAAAGGTGAGCAGCTAGCAAATACCTGACGAACTGTCGTGACGACTTTCGCTGAATAGAACTTCCCTCCACCTCAGTTTGCCTGCAACTTTAGGCCACATTTTAGTTGATCACATGATACAAACACTTCCGAATTGAGGCAAGATTGAAGAAGCTTCTATAGCCACCTCACGTACCAGTGAGGAACTTGAGGAAGCTTGGCCAGTTCCAAACCGCTCTCGTCGTCCTCGTCCGCGCCGCTGCAGCTGCCGCCGTCCTATTTACCGTTATCCCCGCCGTCCTCCTGCAGCGCCCGCCATAACAGCCGGCAGCAATGTGAGACGCCTCCTCCGATCCCGTCCGCCGGAAGCATAAGAATGGCCGCAGCGGCGCCACACGCCGGAACCTCCCGCCTCGAATCTGGCCGTTCTTGCGCCGAATTAGCCTCTTAGATCGAACGAGTGGCGAAAAAAAGGAAGTGGTGTCATGCCATACGACCATATGTTTTTATCGTGGTATACTGAAGATGTGAAACCAAGGACGGTTTGGATGCAGCTGCGTACAGTTCCTGAAGGCAGACTCTGCTTCCTCCTTCGCTTCTTCAGGGCCGCGGATGATTACATAGACAGACTTGAGGCTCAACAGGTGCTCCAAGCCAACTGATGCAGAGCCGCCCCAGTTACTCTTGTCGAATTGTAGTTCAAGCCTACTTAGTTTGGGCATAGCCCCTGCCCCAAAGGCCAGGTGAGCAGTAACATCGTACTCTGATTCAAATTTACAGTCCTTCGGAACCGGAAATGATCCCGCGGAGAAAGTGACACAGCTGTCTTCAGGGATACTCCGTATCTGTAAACTGAGGAGGACGAGAGAGGGCAGCTCTCCAAGAGCGTGAAACTCATCAGTGCACGTCTCAACATTCAGCTCTAGCCGGCAGAGGCATTGGAGACCACAAATCCATTTGGGAACTCTAGGCATCCTAAAATAACCGAGTTCAAGTACCTCGATATGAGGAGAATGATCTGATAATGAGTCCAACAGGTCACTCGTATGAGAGGAATCACCACTGACACAGAGATGTCTGAGATCATGCAACATCCCAATAGAATGAGCCAAGGCAACCCATGCTGTAGTCCTTAAACGGTCTGGGAAAGACACTGAGAGCCCCAGACGTCTTAGATTGGTCAGCTCACCGAGTCCCTCGATATCCTCCAATGAGCTCTCATCTAGGTCAAACCGACGCAAAGTGTGCAATGACGTCATGTTCTTAATACCTTTAGGCAGCTGGGTCCCAAATGGAACTGTCATGTGGGATAAGCGGAGCAAGTGAACTATATCTGATGGGATTTCTAACTCTCCAGAGCAATCTAATTCCAGTGTCCGCAGATGCACAAGCCCTTGCAATTTAGTAGGGAGTTCAATTTTCCTTTCAGGTGAGAATCCTCTAAATGAAATCTTTAAATGCCTCAGTTGGAACAATTGGCTAATAGCAGTGAGATCAATTGGTTTGTCACCCCAACTTTTAGAGAGAGATATATCCGATGGGGTTTCTAACTCATTGCAATGTAAATCTAGTGTCTCCAAATGCACAAGGCCCTGTATTTTAGTAGGGAGTTTTATGTTTCCTTCAAATGAAACCTTTAAATACCTTAGTTGGAACAATTGGCTAACAGCAGTGAGATCAATAGCTTTGTCACAAAAACTTTTAAAGAAAAACACCCTAAGATGCTTGAAATGCAAAAGAGGGGGCATGTACTTCGATTCCCCGAAAAGAGCAAGTGATCGAACTTGTGACAGGCTAGAATGATTGCTCCCTGATATTATCCCATCTGTTGCACCATCATTACTGAAATTCATCGATATACGACGGACCTTATATTTTTGGCCATGGTCCCGTGCTATGTCTTTAGAATTGCATTCAACTCTCAGAAAATTATGCTCTTCACACTTACTTAAGATCAAGTCGAGCATCATATCATGTACTCTGCATGATACCAACTCGCCATCCTCAGTACGCCCAGGCTGAATCAAGCTTCTGTTGATAAGGTCATTAAAATAGCTCTTGGCAACAACCTCAGAATCTTGCCCATGCAATTTATTGACAAGTCCTTCGGCCGACCATTGTCGAACCAAATCATCCCTCTCGATCTCGCGGTCTTCTGGATATATACCAAGGTGAAGGAAACATCCCCGGAGATGAAGGGGAAGATGGATGTAGCTAAGGTTTAATATATTCTTCATCCCTTCCAACGTGGGATTTGCCGCAAACTGGGTTCCAAGCGAATTCCTGATGCTCTCCCACTCATCCCTTAACTTTTCAGGATGACTAGCTAATAGGCTAGCAATAGTAATAATTGCAAGTGGGAGCCCACCACACTTCTTAAGAATTTCAGTTGAAATGTCTTCCAATTGGGATGGATGGTCGTCTTCACACCCATATACTCTATGGAGAAACAACTTTTTTGAGTCTTTCTCGCCAAGGGGCTTCATTCCATAAATGCACTCAGGGTGACCATAACATGCTCCATAAGCCACGCCTTCCACTCGTGTGGTTACTATTACTCTACACCCATTAGCATTTTCTGGAAAGGCGTGACTGATAGTGTTCCATGCTGACTGGTCCCACAAGTCGTCAACTACAATAAGGTACCTATAAATAGTATCCAAATGTTATATACGTAAAGCTGGAAATGATTATAAGTGCACATGAAAGCTTCAAAATATTCTATATAATTTGAACAACAAAATAATGCAAGATTCAAGCAAATCCCCTGTTCATTGGGATAAACTAGCAGCCTCATACTATAATATATCAAAACTAAATGATATCAAATGATTGCATGACCTGATAAAAGTCAAATAAATCTAAGTTAATATAGCTTTTTTTGTAAAGGTGCGTTTGATAGTATTCCATGCTGAGTGATCCCACAAGTCATCATCAACAAAAAGGTATATCTATGCAGTTTCACATGTTATATACACACAGTTGAATACAGCTATAAGTTGCAGATGAAAGCTTCCAAATATTCTACTCCCTTCTATCCGAATTAATTGACATAGCCTCAATAACATTATGGAGGACGCGTCAATTAATTCGGATCAAAGGAAGTATCAAACTCGACAACAAAACTAAGGAAAATTAGATTCAAGAAAATTTTATGAATGAAATAAACAGGTCTTATACACAGTTTTAAAAATTGGTTGAGTGAGATATTTTGAAGATGCTACTGTAGTTCAGTTAACCACCACTTCTTTATCTTGATATACTCTTTCACCAACTCACTATCTTTTTTCTTAACACCAACTCACCATCTCTTGTCTTACAATCTCTTTTGATATATATATATATATATATATATATATATATATATATATATATATATATATATATATATATATATATATATATATATATATATTTAATAACTGATTTTGTTGTTGATATATTGCTCTCCATAATAAATTTCTGTATCGATGGACATGACTATCTTTATGAGTGTACACATATTCTTCATTGTAAGCCTTGCAATCTATCTTGTTCAGAAAGTTGGCTACTTTTACATGTTTGCCAATATCTAACATTTCATTTGTTAATTAACATAGTAGGTTTTAGATTTTTCTCTCTTACCTCATGACTTGTTCACGGCATAGCAGATGTATGTGGCCTTCCGATATAACCATGCTTTTCTTGTTTATAGTTCATGTTAGTGCTCATTACATTCAAATCAAGATCATCAGCTAATAGTAATTTTATGCAGTTCATCACAGTCTTCTAAGAGGAGGAACACACCATTCTCAAGGGAATCACATTATTTGACTTCTACTCTTGGGTTGTAATCCTAACTCGGCATCGAGGTAATTTCAAGCAATTCAATCTTTGCTCCAGTTCGTCCCTTCCTTTGTAGCACTTTTGCAGATCTTTCTAGAATGATCTCAAGAAGCTTCATTCAAATTATTAATCCTTAGTGCTGGATCAACAAGATGCATCACTGCATCGCATTGAACCCTAAAACATCTATTATAATGTAATGAAGGATGTGCTTTGAATTGGTTATGTTAAATTCGCATGGCGTTATCATGAGTATATTGTAGACCAAATTTTTTCACAACATAGTGTTGATAGATGAAATTATAAATCTATGGTGTTGTTATATGTCATCATATTCCTCTTTATTTGAAGTTATTCGGTAAATATGGACGGGCGTGGCCACACACACATCTCCGTTCTAGTATTTTGATGGACATGGAATGGGCGCGCACTTGGAGTCACTTTTCATGCATTATGTAGGTTGCCGAAGAAAATTCATGTGAAGACATCTTCTTCTGAGCGTAAATATACACTTACCATGTACGAACACTGTGAAGCACCTACTTCCATTTATTCCTTTTTGATAGTAAAGTAATTATTTAAGCCATATTTTAAACAAACTGAAATTGGATTTGACATTTATGATTCAAATTCTTGTAGTAGTCGACAATCCAGTTTTGACTTTTGAATTCAAGGCCTAATCCATAGGAGACAAACACGATGACAGAATCCAGTGTCTCTTAGGCTGTAACATCATTGCATATATTTGCATTTTAAGCGATGCCTTCTAATATCAAATGAACAGAAACTAAAACATATGCCTCTAATATGCACAAAAAATGCATCTGTATGATCAGGACAATCATGCATGTGTGATTCCCTCAAACCATGGAAGCCACAAGTATATTTATTGATTGAACAAATCAAACAATAACTCAAATTTAACATAACTTGCCCATGCAAAAGCATGGGTGAAGATTGAAGTAAATAATAATACCTTTTGTGTGTGAGATATTGCCTAAGGTCTTCAATGATGTCTTGCACCTCATATACCCGAGAAGACCGATTCATCCCAAGTTTTAGTTGTATACGATAGAGAAGCCCTGTCATGTTAGGTCTTTGGGATACGGAAACAAATGTTGTACATTCAAACTTCCCTCTGATCTCAGAGTACACCTGTTTGGCTAGTGTAGTTTTACCCAATCCTCCGAATCCCAAAATGGACACCACTTTGAGCTTCTCCTCAGTATCTGTCAACAAATTGAGAAGCTCCTCACTTGGGCCTTCAATGCCCACAAGGCCAGCTGCCTCCACATATATCGTTGACATCCGAGGATCAATAGTCACAGAGCTAGAGTTAGGGTTGCATTCATCAATCTTGTACCTAGAAGAAGATGTTTAGTGAGGGAGTCACACTTTTGTCTTTTAGAAACAGTATTAGACAGAACCTTCAAATTGCTTCCAAGTTTATATTTGGATAATAGAAATCTACAGTTTGGTTACAACATATAGCATAATTCTGATGTCCTTTATGCTCTTATAATTCTCTGTGTGGTACAAATAACATGTACTCCCTCCGTTCCGAAATAATTGTCTTTCTAGCCATCTCAAATGGATTATAACATACGGATGTATGTAGACATGTTTTAGAGTGTAGATTCATTCATTTTGCTCCGTATGTAGTCACTTGTTGAAATATTTAGAAAAACAATTATTTCGGAACGGAGGGAGTAGTACTAGTGAGGACTCTGTAATTGTTCTCAAAAACAGATTGAAATGTACCTGAGGCGTCGTTCATTTGCGTCTAGCGCAAGAGCCTTGAGCTCTTCCATGCGGTCAGCAATCCGATGGCGTTCTCCCAACATCTTCAGACGTCGGGCGGTCTTCTTGATGAATCCTAGCTTTGCATGACCACCTCCAAACTGGCGCATGAAGTCGTCGATGCAATTCTCCATGTCATAGGACATCTCCCGGACATGGTCTCTCCAGTCCCTAGCCACCGGATCAAGCTCGTCCATGAGCTCCATCTTCTCCAGGGCGGCGTTCATGGCGCTGAGCTCCTTCTCGAGGAAGGCCGCCTGCTTCTTCACCCCCTTGAGCTTGCTGTACTCGTTGCCCGCCAGGTCTGCGAGCTTGCCAAGGAGGGGCCTCATCACCCCAATCGTCACGCTCACGGACATCTCGATTCTCGACCCCAGCGATGGCTGCTGCAGGGATGCGGCAGAGAGGTCGAACTGGTGAGGCGTGGTGTAACTGGAGATGTGGCCGGGACAGGGTGGGTGGCTGCGCCGGAGCTGGATGAAGATGTCTGGAGATGGACTAGGAGTAAAGGGTGGTGGAGGAGGCAGTCGTTCCTGGCGGCTGGCCAAGGATAGTAACTGGATAGTGATTGGTGGGTGGCGCACCGACGACTGGACTGGAGCGAGTCAACCAAACACACTGCCTCTTCCTATTTCCTTTTCCTTTAAGCTCTACAGACGATGGGGCCTTGTGGGCACCAGAATGGCCAGAGAATAATACCGAGTCAGTGTTCCTGGAGCTGGACGGGAACATGTGTAGTGGAAACCCAGTCAGCTCGTACCTAAAGCGCAAGTTGCAACAATCTGACAAACAACCAGTCGGCACTCGCAAGTAGCAACAATCTGACAAACAAGTATACATCCCAAGGATAGCCCAGATCAACAGTGCGTTGTGTACTTGTGTATCAATTCTATCAGCAGCGACGTCCACTATTGTTTTTATCATGACATGACAGCACACAAATGTGCAGCCATGCGTCTTATACATGCAGGCCCGTGCTGACCAAGTAGTACATACTACGTGCTGATGAACTTCTCTTGTAGCAAATGCATCGAGCTAATACATAAGCAGCCTTTTTTGAAATGGTAGTATGGGTGGAAAGAACATCAGTGCATTGCACTGTCGTTGCCAAATAGTATAACTAGATGGGTCCCTTAGAGCATCTATTACCGGTCCGTTAACCTGTGTGCCCTAGAAATTTTTATCAACTCGGACTGCAGAGCTGCCCAAGTGTTGATCGAGCTCGGCAGCGGAGTGTGCAGCCAATGCTGGGCTGAACCCTTTAGCATTAGCGGAAGGTACTTGATGGCGTGTAGACTGTCACCATTAGCCACGTGGACCGCGAGGATGTAATCCTCGATCCAAAAGTAGGGATCCGTCGACCCGTCGTATTTTTCACACTTCATGAGCTTGAAGTTTGGCGGGAAGACATGAGACATCACCGATCCGAGAAGCAGGGAGGATACATCGCCGCTAGGTTTGTGCGACTACGAATAGCATCCCCATTGTGACGCGTTTTATAGAAACTATTTTGAATAAGCTAAGTCATCGACCGCCGGGAAGGAGCATGCCAGGCCTAGGCTATGCTCCAGACCGACCTCCCACACTCAACATCAAGTCTATCACTGAGGACTCGCCGATCTCCTCTTTCATCTCTTTGGTGTCGTCGGTGACACATGTCTTCGATTTTAGCAATGAGATGGGTGGTGGGTTAGTCGAAAAATCCGACCTCTTCCGGGGACTCCCAGATTCAATCATACACTGATATCGAGTCGTCCGATGTTGCGAGCTTCTGAAACCGATCCAAATTCTCATTCAGAAGAAGTTTCTCACGTTCCTCAGGGTCCTTTCCCGATGTTGGGATCAGGGAGACGACTTTGAGTTCTGATTTAATATCAACCTCGAAAAATATTCCAAATGTTCCCCTTGACTTTGATCCAAAATCACGACCAGGGGAAGCGGCTCCGAGATCTGATCTGACATCGACCTTGGATTATCACGCGCAGTCGTAGCCCGATCTGACATCTGGGCCATGGGGAGTGGTTGCTAGTTATGATTTGGGATTGACCCAAGAAGAACATTCTGACGATCGTCATGAGCCTGATCTGACATTGGGTTCGGGTCAAGCGGCTCGTGCTGTTCCTTGACTTGGTGCGACGCCAAGCTTGTGAAGAGCAGTTCACCGTGGCAATCCGTGGTACTCTCGTGCTGGACCGTAGGGTTCAATCCCTCTACTTCACGCACATAGCATGCATGGGCGAGAGATTTCTTCTGCTATTCAGTCTTATCAGGTGGTATTCAGAGCATCAGGTTGTTCACGAAACTTTGGAAAAGATCACAAGCACATCGTTATTTAGTAAGTTAAGCTATGGATTTCAGTTGGAGGAGCAAGACCGTTGGACTGGGCTTTTTCACACCCGTGTGGTAGTGAGAGAGATATCATATGCTATGATGATCAATCACATGAATTTGATCAACGCAGCAACCAGCAAGCATCGAGATGGTGGAGAAACTGGAGATACCAATAATAGCACATCCAAAACCATACTTGTTCCGTTGGCGTCATGAAGAGCTCATTGTCACGCACCAAACTAAGGTACTGTTTTTGTTGGGAAAATTGTTTTGCCAGGTTTTGTGCGATGTGATTCCAACGCCGATGGTTTCCTGCTACTTGTTGTTGGGTGAGACATGGTACAAAGAGCATGATGTTGCATATGATTATCACACACACACATACTGTCAAGAAGGGTAAAACATGCAATCTTGTGCCCATGGATGAGGAGCGTTTCATTACATTGACCGTATGTAAATTAATTACGATGGTCGCTGATGATATAACGACGTCTACTATTCAACATGCTATAGAAGTTGTCCAAGATGAAGATATTCTAAGAAAGATGGGCGTTGTTCATCCAAACAAAGAAGACTTCGGAAAGGAATACAAATTGGAACTAGTAAAAGAAAAAGAAGTGCATGCATGTGTCTTTGGTAATAACGGTTTGCATGCAACCAAGATATTAGGACTTTGGGACTCTAGTTTCCACTAGCACAAATGCCCGTGCGTTGCAACGGGAGAAACAAACTCAAGCCCCTGCCTGCACCGACTTCTAATTCCTCATGTGTTGCAACAATGTCACATTCACTTCACGTGGTTCAACATAAATCATGTCTTTACATATCATGTGATGCATTTCCATATCGCACACAATAATAATTCTTAATGCAAATTATGTTAAGGTATGAGGCTCTTGACTGAACATAAGCTACACACACTTCACGGTCACCAATGAGCTTGGGCATTTTAAATTATGTCGTCTTCTTCGACCATGGCCATCGAATCATAGTACAAAAAGACAAACCGACGAGAGTAAAATTATTGGTGTAATCATCGAGTATAAAAGAGAGCAAAAATTAATATTCATGAAGTTCATTCCCATTGGTGGGAAATCAATCAATTGTTAACTTTACATTCACACTTCATGCAAAAAACCTGACTTCCACACTGCTCTAAATCATTCATAATTCATATAAAATTATAAACATGGAGATTGAAAACTGATTTATATATACCACGGGAAGTTAAAAATAACATTATCAAGAAGTGGAGTACAACATTAGCATGTGCCCATTTATTAATGGGCATCTCCCCAATTAGATAGAACACGAAATTTATTTCTTCTTCTAATTCATTTCTTTCTGCCGAATTTATTTCCTCTTTTAATTTCAAATCTGACTTCCCAACTGCTCATAATAGCGGATTAATTCTTCTTTTAATTATTTTAAATCTGTGCCGAGTCTTCGCATGGAACGCGGAGTTCTTGTTTCAGCCTTCCCAATTTAATGAGAATGAACCCACCATGTCACCGGCCAACGGGAATTTTTTTTTTAACATTCTTCGTTGCAAAGCCAAACGCCAATTATCATTAATCAAGCTGGACACGTACAGAATAAGTTTGATGATGAAAAAATGATGGATCAATTAACAATATGATTCTTTAGGGCGCTAGTTTGAAACTTGAGTGCGTTGCACCGGGCGAAAAAAGAGGCACAACATGCTTCACGTGCAAAAAAAAGTGTGTTCCGCCAAACATTATTGAGCAATAAATAAAGCGTTTAGTTAGCCTAAAAAAACCTGCTTCATGTGTCATTATGCATCATTTTTTATATCCAATTTTAATAATTGTCGATGATAAGGTTAAATATGGAAATTTTCTTATTTTAATAAAAGTTAACATTTACATAAAAATGAAGACACTTTTTTAAGAATAGTTAACATTTTTACTAAATTGGAACATTTCTTTAAAAAGGAATTTTTAACAGATGTTTTTTAAATAATGTTTTGTCTTTTTGAAAATTATATTTTATTTATAATTATTTTTTGCACTATTTGGGCTTGGCCCAAACTTAAGGACTTGCCTACACAAACACGCACACTGTAAGAAAAAGAAGACAATGTCATTGCGAGACGAACTGCCCACGTTGTCTCTCTTTCCGTTCCCCATCTCACTATCCCTAGTAAACGAATAATTGCCCCTCTTCATTTAATTGCCCATGCGTTGCAACATGAACCGTAACATAATTTGCATGTTTGAAAAGTCGCCTAGGATTCAGTTATCTTGCAAATGCATAAAAAAATTCTGGTGTTGTTGCTCCATGTAGTCCCCTTGTCTCCCTTGCTGAAGAATGAAGAATGAACTGTGATATAATTTGCATGTTTGAAAAACTTGACTGAGATTCAGTCATCTAGTCTACAGCAAATACGTAACTCAACGTCTCGCTATGATATGGATAAATCTTATGGCTCTCTTAAACACAAACAATGATAATTCTTGTGGGATCTTCTGTCACATAAAGTGTGAGAATTGCAAGAGCAGGACGAATAATCGTACAGAAAAGATAAATTGAGCACTGAGACATCAAAGTAAATCAGAGCTAGTCATGATTCACCCACCCTTGCTCTGATGGCTTCATGTATTTGCTCACCTCTCAACAAAGCGACTACTATAACATTGTACTACCCCAAGTAGTGTTCCTCTATGTCGTCTCATGGTTTCATTCAAGTTTTTTTCCGCTATTATTCACCAATGAACATAGAAAGGGGTCACCAAAGGTATCTTCAGATATAACTTATCCAGGGCCATCAGTTATGGTATATAAGCATCCAAAGGAATATTCAGATATAACATATATCGACAAATAGAGTCAACCAAAAGGTGTCTTCAGATAAAAGCCATGTAAAAAATTGTCACCCTGGAAAAATATTGCATGCTTGAGAGATCTGTATGCACGTTTCCATCTCTGTTTACAAGTTGCGACCATGTGAGCATGGTCTATGTTACAGTAAAAGAAAGAGAAGAAAAACTACACCGAAACAGGTTAGTTTTAAGTCACATGATGGGGAAAATGTAGATTTACCATTGGGAAAAGAATAGGTCTTATTAGCACTAAGACACACATCACGCATAAAAGATAAGGAATGCCAGAACATAGCATCAGTAAGAAAATAAAATTGCATAGAGCAGACGCACCACAATTTGAGTCGAAACCTGACATGGGTAATAGACGTTTACTTTTGCTTGAAAAGAATACATCAAAGCTTCCATTGGTCACTGAAACTTCTCCTGGCAGGATATATGGTCCAGCAGAAAGCTACACTACTGGCAAGTATAAGCAAATAATGTATAGTTATAAGCAAATAATGTATAGTTATAAAACATATGGGTAGTTAACTCTACAAATAACAACTCAAGAATAACATATAGTTATAAGCAGGTAGAACATTGCTCTTCTACAACAAAATTATGAAAAGTTTATGATCCAACTATTCAATAGTAGATAATGGTACAGTTTTCTGTAATGGAACAAACACATTCTATTTATTACCCTGATTTGTTAGTTTAAAGGCAATTGACAAAGGAAATTTAAGATAAACATGGCCATTATGTGTAAGCAAAATAACACAAACAATGGCAAGAAATAGGATACAGAGATTACAACAATGTCAGTACACAATCTGACTTCACCTACCAAGACTAATAGTTGTTCTCTTTTAGTGGTAATCTTCTATCTGGGAGAGTTGCAGACTTGTTCAGTAACAAAGAAAAATGATTTTTCTGAATCATTAATTTTATGCACCAAGTATCATTCAAATAGGAATATGCAGCACTAAGATTGAAGATAGTGAACCTGACCGAAGGTTGGATGATCCATAGTTTGGTTGGGGATAGAGATACCAAGGAATTGATGATCCCAGTCTCTCTCTGGTTTTGTCCTCAAGGGTGCCCAACAATGTATTATTTTTGGATGGCTACTGCATAACGAAAGAATGAACACATTTCAAAATTTACACAAGACCATACTTGATTCAGACATCTGCCACATGTGTCTCCAAGCCACAGAAACTTGCTCTCGTCTATTCATTCAGTGTCCTACAGCAAAAGTTATTTGGTGTGGTACTGGCATACTCCAAACTGGCAGGAAATCATCAATTCGAAGCGTTTCATGACTTTGCTCATCCTTTGGAACATTTGGGATCCTTGAAACTCTCAAGTATTCAGATAATACATGAAGCACAGAAATATGGCACGGCAAGTTGTTTTGAGACAATACATGAAGCAGGCCAAGCACTCCCTCTTCAAGTAGCTCATGGAGCTTGGGGCAGCGATGACGCACGACAGCGATCTGGGGCGGCGGCGAGCAATGCCTAACACTGGCGGCGACACAAACGAACACTTGTTGGCCGGAGAATCGTCGAGCTCAGGGCACAGACGGATGGCGACGTCGATCGTGGAGATTCGCGGCAGCTGTTGGGACCTTGTTGGCGGTGGCGGCGGCACATCCGATTCTACAAATGCTTGTAAAAAATATTTGCAACTCCAGATCAAAATAAGCTTTTTGCAGACGGACATCAATGTTGACTAAATCGTAACTGTAACAAAAAATAGCTGATCATTATTTCTTTCAGGTGGCACCAGGCACTTAATTCTACTGAAAAATATGCACATACACACTGGCCGCATGCCCAGAGAAGTTAGCTCCACGCAAACATTTGCATATCAGGTCTTCGCAATCTGTAATGGAGTTTTGACAAATTGATTTGAGCAAAAATATGGGTCTGCAAGTCTGAACTAATAATAAGAGCACCGCAAAGAGAATATTTAGGCCAACAGATCAGGCAATCTGCTACTACATGCATGCATGTGGAAAGAGGGGTGTCGAAGGCATTAATCTGAGAAACACATGTTGGACAACCCCGGAAACTACAGAGAGAAAAGTTGTTTAGTACACGCTAAGAAACACACATGTTTCTTTGCTGACAATGAATATGTTGCACTTGAATACACCTCCTAATCCTGGTTTGCTAGGTGCAGCTAGCATATCTATTCTGCAGAGCTAATTGTTAACTGAAAAAAAGCATAATCGCAGTCGAGCAATGGGACGAAACAATGACTAAAACAGGGATACCATCGGTGATTAGCTTTCAAGGGATACATACCTCTCGTGTAGCCGCCATAGGAGACATTGCACAGCTCGACGGATGTTCTTGTTCCTCCGGCGAACTCGGCGCTTTTTCCTCCGGCGAACTCGGCGGTGACATTGGACATTTGGTCAAAAATTGCAATTTCGACGGGATGA
This sequence comes from Aegilops speltoides, assembly GCA_021437245.1. Lineage (NCBI taxonomy): Eukaryota > Viridiplantae > Streptophyta > Magnoliopsida > Poales > Poaceae > Aegilops > Aegilops speltoides. The sequence continues at coordinate 460,688,041 of CM038141.1, forward strand.
TGGAGATTATGGTCCCAGGGCACGACCTCATGGAGATTCCGGCCAAGGACCCTTACAAATAGCAGCCAATCAAATCCGGGTCGGGCGCTCCATCAATTTGTGTTGGAGAAGGACAGGGCCGGCCTGCAATTTCCTATCCAAATCACAACACAGCAGCAGTAAGTCGGAGGTTCAGACGGATACGGCAGAGGAGTCCGGAGAGGACTGGCTGCGGCGGACGGCCGGTGTCGGCGGCGAACGGCAGCGTACCTGAGATGCTGTCCCACCTTCCATCCTCCATGAACGCCCATGAGCACAGCCGGCGCACCCACAGGAAGCTGTCCCCCCTTCCATCCTCCATGAACGCCCACGAGCACAGCAAGGGTGGCCTCCCTTACCCAAGCACGCACCCACGGCGTCCGCCTTCTCCTCCACCGCGGTTGTAGCCGTCCGACGACAAGGGCGCAGCCCGTCACCTGCCCGTGCTCCGCCGTCGCTGGAAAGGAAGGAGTTTGGATAAGATGAATTAGATAGAGCGGACTGTATTTCAAACAAACATAGGTTTTTTTTTTTAAAACGAAGCGTTTAGGTCCGTGCCGAGGCTGAACCCGCCTCCGTGCGAGAGCGGCCGGCGTGCGTTGGCGGCGGCCCGTGGCATAGCAAATTTTCTGGCCCATGTGATACGAAGCTGTGAAAACGAAATTGGACGGATGAAATTTAGTACCACCTCACCTATATGTTTTAAATTCGAACTGAAAGCGTAAATTTACGGGGAAAAGCGTATTGTGACGGTGAACCCGGAGACCCAATCCGTGCTTTATTATTAGGGAGAGATGAAGAAAAGTAAGATACACATGTTTTTTTTTAGAAATGCAGGAGGACCCCCGGCCTCTGCATCTGGACGATGCATGCAACCACTCTAGTTGTAGAATTATGGCTCACGGTTCCACCTTTGCTGTTGAAATTGGTTCACTGTTATTTATCTGGTTGAATCATTTACGATTGAGAGGACTGTCCTCTAAGACTGCCAAGAAGGATTTTGTCCTACTGCATGCTTGCAATGCTCTCCTGCTGATGTTATGAATGACGAGACTTACGTCTTTCGATCCAAAAGGATAAGAATTGCATTACGGTCTGCTTGCTTCCAAGAAACCCGAACTTCAAAATATTTGGGGTAGTTTATGTAATATTATTGGAACTGAAAATTGTTTGCAAAAACAATCAAAGATATATGATATCACAAGAAGTGTTTTGTTTGCAAGTTCTAGTGAAGCATTCAACTATGTTTGAGACTAGAATGTGTAACATCCGGAAGAACGCCAGTCATGATTTGATGGTGTGAACTTAAAGAGGAAGAACAAAACTAAAGGATGTAATGAGACTTACATGCCTGTGGAAGTTTGGGGCTCACGCCCCTCTTAAAAAGTTAGATAATTCTTCTGTTGACTAGGAGAAATATTGAAAGTAAAACTATAAGAAGTTTAGAGGCAGAAAGAAAAGAAGAATGGACTGTCTAGTTCATGTATGAATGTCATACAAGTTGTAAGATATAGAGAAAGTCGGTCCAGTAAAATGTAATTCTTGAGGATTGTGATTAAATTATTAAACACTATATTCTCCGGTTGTGGTTAAAAGTTGATCACGATGATACCTACTCGATTGCATGTTGTTGCGAATCGATGCAAGAATTACTATGGCCTAATGACCAACAAATTAATTAGGTTAAAATATATGTTGAAAATATTGTAAGAGTTATGATACTTTTTCAACAACATATTACCTTTGAATTTGTTGTCATAATTCATTTTGGAGTTTTCTACACTCTAGCACATTGCATAGAAGTTGCAAGAAGGTTTTTATAAGAGAACAATAGTTGTTCGATGTAGTGAACAAAGGGGCCATACTTCTATTGTGAATAGGATGTAAGTTATGAATATTAATGATAGAATTTAACATCCATAACACTGACACTAGATGTCGCAAGACTAAAAAAATACCACATATGTCTGGCACTTCATTTAGTCACATTGGAGAACCCCACATGGAGAAATTCTATAGTGATGGATTTTGGAAGCATTTGATTTCGAATCATCTGACACTTACAACTTTCGTCCAAATAATGAAGTAAACTAAAATACCGTTCACATGCCATAAAAAATGAGCGACAAAATAGATTTGTAATATGCATATTGATGTATAGTCCAATAAGTGTTGTTGCAAGCAGTGGATTTATCTATCTTCAAAGATGACTCAAGTAGATATTTGTATTTTCTAATTGAGAAATAAATCTGGATCTTTTGAAATGTTTCAAAATATTTTCAGAATGAAGTAGAAATTATTGTAACAAAAAAATTTATGTTTCTATAATTGGATTGGAGAAAAGAAAATATTTGAGTTACAAATTTAGAAAATGTATGACGAGCTATATATATAAAGGAATTTATAGCTTACACCTAGAAACACTATTAATCAAGCTATCTATGACATGGTAAGATCAGAGATGACATTATAATTCCACCAATATACTTTTAATGTAATGCTTTAGAGACTATGGCTTTTACACTGAAAAGAGCGCCATAAAATTTGTTGAAATAAGTGCTACTTTGTAGGTTATACCAAATGGTTGGGTATTCCTCTATCCCTACGCCGAGGCAAAGTATTTTGTTACAAAGTGCGGAAACTTTATAGAAAATGTTTTTTGCAAAAAAAGTGACTAAGAGGACAGTGAAATTCGACGAGATTACAAAATCTTCGTAATCAGGTCAAACTAAAGAAACGCTAGAAGTGGTTCTAAAGTTTCTTACCACGACTGCTTGAGGTTTATATAGGATATAGAGACTTCGGTCGAACATGCAACTGAACTATATAGGTTGAAAAAATTCGTACAAACCTTCAAGGTGTGCAGACGAAATATTGTTGAAACAAACAATGAACCTATAATACACAAGAGAAGCATTGATGAGCCCTCACTCGAAATTGGCTATACGCCAAAATAATCCGAGATAGTATCCGTACACATAATTCATGTTTAGAAATTGATAGACCCTGTGAAAGACTTAAAGTCTATAGTGTAGTGATGGATCTATAGATTGACAAAGACAAATGTTTTATAATGCTTGACTTGTTGCAAATAGTTTATTACAAGATCATGGAGTTGATTATGAAGAGATTGTCTCATCAGAATAATACTTAAAGTCAGTTCAGATTAAACTCGAAAATTACTAAGTATTTCAGTTATCTTTACCTAATAATAAAGAGAATTGGGTTTCTGCCCGTACGTCCTCACGTGCAATTTTGCATAAAAGCCCCTCGGTTTATATGAAATTAACCCGCAATCCCTGTTTTAGTGGGTACTATCTGACAAGCGATTCGGTTTTGCACAGAACCCCCTATCATTTAGAATATTCAACCCGCAGTGCTCTGGGTCCATCCCCCTCCTCAAAGCACAGCAATCGACATAAATCCGCCGCCGACGAAACCCGCGCTGGCCTCCAGCCACCGGCGCACCGCACACATCCGTGCCTCCCACGGCCAAATGCCCGTGTCCTGATTGGCTTCGGCTAGCCAAGGGGCGGTCGGAGAAGAGGACGACGGGAAGGCAAGGAGGCACCCGCTCGGGTAGCCAAGGGGTTGTCGGAGCAGAGGATGACGGGAGGCGGTCGACCATGGATGCGGAGGTGCTCGCAAGCAGGGAGGAGCAGAGGCGAGGACGAAGCGGCTCGGGCGTGAGCGCTCGCGTTATTGGTGGAGGGAGACCATGCTTGGAGGAGGCAGGGTGATTACGCCGTCGGCGGCCGCCAGCCGCGAAACGCACGCTGCTGTGGATCAAGGCCACCGGCAAACCTCTCTGGAATCAGCCAGTCCTAGCCCTGTTGTCTGTCCGACATGGCGGCGGAGGATGAGAAGGCGGCCCCATTCGTCGTCCTTGGCTTGGAGAGAGAGAGAGAGAGAGAGAGAGAGAGAGAGAGAGAGAGAGAGAGAGAGACGAGGTAAGCATCAACGCCCACCTGACAGCACCTCAAGGAGATGGACGACGGCTTTGCGAGTGAGAAGGGTAGAGCCAGCTGTGTGGTGGCCTGCGAGATGGACGAATGGGCGCTCCTCTCGGCCCCCCTCCTCCTCCCGACGGCCGGCCAGCAGAGCGGCGCAGTGGTGCAGGCGGCGGATCCGGCCGTTCCAACTTGGATCCAGCGGCGGGGCGGATAGATCGAGGCGGAGGAGCACGAGGCCGACGGCGAGGTTGCCGGAGGCGGCGAGCTCTCCCTTCCCTGGAGAAAACGAAGATTAGAGAGAGAAGAAGGAGAAGGGAAAATCCGGAGGAGAGGGGCGGCAGCTCTGGCTGGCCTGCTTGAGGAGGCGGCTTGGGGCACGGAGGAGCTCTCTCTTGGAGGACGCGGGAAGGCCGACTGCTGGGAGTGGGGGGCGGTGGGTGGGTGGGTGAGATAAGATGGAGACAACTAGATAGAGGCTAATTTTTTTAAATAGTACATTTTTTTATTAATTTTCACAAATATTATGCCCAAAAAATTATTTCCAAAAATAATACACCGTTGGCCCACAGTAGGCCGACTGGATCTAGTCGGCCCACAGCAGGCCGACTGGCGTCCTATTAGCCTGCTGTTGGCCGAGTGGCCTATCGGCCGCCAGCTCAAGTCCAGTCGGCCAACTGTAGGCCGACAGGGTCCAGTCAGCCTGTTGTGGGCCGACTGGAACTAATTGGTCTACTGTGGGCCGACAGGAACTAATTGGTCTACTGTGGGCCGACTGGTGCATGCACCCCATATTACATTTTTTTTGCCCTGTACATATTACATATTTGTTTTTCAAAACTATGATGTTTTTTCGCGCAACCCTTTTTCCCCGCCATACGTTTGCCCGCCAACGCTTTCCCGCCATATGTTTCGGCCACCCGTTTCCCGCCATATGTTCCACCAACTCTTTCCCGCCACCCGTTTTCCGCCATATGTTCCCGCCACGCGTTTCCCGCCATATGTTCCCGCCAACTTTGTCTCGCCACCCGTTTCCCGCCATATGTTCCCGCCAACTCTTTCCCGCCACCTATAAAACCCCCTTCAGACGGAGTTGGATAAGCATTCCAGTGTAGTGTAGTTGAGATGTACCATTATCCTTTCGATCGTAGTTTTCACCCTGGGATGAGTAGGACTCTTCTGAGCCTAGCTACCGATTTCAGGATGGACAATAGGATAGTTCCATGGGACGAACTCACCGGTAGTGACACCATAATGAATGAGTTGGCTCACCAATTACATAGATCTGGGTGGCCTGAAAGGACCTATGTGGAGGTACGTAAAGAACTTCTTAGGTTGCATGAAAGGTGGAAGAAGGTGGTGGTGCCGAAGAATGAAACTTTCAGAAGGATTTTAGCAAATAATCCATCTTTATGGATTGAGGAGAGTGAGGACGAAGATGATATCTTCATGCCGCCGCTTCCGGGTTCTGCATCTTCGAAGGGCAAGAGTTCTTCATCGTTGAAGGGCAAGGTTTCTTCATCGTCGAAGGGCAAGAGTTCTTCATCGTCGAAGGGCAAGAGTTCTGCATCGATGGAGGATGATGATGATGACTTCATGTAGTTTTATGTTGTATGTTGTAAGTTCACTCGTACGTACCGTTTAATTTAGATGTAGTTCTATGTAGTTGTTTGTACTGTCTTGTTGTACGAGCATTCTGTTCTATCTAAATATAATGTTGTAGTTCAGATAGCATAGCACTAAAATAGAGTAGGCATATGTCTCATACATAAGTACATAGTCATTTGTCTCATACATAGAATAGACATAAGTCTCACACATAAATAGATGGTAATGTCTGTACTGATAGATAGAAGCATCAGTGACGACGTCTGGCCTGGCAGGGAGGCGGATCTGGAATCGGCGTCCATCCCCATCTGTCAGGTGCCCTAATGGGACGCGGAGCAATCTCAGACTCTTCCTGGTCATGCTGTGTATCCTGTGTGGGGCCTGGTGGAGTCGAAAACATGTTCATCCAGTGGGTGTGATGCGACATCGGAGCATGTATGTGATCCTCGGGATGATGATCACTCCCCCACGTATCATGTGATGCCGACATAGACGGATGCTATCCATAGGCTCCTGCACGACGGAACTTTAAGTCCTGAAGTCTAATGCCGCCTAAACTAATATTGAAAACAATAAATATGAAGACACACACCTGCTGGCTGTGATGACTGCTCTGGCTCAAACACAAAGCTCGACGAGGGACCGTGGTGCTGTGGCTGTGGAGAAAATATGAAGCTCGACGTGGGACCATAGTGATGTGGGTGCTGCCACGATCAACTGCCAGGTTGTTCAGGAGGGGGTGGCCTGGTCGTCGGATGATGTGCTTGACGTGGACGTGGTTGATGTCGGTGCATGGAGGGACGCGGCTACTGTGGTTGGTGCTGAACAACGTCGCTTCTTCGGGTGCACGTGATAGCCTCATAGATAGCCCGTATTTTGTTCTGCATCTGTTCCAAGAAGGGTTGTATGATAGGACGGTGATGAAGAAGAGGTCCTGACGACAGTGATCGTCCAAAGGTGGTCAGGTCGTCGTAGAGTTCGTGTGTCAAGGTAGCCTGCAAATTTTCAGGACGATTATTAAGTATGCACGCCAATGTATGTGACAACATTTCTTAAAGAAAATATATCTTACCGCATACTGCCTAGAGCCTGAAGTATCATAGCTCGGGTACGTATCCAACGGAGTAGGATCAGGTATCTCCTCTGGGTGAGAGTGCTCAACGATGCGTAACCGTGTTCCGGTCATGTAGCGCCGCAAATAGAGATTGAATTCATTGAGTTCAAAATTATGATTCTCGTGCCATAGATTTGTGTTTGATGTCTCCCATTCTATAACATACGGCTCTAGTCTTACTAGCCACTCAGCAGTTGTCCTAGTCACGCCCTTCCTTGTCGTCCTAAAATTGTGGTGTGTGTTCAACAATTACCTAAAGCTTCGAATGGAGTACTATGAAAGATAATGCAACATTGAAAAACTAGTTAATACCCGTGGAGGTGTTCTGGCACCGGGTTCTCTATAGGGGGAGGCAGCTCCAACTGCAGAAGACCAAATTGCCTCATAACCCTCTGTTGTGCCATCTCCTCAACAAAGACATCAAAGATGATCTTTGAATTTGTCATCCAGTAATCTCGGTCCCTTGTGCATAGCACGGACATACCACCAGGGTATCTCGCTTGTATGGCTGCTTCCGTATAGGGCTGCCAGATGACCCCGGTGTATGCATCGAACTGCTCGTTCAATGCTGTGTATGCTTTCCTGGTCTGATCACTAGCAAAGCGTCTCTGCAGAAAAGAAAAGTTAGTATCCACTAGCATCGAACTATCTCTTGTGCAGGAAAAAGTTGCATTAAACTACAACACGGTGCACACCTTGTGACGTGTCCAACACAGACCGAAAGTAGGCATGTTGATGCCGTCAACATCAAACATGGCGTCTATAGGCTCATGAACACATACATTTGGTCGCCCTATAGAGAACCTCTCCCACGACCACAGCTGTAGGAATAGAGGGCATCCAAGAAGGGCTGGCTTTTTCGATGTAAGCTGGCAAGCGTTGCACATACCTCGGTATGTAGCCGCCAAGACCGCCGAACCCCAACTCCTCTGTCTGATCTGATTCGCCGTCTGAGCGATCGCTATCTCGAGTGCCATAGGGATGTAGAGCGAGCTAATAGTGGTGACATGGTTCTCTGTGAACATCACCTTCCCGAAAAGCCACATTAAGTAGGCCTCCAGGCTCCGAGTGATCTGTTCTGCAGTCAACGGCGCCTGGATGTTCTGGATCTGCATTAAGCAAAGAGAAAGTTTTAGTAAGCCGCAGTTATTTTTTGTAAAACCGTATGCACGATAATTTGAAGATAAGAGGTAGGGCAAATTACCTGGAAATTGAGCAACCACTCATACTTAGGTCCGTGATGCTCCCATACCGGATCCGGAGCATCCGGAAAAACACCATGAAAATGTTGTGTAAGAGCTTGCTCCCAACCAGCCGGTGCGTCCAACGGTCCTATGGCATGACCTGCCAACAGTAGTCCGAGCAAAAGTGACACATCCTCAAGAGTAGGAGCCATCTCTCCCCATCGGAAGTGAAACGTGTGGGTCTCTGGCCTCCAACGGTCCACTAAGCAGCTCAGCAAAGACCCGTCGATGGCGAGGCGTTTCTGACCCGGGATAGACTCAACTAGACGCGCGAAAGGTAAAAGGCCGGCCCATTTCAACCTTCATCAGAGAACATTTCAGTTAGTGTCTCCCATTAATATGCATGTTAGTGTGCAAATTAATAAAGCATGTACCGCTGAAGCCATCCTGGGTGTATCCTCCAGTTTTCCTTAGGAGGGCGAGTGACCAGAGGCTCAAGCTTGCGCTCATACCATATCGCAGCACGATGAACCCTATCAATGTCCCCATTCAGCAACCACAGTCCCGACATTCCTGCACATAAAAAATTCAGAACATAGTGTCACACTTAATACAAATTCAGAACATAGTGCCACACTTAATACAAATTCTAAACATAGTGTCACACTTAATACAAATTCAGAACATAGTGCCACACTTAATACAAATTCAGAACATAGTGCCACACTTAATACAAATTCAGAACATAGTGTCGCACTTAATACAAATTCAGAACATAGTGTCGCACTTAATATAAATTCAAAACATAGTGCCGCACTTAATACAAATTCAGAACATAGTGCCACACTTAATACAAATTCAGAACATAGTGTCACACTTAATACAAATTCAGAACATAGTGTCACACTTAATACAAATTCATAACATAGTGTCACACTTAATACAAATTCAGAACATAGTACTGCTAGCTTAGGTTCTTCCTCTCCCTCTTACTCCTCTGTTTCCTCTACCTCCTCTTCGTCCCCGGTTGCCTCGTCCACGCCCAGTGACGAAAGTGGGACAATTAGTGTCCGTATGGCCAAATTCATTGCATAGAATGCATTGCCTAGTCGGACCTCCTGCTTCAGATTCGTCCATATCATTCCAGATGCGCTGACACTGCCGTCTGCCTCTACTTGTATGCATATGCTCTGGGTTTGGAATGTAACGCCTTTCAGCGGGGTTGACGGTGTTGAAATTACCCACTGATCGAAAACCCATCAGCTCACCAGTCCGGTATTGAGGATGACTCTTTCGAAAAAATGGAGACACAAACGATATTGCGTCCATTCCAAGCTGCCCTGGCAGCAAGTACATGTGAGCAAGGTAAGTGAAGCAATTTCGGTTTGTTGCATGTGCACTCACACGTTGGCCAGGCTTCATTACCAATTTTCACCTCATGCGTCCTCAACTCATTTGCACATCCAAATTTGTTATTGGCTAAGCGGACCTCAAACCTTCTTTCTTGATTACCGATGGCGACTACACTGTGTGACCTAGCTTTTTGCATCTTGTTGTCCATGTACTTTGTGACTCTTTCACAATAACGTGTATTCTGGTTGTTGAAGATATGCTGCTCTGCTTTTTGACGTCTATCTCTAAAATACTTGACGCTGCCATAGAAAATACCCTCAACGATGGCTGTAAGTGGCAATGCTCGGTTTCCTCTGAGGACAAAATTGTATGTTTCTGCGAGGTTCGTTGTCATGACACCGTACCTTGCTCCATGTGTGTCATGTAGCAAAGACCACCTCTCTAGAGGCTCATGCTCTATCCACTGCTCGAAGGTTTTAATCGACCTCCCAAGCCTTCTCCTAGTACCAGGTGGGTCAAAGCCTGGCAAGTCACATAGCCCAACAGGCTCCTCCTCCACGACATTGTTCCTTGTTCCAAGCTGTGCAGCTCTCGCTTCAACATGTGCCCTCACCGCTGCATCTCTTGCAGCTTCACATCCCTCACGTGTCTCTGCATGCACACATTAAGTCTGTCGCGTATCAAATTGTACTTCCATAACTGGTTCTACTTGCAGAGTTTTTTGAACAGATTCATCAGGTTCTTATTTCTGAACTGCGAGAAGAAATTAGCCCCCAGATGGCGCATGCACCAACGGCTCTGCAAGTCCTGCCATGGAACTTGTTCCTCGGGGCTGGGTTTGTCGGTGTCCTTATCACACCGAGTATACCTGCATGCTGTCATGAAGGATGCACACATTGGGCTTCTCCTTCACAACCGATATTTTCAATCGCTCAAGAACCATGTCCAACTTTCAATGTTCTCACTCTCCACAAAAGCAAATGCGAGTGGGACGACTTGATTTTGGCCGTCTTGACCTATGGCTGTCAGGATCTGACCCTTGTACTTGCCTGTGAGAAAAGTACCGTCAACACATATCACTGGTCGGCAATGCCTGAAAGCTTCGGTGCATACACCGAAAGAGAAGAATAGACGATGCAGCACCCTCACAGTTGGGAACTCTGGCATGAACATGTCTTGGATATCGATATAGGTGCCTGGATTCCGCTGCTGCAGGGTGTGGAGGAGCTGGACAACAGAGTCATATGCATCAAAATAAGAACCAAATCTCCTCTCAAGCGCCACATGCTTAGCCCTCCAAGCCTTTCCATAAGAAATTTTGTACTTGAACCTAGCAAAGACTTTTGTCTGGACTGCCTTCACTTCCATAGCTTTGCCCTGCACTATCTCATCGTAAAACAACCGAGCAATAAGCATGGATGAAAGGTTGGCATGATCTTGAGGGATGCAGGGAATAAGACAAGTGTGATTAACTAAGTCAATTATCACCCAACTTGTGCCATAATTAGGGAGAAAGCCGTGCACCCTAGCGGGACAATCTGCGTTCTTGCATACCATTGTCAGGAATTTCTGACTGGACACCTGAGTTGTGAAAACCCTTTGCGTGGACATTGCCCAATTAATTATTGCATCCTTCAAGGCTTGCTTGTTCGGATACATAGCACCCGTTGCAATATTGTTCTGATGATATTGCTAGGCTGGATCATGTCCATCATTCACGGTCATTGCAGATGAGAAGTCATGATTCCACTATGCAGGATTCGGGACCTCTGCTGCATTTTCTTTTTCATCTGACTCGTCAGAATCATCGGCATAACCCCTTTCAACATCAGTGTCTTATTCTTCCATCTGGTCCTGCATGTGCCCATCTACCTCGCCAGCGTCAACCTCGCCATTCTATTCACCATCGGCATTTCCCCCTTCTACCTGACTATTCTGCCCTGGTTCATAACCATAAGCATTTCCTCCTTCTACCTGACTGCTCTGTCCTTGTTCGTAACCATCATCTCCAGCATTTGACATAGATAGCCGCCTACCTACACTGCTCTGCCCAGGATCGTTGCCACCTTGGCCTTCATGTGCAGTGACCCCCTTCACGACGGGAAGCACTAAAGCAATAGGATTGCATCCCCTTCATTCACAACCTTGTAACCACCGCACCCAATCAGAGTCTCGCTCTATTGGCCTCAAATAAAAGTAAATTATTGTACTTGACCGTGTCCACAATGCATGAACACCGACGGTGTGTGTTTCAGTATCAAGACCTAAACTTCCGCAATCCATTCTTTCAACTGACTGACTGACCATGTTTGACGTGCGCTCATTGGCACCTCTATGTGAGTAAATTCACTCAGATCAGCTCCCATCTCAGTTGTTTGGACAGTACCAGGACCGTAGTAAAATCTGATGTTCACTACATCAGACATCTCGGCTCACCTATTTTTTTCACAACGAAATACAATTATTAAGCAACAACTTAAAATACCCGCACTAACAAATATTAGGCACTACACATCCACATATTACCGGAGCAACTACAAATATTGACACTCCTAAATACTACACATCCACATATAGTCCAGAATATTACCGGAGCAACTACACATTTTTACACAACTAATTAGTTGACATCTAAATAAAATGCTCACCGGAACCGGAAGGGGAAAATAAAATGCTCACCACAAAAGATTTTAATATTTGACTGACTGCCTGCCTATATTACGGATTTAACCGGAGCAACTACAAATATTGACATTCCTAAATAGTACACATCTATATATAGTCCGGCATATTACCGGAGCAACTACACATTTTTACACAACTAATTAGTTGACATCTAAATAAAATGCTCACCGGAACCGGAAGGGGAAAATAAAATGCTCACCACGACCACCTAAATATTTACGTTTACTACTGGACCAAATAACAATAATTGCACGCAACTTCAAAAAATAAAATGTTTGTTGAAATATACCCTTGAAGCGTGCGCGCGAACGACGAACGGCGTCCTTCAATCACCGGAACCGGAGCCGAAAAATCCACCGAACTACCGGAGCTTCACCTCCACCACACTGCCCCAGCTTCTCCACCACCACCTCCACCTCCACCTCCGCCAGTACCTCCACCAATAAGCTGAAAAAAAATGCTCCGACAAAATCCTCACCACGACCACCACAAGCTACCCCATCAGTAGATCAAGGTCTCTTTTGGCTCCCCTAACTATGTAGAACCCATTCACGGTGCCAAATCCGCAAAAAACCGGGTGATTTTGGTGTATTAATTGGAGCTATTTTGTGTAAGAGAGAGGAAGAACCAAGAACAGAGAGATGAGCGTGGTGGAGAAAGGAAAGGAGAAGGAGAAGGAGAAAAGAGAGGCAGCGCTGGGGGGCCGGTCCCTATCGGCCAGCAGCTGGCCGACTGGGGCGCCCGTGACCCAGCCCACGCCGACAGCTCCCGGGGCGACGTGGCTTGGCCAGTAGTCGGCCCACGCGTGGCCGATAGCCCACCTGTCGGCCTGCAGTTGGCTGAGAAGGCCCTGTCGGCCTGCTGCTGGCTGACTAGGCTCAGTCGGCCAGCTGCAGGCCGATTGGATAATATTTTGGAAAAATATTATATCAGCGTAATATTTTTGTAAATTAATAAAAAATGTATTATTTAAAAAAATTTAGCTAGATAGAGATAAGATTTTGTAAAAAAAAACAATGAGATTGCTGTAGTGTGTGGACTATTAGGACTGCGGTAGTGCATACTGCGTAGCTCCACCTTGCCGGATTTGATGTTGTATATCAGTATATGGCATGTTCAGGTTGATCTGTATATCCCTTTGTATGCACAAAAAAACTACAGTTAAGGCCACGTAGTACAACAAAATGTAGCATCAAGCACATAAATCCAGCCAGACTTAGTCTTGAATCTTCACAGTTGACTGCCAGTACTCGGTAGATTGACAAGTACCAAGGAGCTGGAAGCTGCACCACGAACTCCTCAACGAAGAGCCGAATGCACACGAAACCTAGGCGACAGGAACTCAAAAGGAAAGCTATATATAATTAGTATTCTGTGCATGTGTCCGGTTCTGAGAAAGTGCAAAGCCGGCGATCTCTAAGCTGCCCACAAAACCCCACAACACCGGTTTGATACATGAAATTTGTATCAGTTTTTCATCTTCTCCACTCTATCTTCTAAAAAATATGCAGCTGATATGTGTTTTCTGTAGAATTTGACATGCAACTCCCTGTCACTAGATGAGACAGTCCGGATGCTACACTGTTTGGCGTTTTCGTCGAACCGGTCAATTATTGTTCATGCCAGCCCAAGACATGCCCTGTTTCAACTTCCGTCCGGGCTGCACGCTCATTCACTCCAACACCAGAGATAGAGATCAACATCACGAACGGTTTTGGACGTCTTTGCGATGCCGTTTTCAACACCTCAACTCTGCGCTCATCTATGCCGGCGCTATCTTCGAACCGCATTGTCGCCTGATTCATCGCAACCGTGTTTGCTCCGATCATAAACATGCTTACATGTTGCATTCAAGTAGGATGGTGCAAGGACACCTTTTCTCCCGTTGCAATGCACGGGCATGTTTTGCTAGTGAGATATAACAAATGAATGTCAAAATGATTCCCATGAGATGGAAATAGAACCAAAGTTGTATATTTGATAGGTCCAAGGTAATTTTCTTGATACAGAGGATGCTAGTAAGTGTGCAAACTTCAAGAGATCCAGTAATGATCTGAAGCAAACATAGTGGAGTTGGAATCCTTATTTTGATGAATTAATCATAGAATATGATTTTACCGGTAGAAATAAAGATGTTTGTATTTACAAGAAAATAAGTGGGAGCATGAATATTTCTAAACACTATGTGTGCACAATACAATGTTGATTGAAAATTATATAAATTTCTTGACACAGTTTAAGGTTTTATTGAAATAGTTTTTCAGTAAAGTACTTAGGCAATATAGTCCTTGTATTAGACATAATAATGTATGGAGATAGTATTCTCTAATCGGGCTTAGGCAAAATATATATTGACAAAATATTAAAGAAGTTCCGTATGAAAAATGCCAAAAAGATTTTCTTGTCGAAGTCACATGGAAGGAGTTCTTAGCAAGAAACGGTATTTTGAAATACTGATAAGTGAAATACATGATTTCAATAACACCTTCCGTGGTATGTAGATAAGTAGATATGTCTAGCACTCCAAGTAAGTTATGAGTAAATTTACCGAAACGGTCAAATTGTTGATCATGTGACAACAGTGAAAATGTCTTTGAGTACCGACGACATGTTTCCCGCATACGGAGAAAATGAAGAGATTGCTATATAAGGAGTTACATCAATACATGCTTGATGTAAGTAGTACATCGACAAAAAATTTCAATCAGTGCTCTAAGCGAATTTCAATTTTAATTAAGTGATTTATGGTGGCACAATATGTTGAATTGGTCCAAGAAAGTTATTGTGGTGAAATCGATGAAACTATATGCTTGTTAACGTTTATGTCATGCATGTTTTAATTTGAATGGTTTATGATATATATTGTGAGGTGTTTGAAGTTCATGTGGTTAGGACAAAAAAAACTATGCAAATTATTTTTACTCCACTAAGTTTAGGAGATCGGCTAAGTGCGGCCACCTACAGAGGTGTAAAAATTTATTCCACTAACTTTAGTCGCTGTTTACTCCTATATCGGCTATAGTTGCTCTTATGTAGTGCTCAAAACTTCCAAATCAACTCCTATCCCTGTCGTGCGGTTTTTGTGTCGTCTGTGTTTTATATAGCAAACAATATCACGTGGCATCCAAATTGGAGTAACAAACGAAAATAAGATCAATTACTAGTTGAAAATTAACAGAAAAAGATTACTAGTAGTTGAAAAATGGAAAAAAAAAATCTTATCCACCGCAACTGTAATAGGTAGGCGAGACAAATACAGTACAATCATTCAAACGGTCTTGTTTGAACGTCCAGCTCTATCTGCCAGCTGCATCCGTTTCTAGACGTATCAACCACAACCGAAACAACCTCAATCTTTCTTGGATAGTATAAAGGATTGAAATGGTTTGCCCAAACTTTCAAACTTCTCTATCCCGAACGCACCCTACCAACCAGCCGGAGCTATATATATAGCTGGGCATCCTCTCCACGATTATACCACCCACGCATTCTCCTCTTCAATCTGTCCCTTCTCTAACGCAAACGATGGCGCGCTCCAAGTACACCGTCGCTGGGTTCTTTGTCCTCCTCGCCATTGCAGCGATGCTGCAGCCGTCTGAGGCGAGGGTCCAACCCGCCGTCGCAAACCAAGAAGAAGCCACAGCCACCACCACAGCCAATGGAGGCTCCCCGTCTCTTCCCAGCCTGCCGTTGCCTCAGATTCCCGGTATTCCAAGCTTACCACCCATATTCCGCTCCCTTTTCCCACCACTTCCTCAGATCCCCGGCTTGCCGCCGCTGTTCGGGCCGCTCCCTGGTGGTGCACCGGGCGCCCCGCCATCCGGTGCACTGCCTAGCCTCCCACACTTGCCACTTCCCACCGGCTCGCCAAGCCCGCCGCCGCCGAAGGAGTGCTTGACACCGCTCACGGCCATGATACCGTGCATGGACTATCTCACCAACGTCACGGTGTTCTCGCCCCCGACCGCTTGCTGCGATGGCCTCAAGTCGGTTGTCAGCACGGCGCCGATCTGCCTCTGCCACGGCCTCAATAACAACGGCGGCATGAGCAAGCTCTTCCCGAAGCCTATCGACCCCATCCGCATGCTCATCCTACCTGCTAGGTGTGGCGCCATGATTCCCCTGCAGACGATCTTCTCCTGCGCCAGTAAGCTACTAACGTTGTTCTGTGTGTTTTCCTCTATATGTGATGCTTGCTTTCAAGTAGATTGATTAACTTGCATTGGTGATGATTTGACAGCCCAACCCTTGCCGCCGTTGACGCCTCCTGCCACCAGTCCGGCGCCTCCCGCTGCTTCTCCCGCGCCATCACCATAGGAGCAAAAGGATGCACAGATCGCCCTTGCTTCCGTCGTGATTATTTATCGTTTTAGTTGGTTTTATTTAGGTAGTAATTAGAGAAAGATATCAGCTAGCGTTTAGGGGTTTAGGATGTCTCTCATATGTAGCTCCTAGTGCTACTTATTTACCATATAAGTATACAGTCATGTAAGATCTCCGTCACATGAAATCGTTGTCAATGGATGGTATTATACAGATCGATGCATGTTGGTGATTCATGTCGTTATTGCTGTATGATGTCGATCTGATCTATATGCGTGCTTGCTTGCTGGATCCTTTGGTAGTTGGTACATGAAAGCATTGGTAGATGTATGGCTCAACTTTTGCTACCTCTGTCATCCCGGCAGCTCGATTAAATATGTCGCTATCAGGTTCTCCAAGTGCTATGATAATCATGCATACCACTTACTAGACACAAAACACGTTTTTCATAAGAGTTTTCGGACGCACAGATTCCTACCGTGTGTCTCTCCTCTTGAGTCAAATTCTCTATACCCCAGAATTGATCAGCTACGTAGCCAAGAATTGCTACACAGCATAGCTGAACTCCTTTGCTACACAGATTGGGCACCTACAGCTACGGATGGTGTGCTGGAATGGTCCACATCGCTATCATTGCTCAAATCAGGAAGTACTTGAACACCATGATCATCCTCGTGATGTGGGAAATTTGGATGCAAAGGAACGCTGTCGCATTTGACAACGCGTCTCCGTCTGTATGGCTTGTTTTAGCTTTTGGTAAAGGGGGCTGATAGGCGCCAGTGGACCGGCGCAAGCGCCAGGCCGGTCGGTCGCCAGCCGCACGATCGGGCGTGCGCAACCACTCTGCATTCATATCTTTCTTTCCCGGCCCTTTGCATGTGTTGTACTTGTACATGTACGTGGTTTGCGTCTTTCCAGGCCATTGCCCATGTTCCAGCCCATCGCCCCCGCAACACTCGCCTCGTGTACGCGTACGCGTACTCATACAGCACGATGCCGTCCCCTTACCAGTCGTAGACGACGGCCGCCGCTGTCTCCGGCCGAATTGCTACATCCGACATCATTTTTTGTTGCAACCAGTGAAAGTAGGGGCTGTAACCATCCGGCGGAGGCCAGCACCGAAAAATGCTACGACAGGCGGTTAAGAAAGCTACTACCTGTGTCATTTTTTTGCTGCAACGAGTGAAATCATAGACCGCGACCGGCGCGCGGAAGAGCTGCAACCAGCACCGAAAAATGCTACGACCGGTGGTCAAGAAAGCTACTACTTGTGTCGTTTTTTGCTGCAACGAGAGAAAGCAAAGATTGCGACCGGAGCGTGGAGTAGCTGCAACAAGCACTGAAAAATGCTATGACCGTCGGCTGCCGGCCTCAAAAAAAGCTTCAAGCGAAGACGTGGAAGCTCGGAGGCGGCCATGAATGCCTTGTCCACCGTCGCAACTCGTTGCCGCCGCTCTGCGTCACCGTCGTAACTCGTCACCGTTGCATCACCCAAAAAGCTTGTTGTAGCATGGCCTGTGCTGGTCCCAGCAAATCATCTTGCCGGTAGAAGCTTTCCGTCTCGCCAGCCCCAGCAAATAATCTCCTCCTATTCCAGAAAAAAAAAACTCCATAAATGCTCGACAACAAAAAATCTCGCCTGTCGCAACAAAAATTCTCATGGGTCCTAGCAAAAATGATCGACGATTCCAGCAAAAAAAATGGCTTGCCATCGCTAGGTCGTAGCAAAAAATTCGCCGATCGCAACAAAAATTCTCACCGGTCCCAGCACAATTGATTGCCGGTAAAAAAAATTACTCTCAATCGTCGGGTCGTACCGAAAATTCTCGCTCGTCGTCCGTCACAACAAAATTCTTGCCGTTCCTAGCAAAAATGATCGCCGGTTCCAGCAAAAAAGTAACTTGCCACTGGTGGGCAACAACACAAAATTCTCGCCGGTCCCAGCAAAAATGATGGTCGGTTGCAGAAAAAAAAAGGCTTTGCCATCGCTAGGATGCAGCAAAAATTCTCGCCTGTCCAAGCAAAACAACTCGTCATTTGTATCAAAAGAAAGTTTTTAGTTGTCGATCAGCGCGAAAAAACACACCGTCCGAGCAAAAAAACTCAGTCGTTTGTAGCAAGAAAAAGTTTGCCGTCGCTGGTCATCGCAAAAGGTAAGAAAAGCGGCCGGGCAGCTCAATAAAAAAAAAGTGGCCCAGGCCCACCAGCATGTGGGGTCGTTGGTGCAACAGGAGCCAGCGGATCGTACGCTGCGCACATGACTGGCGCGCGGTTAGAGCATCTCCAACAGTCGCGCTAAACTAGCGCCGCGCCGCAAATTAGACCGTTTTAGTGTGCGCGCAACGCGGCGGGTGGCTCCAGTGGGTGCGCAAAAACCGCGCGCGCTATAACGAGTTGGGCGCGCGGACGGATACGGTATCCCGCGCGTGTATTTAGGCGCCGCTTCGCGCAGAAGCACACTCGGCGCTCGCGCGCCTCTCTCCTCTCCGCCTCCTATGCCTCAGCGGCGCGGCGCGGCGAACTTCGCCATGGACGCACGCGCCGGCACCCCGCTCACCCCATTGTACAGCCGCGACCCCTCCCCCGCCGCTGCGGAAACCCTAAGCGGGGAGGCGTTATGCGTCGCCACCGCTGGAGCTCCGCCGAGCGTCGGCCTCGCGCGCAGCCTCTTCTTGCCGCCGCGGATGACCACGTCGACGGGGGGTGTCGCGCCGGCACCGTCCCATGCCGCCGCCGCACCCTTAAAGCTCCCCAATGCGGCGCGGCCGAAGAAGCGCAAGACATCCGCGAAGAAGAACAAGGCGGCGGACGACTCCGGCAGCTCGAAGGCGAGGGGAAAGAAGCTTGCAGGGCGTTTGACGGGCGCGGCGGCTACCGAAGCGCCGGCGAGCTCACTCTTTGAGCCGACCGCCGACGCGCACCACGTGTTTGACGAAATGCCACCAAGGTAAAAAAAATCCAACTTTTATTTTTTTTGTTATTTTTTCAATGCATCATCATATAGATAGCTTATTTGCATTGTTCAAAAAACTTTGTAGTCTCAACGATGATGCATACATGTCAACTATGGATGCGGTGCGTGATGAGGAGATGGAGGAAGATTCATCTTCGGAGGCGGAAGAATCGTCTTCGGAAGATGATGAGGACGAGGACAAGGAAGAGGATTGATGTGTCTTCATTTGTGTCTTGAACTTAGTTTGCATTTTGAACTTGGTTGGATGAACTTGTGGGCATGATTTTGAACTTGTGGGCATGAACTTTTATTCATCAAATTGTTTGTGTGAAATTGTATATGTCATGTTCATTGCATTTTGAATGTTTCAAACTCATTTTGTGTCCAAAATGCCATATATGCAATGCCCGGCGAGTCGCGCGCTCTGTATTTTTGCGCGTTGCTGAAGCGGCGCGCGCGCGCTGCATTATAGCGTGGCTGTTGGAGCCCGCGCTGGCGGCCGCGCTAAACCAGCGGAAGCACGCGCGACATACTTCTTTTTTGCGCGTGGCGCGAAGCGCAACTGTTGGAGATGCTCTTAGGCCGGTCAGCCGGTGTGCAACGTTTCCCTTTTGTAAAGCGTCTCAACTCCCATAACAATATATATTGTATTGATGTGACGAGAGGGATCTCTTGGTTGTTTATAGAAGTTGTTCGGTTGGAGAGATTACAGAGGGAGATTGAGATACATTCAGGAGAGATAGAGAGATAAGGCTAAACAAGATTAAAACAAAACAATCTCTCTAACTACCCTACACTTGAGGGACAAATCTGACCTCTAGTTGTACGTTTGCAACACGTTCTCTGACAAAGTGAAGATCTATTTCAATATGGTTAGTCTTGCCATGAAAAACTGAGTTGGCAGATAAATAAGTAGCACAAAAATTATCACACCAAAGACACGGGCTGCATTTGTGGAACCTTAAGTTCTTTCAGCATGGACCGTACACAGATAACCTCTGCTATTCCATTTGCTAGTGCTTTATATTTTGCTTCTGTACATGGCCTGAAAACGGTTGCAAGTTTCCATGAGGATGACGCCATGATCATCCTCATGGAATGGTGGCTTTGGAAGGCCCGAAATGCTTGTGTCTTTGAGGCCGATCAACCATTGGTCTCTCGGCTTACCATGACCATTGGAGATGAAGCAAAGTCCTGGGCGGCCGCCGGAGCTCATGGGCTAGATGCATTGCTGCCTTAGACGTAGCCGAGATTCATCGTGCATCCGTGTTGGTCGCTTTTGGCGCATGATCAAGCCATTGCATTGTGTAAGAGTGATTGATGCACGAGATCAATTAAATGATTTTTTTAAAAAGCCTATCAATGAAATGATATACAAGTCCTTGCGTATTCAAGAAAGCAGATACATTGCCAGCCAAAAAATAACCCGAATAGTATATGTACGTATGCCCTTGTACGTATCAAAAAAAAAAATTGTCCTCATACTTTCCCAAGAACTCCGGCCGCCGGTAGTGTTTTTCAAGGTGGGCATGCATGTGCAATTTTGCAACCCAAACTGCATGCGTACCCCAGCTGCATCTTTCTTTTTTCTAGACGTAGCAGGAAATTGAAGGAAACCACAACCCAAACAGACCTCAATCTAGTTGGATAAAAAATTCAAATGGTTACAAAAACATTCAAACTTGTCTATCTCTAACGTGCGCTGCCGGCCGGCCGGAGCAGTATAAATAGTTGGGCAAACACACGAATGCCATCCACCCATCGACGCATCCTCCCCTCACGCAAACAATGGCGCGCTCCAAGTCCACCGTGGCCGTGCTCTTCGCCCTGCTGGCCATCGCGGCGACGCTGCAGCCGTCCGACGCAAGGCTCCAGCCCACCGCCGCCGCAAACCAAGAAGACGCCACAGCCACCACCACGGCCGATGGAGGCTCCCCGTCTCTTCCCGGGCTGCCGTTGCCTCAGATCCCCGGCATGCCTAGCCTACCACCCATATTCCGCTCCCTTTTCCCGCCACTGCCCCAGATCCCGGGCCTGCCGCCGCTGTTCGGGCCACTTCCTGGCTCACCGGGCGCCCCTCCATCCCATGCACCGCCCAGCCTCCCACACCTCCCACTTCCCACCGGCTCGCCAAGCCCGCCGCCGCCAAAGGAGTGCCTGACACCATTGACGAGCATGATACCGTGCATGGACTACCTCACCAACATCACGGTGTTCTCGCCACCGGACGCGTGCTGCGACGGCCTCAAGTCGGTCGTCAACACCGCGCCGATCTGCCTCTGCCACGGCCTGAACAACAACGGCGGCATGAGCAAGCTCTTCCCCAAGCCCATAGATCCGATCCGCATGATCATCCTCCCGCTTAGGTGTGGCGCCATGATACCCATCCAGACGATTTTCTCCTGCGGCAGTAAGCTACTAACCTTGTTCGGTGTGTTTTCCTTCATATGTGCTGCTTATTTGAAGGAGATTGATTAACTTGCATTGGTGATGATTTGACAGCCCAACCCTTGCCGCCGTTGACGCCTCCTGCCACGACTCCGGCGCCTCACGCTGCTTCCCCCGCGCCATCGCCATAGGAGCAAAAGGATGCGCAGATCACCGATGATCTCTGTCAGATTATTTATCGTTTAAGTTGGTTTTGTTTAGGTAGTACTCTATCAGAGAAAGATATCAGCTAGCGTTTAGGGGTTTAGGATGTCTCTCATATGTAGCTCCTAGTGCTACTTAGTTTCCATATAAGTCTACAGTCATGTAAGATCTCCGTCGCTTGATGTAATCGTCGTCAATGGATAATAATAATATTATACTAGATCGATGCATGCTTGTGATTCAGGTCGTTATTTCTGTATTGTTTACTTGTGTGATGACCCAGAATTAATCGATCTGATCTATATGCGTGCGTGCTTGCTGGCTCCGTTGGTATTGGTACATGAAAGCTTTGTAGATGTATGACTCAACTTTTGCTACCTCTGTTATCCAGCGAAATCACACGGGCGGTTTACACATTACGGGCTGTTTCCAAACTAATCTCCCCCAAAAATGCTAGACACACCGACAAAACCGACGGACCTTTACGGATGA
Organism: Aegilops speltoides; assembly: GCA_021437245.1. Taxonomy (NCBI): domain Eukaryota; kingdom Viridiplantae; phylum Streptophyta; class Magnoliopsida; order Poales; family Poaceae; genus Aegilops; species Aegilops speltoides. The sequence goes on from CM038141.1 coordinate 460,710,313, forward strand.
GCTGACTTGTCATTTTCAAGTTAGGCTAAATAACCCTCTCCTCCTAATTAATCGCCCCCCCCCCTGATTTTAACTGGCGGGGGTGGGCGCCAAGGCCCGTAAAGCCCCGTAATCTTCCGTTGATGTAGCAAAGCCGAATCTCCCCACCCCTAAATTTTAGCGGGGGTGGGCCCGTCACTTTATTTCTACCCAATCAAAATCAGCCAGGTAAGCCACTCCGTAATACCCTGTAAAAATGTTTCGCTCGTTATCCTGGCAGCTCTAAATCTGTCGCCAGCTAGACACAAATAAAGATTTTTATAAGAGTTTTCAGAGATCAGAAGCACACATGCTTACGTAGCCAAGAATTGCTACACAACATAGCTGGACTCCATGAATTATGCATGCTTGATCATGAGAGCGGAGGGACACAAAGCAGAGCAGGAGAGGGAAAGAGCAGAGGGACACAAAGCAGAGTAGGACAGTGAAAGGAAAAAACTAGAGGGGTAAAGAGAGTGAGGCAGACAGCCACCCTCCCTAACCTACCAACGGCCTTCTTGGTCAACCCCAAGTGCATCTTTGTCATCTGCATCAAATGATGCAGAGCCCAGGGTTTACCCTCATTTTCAAAAAGAAAAGGAGGAACTAGAACAGGAAGAGGAACATCGTCGACTGACCCCTGAGGATGAAGTTTACTTAGCTTCCTTTGATTTGGAAAATGCGGCGAAAGAGCGCATCCAAATTGAGGATATGTATGTAATGCTTGCTGCAACTATTAAGCTTGCTAGCAGTTGTTGCACAATCAGTGTCAGTTATGGACTCACAATACGGGGATTCAGGTGCCAGGATCATGCATAAATCCCAATTCAAAACAATAACGACATGCTGAATTTCATTGCATATAAGCAACAGCCGCATAATTTAACCGGTGATATGATGTAAAAGTAACTCGGACTGTTTTTTTTAATCAAAGAAGGGCTTCCCCTTCTGATTTTCATTACTGAAAACCATAGAGTTCTACAAAAGAGTTCAAACGGAAACGAAAAGATCGAACCAGATCCACCACGATCAAATAGCATCCCCAACAGCCAACACATGGCCAGCCACTCCACATAACCCTAAGTTCGCAACTGCCAACCGAGTTCAAACTACCTAGATTACCATTACATCAAAGCAGAAGCAAAAGCAGCAAAAAGGAGCCAAGGATCTAGTCTACAAGAACACCAAACATCAGGTTCACCACCGCAGGAGAGTCTTTTTCATTCCAATCTTGCCACATTGATTCTCCACTCCTGCTTGGCTGTGAACACTTCATTTGCTGCCTGTTCTAGCACCCTTGCTCCCAGCTCCAACGTTTTTCTTGACGACTCCTTTATCTGCATAATAGACCAGTCAATTAACCACCTGCACATTAGCTTGACAACATACAAAGGATCATTTATCCTTTTATTTTCAAAGACAATTGCATTTCTGCTTTTCCAGATTGACCAAAGCAGGGCTGAAATCCCCACCAGCACCAGTTTCTTATCATCTTTATTAAATTTCCTAATCCAGTCCCCAAAACAATCTTTTACACTAGATGGAACATTTTTAAACCCACACACACATCTGACCAAACTCCATAACAACGAAGCAACAGAGCAAGAGAAGAATAAATGATCAATTGATTCATCTTTCCCACACAAGACACATCTTTTCCCCCCTTCCAGCCTTTTTTAAGCAGCACATCTCTAGTTAGGATGCTTTTTTTATTAATCAACCATAAAAACACTTTCAGTTTTGCAGGTACCTTGGTCTTCCATAAGTATTTTTGTGGGAATTTC